>OZ007517.1:1049267-1362911 GCA_963931865.1 Axinella damicornis | reverse complement strand
TGACCAGTGGCTCTATAAACAGGCCAAGTTATTGTCATGCCAGTACTTCTCGTGCAGTCACTTTGATATGACATTGACCAGATGATATTGATGTTGAAATGGATGATTGAATAGATACACAGCTGAAATGATTGCTAGAGCCATGTAGCTACTCACGCGTGCATGAACTAACAGAGGAGCCTATAGCGCAGATCAATATGCACGTATTATACTGTTAGCTATACAAATACAACAGCAATATGCATGCATTGTTTCTTGTAAAATCCATGATCCCTCAAATACCACCCTCTGCCTCTAGATACATGTGGGATATAGCTTGTCAGTAGTATAATGACTCGTCAATAGTTTAGTTTGTCTGTTGTTTACTGACTTGTTGGTACGTTTACTTGTTTCATGGTTTAGTTTAACTTGTCAGTATGGATGCATCTGTAGCTACAAGGACTGCATGTGATTGAACAATAATGGTCATGGTTCTAAACACCATTGCTATTTAACGTGGGTGGGTTAAAAGATTTTATACACAGATACTTTTTCAGTATTGGCATGAACAGTTGTACATGCCACTGCGCACACACATAACATGATTTTTCCTTCCCTGCAGCTTTTGGCTCAAGTACGAACACCTTGATTGTTGTGACAGATCCTGTTACAAGTGAAAGCGATGTCTTGCCACATGACAACCGGACAGCAGTAACACTTGGTTCTACTATCGGTCAACCATTGTTGCGGTGTGTTGGTGGTCATGAAGGAGATACAGGACGCTTCGGGGGGTTCCTTCCTCCCTCAGTGGTGTGGGTTAGGAATGGTGAGCAACTGGTTGATGGTGGTAGGATTACCATCAATGAGAGCACGACCTTGAGTGGTCAGCGAAGGGTCAGTGACCTTCAAATCTCCAACTTTGGTTTCTCTGATGTCGGAGTGTACCAGTGTATCTTCACTGATGTGGACAGTGATACGGAAGTGATCACTACTACACCTCTCAGACTGGACACAGGTTGGTGCTAGACTCATAGAAACGTTTAGTCAAGGATATCATTTTATAATCTTTGGGTTCCATGTAGCACACAAATGATAATCTCGACATGTGGTGGTGCAGATGTTAGGTTCTGGATGCCACCCCCTTCACTTGATCAGTAGGTCACATGCTTTAAAATTAATGTTGCTTCTCTTAGTGAGCATATTCTCAGAGCCTCACTGAAGGCAAAACAAGCATGACTAATGGCCGTACTCACTTGTAGAACAGTAAGTGATTATGGGTTTTGCTTGGCTGCTCATGAATCCACTTATCAAGACTGCACTACTAAATGAGGACAATGAATACTCACTCATCCATGATCCATACACAGTGTGCTACACTCAAGTGCATACTAACTTCACACACTCAGCTCTAGCTAGCTAGATAGATAATTACCCCGTGCGCGCATGCGCGAAGCAGGGTTAAGCAATTGGTTTTGTCCGTCAGTTGTCTGTCTGATCTGTCACTCAGTCAGCCGGAAAAAAAAGTGTTTGTGTACCTGATACAGTGTAGCTACCATACGGTCCATACCGCTTGCATACTCTTTCTTATTAAACGTCGGCCATTTTTACGGTCTGCAACTTAACTTCAACGATCGACATTCCTTGAATAGGAAGTGCGCTTCAATTTGAAATAATTATAGCTTTTTCCACTCCGATAATGGCAGACTGGTTTCTGGAAGAAAACTGCAGCGGGAGTACCTGGGACGAGTTGAACCCTCGGTTGAACCTCCCCCTAACACGGTGAATATGTGCCGGCAGCGCTAGCTAGCTAGCTATTCATTGGCTAGAGCGATGGGCGAACCATGAACAGTCAGTGACCTCCTTTTTTGGACGTACTTTCGACTTAGTTTCTGGCAGATCCACCAACTACGCATGCGCAGATAGTATGACACACCCCCATAAGCACAATGGTGGGCAAAGTATTCACACAGGACTGTCGTGAGAAGGAGCGCCGAAGAAGGAAAGCTGAACAACTGCTGGTGAAGCTGTAAACAGAAGCGATGAAGCTGTCATGAGGTACAGAGATAGGATTTCCCGCCATTTCTGTTCCAAAGTACTACTGTACTGAGGGTTCAAATCACTCTATCGACTTCCTACCTGGTAGTAGATAAGTCTGCATTCGCTGATATTCTCAGTGGTGCTGCATATTACATATTGTGCTCAGTATACAAGAATGTAGTGGAAGTATAGTCTCGGTCACCACACTCGTGCACAGCGTAGTCTCGCGGGCCAGCCTCTCGCCACACCCACTGCGGGGAGGGGAGAGTCTGGGAAAATTCCCATCATCGTCTCGTATCTAACACGCCAGGAATTTCTTGGCGTGTTAAGTGGATTCAACGGAGCGGCGGTTGCCTTTCAGTACACTAGTATGTGGTGCAGCATCAATGGTTTTTTACTACACACACTCCCAATTACGTTCGCACCTACTTAGCCAGCTGCCCTACTGCTGATTGTGCAATACGAGAGCCATATGGCAATTTTCCCAGACTCTCCCCTCCCCGCAGTGGGTGTGGCGAGAGGCTGGCCCGCGAGACTATGCACAGCGGAGGAGTCTGGTCGACTGCCCATATACAACTTGTTCTGAGGTGGTTGATAAGTAGCTGCGAACCACAGCACTTTCATATACGGCACATTTTTTTCCAAGGCGTTAAGTGCATTACCCACAAGCAGATTACTAATAAACGTGCCGTATAAGAAGTGCTGTGGTTGCACCTACTTAGTGTCAGAACAAGTCGTATGTCGTCGACCAGACTCCCCTGCCGTGTATGAGCGAGAGTCTGGTACCAAGACTAATATAATAGTCTGTACTATATTCGGGATCCATAATTTGAATGCCTTCTCCCATGGAGACGAAATTACAGTGTACGTGATCTTGTCACACTGCCACCCCCTCTAGTCAGTGCCAAAGCATCCCACCTATAATAGTGGGGGGGGGGGGGGGGGGGGGGGGATGATGGTGAATCCCGGCTGTGCATGCCTCAGGGATATCGATTATACTGTGCAAATGTACCACAATCTACGTGGGACACCCCCTTTGTACGTTGTACTTCATTCTACATGTAGGCTAGAGTTACAGATTCATTTTCTCATGAATTTCTTTACACAGATGGATTGTTGACGGCAACCTATAGCTACTACCTGGAGTACAACGTAAATCAGCAAGCAACATTTTGGCCAGTGTGGGTGGCTGAAGAAAGAAGATGCATACAGGACTGTTTGCAATATGATTTTGAGCCCATCATGTGTACATGAGCATTGTGGATGGAGTACAAATTAAAATACAATCTAATAGACAAATGAATGACTACCAAGACAAGGCAGTTGAGGGGTTCCAAGTTGGGGTCCAGGCCAAGTTCTTGGGGATTCGGCAAATACCAGCTCCTTCTGTCTCTGCTATCAAACACTCATCCGCTCCAAACTCCTGGCTGCATGTCGAATTGCACATTTGTGGGTGTGGTTAGGGTTGGGTTACGATTTTGCGCATGCGTAGTTGATGGATCTGCCAGAGACTAAGTCGAAGTACAGTACGTCCCAAAAAAAAATTCGCCCTCCGCGGTGGCAGCAGCAAAGATGGAGAGCTTGTGGACCTAGCTACCTTACCCATTCGCTGACCTCAGATCTGTACATGCTACCCTGACTCACACTTCTTGTATTCTACACATAGGCCTACTTGATTAGCTATATGTGTGATAGCCTCGTTCCCAGTAGCCTCGTTCGCCATCTCGGGCCTGGGAACAAGACTATGTGTGTAGGTACGTACTTTTGGTGTCATTCTGTGGCCTGATATTGTGCTGTGGTCATGCAGTCACATTCTGATGTCAACAACTGTTCCATGTCCTGCACTTGTACGTACTCACTCAGGCTCGTGCGCATTCTAATTACCCCTTGCTCACACAGAACCTCCAAGGATATTGACGCTGACTTAAGCTGAAAGTCTCATAGCTAAGACATTTTGCAATCATAAGGGGTTAAACAGCTGCCATGTCCTCTACATGATTTTAGCTGATACCAAGTCGTGCCGAGACACATCAAGTCCTTTTAATAGTGTGATAAAGAAAGCTATATCCACCACTGTTTGCTATGAACACAGAGATTTACTGACCCACTGTCAAGTAGCGCATGTATTATTTTGAGTAAGTAATCTATATGGACTTGAATCCACATGTACGTAGCTAAATCCTGTAACAAGTATAGCCATACATATGGAAATGCTTGTGTTTTTTTCACAGGTGTCACCAATGTACTGGAGAGGGTCTCCCCACCAGTCATCGTCCTTGACCCTCCTGAGAAGTTGGTCATTGAAACAAGAGCATCAGGAGGATATGAACGGTTTAACTGGTTTAGAAATGGAAGTTTGTTCAGTCCATTTCCATCATCCCCCTTCCATGTTGTCGTACCACGTGAGTTTCCAAACTTTTTTGAAATCTTTGCTCGTGAGCCCACCGCCACAGAAGACCTGGGAGTGTATCGAGCAGACCTTCAGCTTGCATCTGGGCAATTTACACTAGTACCAGATGTAGAATTTGTTGTCACAAGATACGGTAAGGACCATGAGACCTCTATTTTCCAATGTCATAATGTAATTTACTGCAGAACTCCTGTTCTAATTCAAGGAATCAGGTTGCTAATGGCGAAGTGTCACATGCATGTGAAGCATGGCATGCCACATGCATGGTGAAAATGAAGTACGCAGACAGTTAGCAACTGACACTCAATGGTAGCAGCAGTAGACTCTGATTACCTCCACCACTTACAGCTCTCCCCCATTTACATTTGTGTGTGTGATATCACATGCAGCCTATGAAGAAGAAAAGAAGACTCATAAGTCCGCAACCATAAAGTGTCTACGCATGGCGGCATCGTGGTGTAGTCAGAACCTTTGTGTGCAACCCTAAGTACCCAAACATTACTGTAGCCATTATTCCACTACCAGGAGTGTAATATCTATAGGGACTAAGACTAAGGATTATACATAATCTGGCCATAGCTACAGCTAGTTAGCTATAGCTCAGACCCACTAAATTAAACCTGTGCGGTTAGCACAAATGACTTTTGGTATTGCGAAATGTACTATACGGTAATGAGACTTCATATAGCTACACATTAGCATACTGTGACCTTCCTGCTAGTATGAGTGAATTGAATCAGCTCTCATGTTGTTAGTGACTTGGTTACACTCCCCTTCATTGACTGCAGGTCAACCAGTAACCGTGAATCTGATTGGTGATGTCACAGTGCTTGAGGGAGACTCTGTCAACATCTCCTGCTTCTCCACGGGCAATCCTGTCCCCACCATTACATGGTACCTTGGGACCTCAGTGGCACCATTTCCACAGAGAGATACAATTAATGATTTGCAATCAACAATAAGTGGATCTGCAGGAAATTTTATGGTTAGCATCACAAATGGTGACATCACTTCAGAGCTCATGATAGAGAATGCAGCCTACCCAGCACATGAAGGGGAGTATACATGTGTGGGCCTCAACTCTAATAGAGAAGGAGAAAGCACCAACAATGCTACTATCAATGTGCAAGTGCGAGGTAAGCATATCAAAAGATCAAAAGCTGCTAGGTCATTAGTTACATGTGTTGTGTCACTTGGTCCGATACAGTTCCACCGGAGGTACGGGTCACAGCGACTCTCACGAGGGTTGTAGTTGGAAACTCCACCACCCTCACCTGCACTGTCACACGAAGCAACCCCATGGGCAGCTACACCTACAGATGGGTACACAACAACTCCATCACTCTGACTCGTGAAACTAGTAGCATGCTGACTGTTAACATCCTGACAGAATCAAACCTTGGTACTTACCGCTGTGAGGTGACCAACTCTGCTGTGCTGAGCGGTAATGATACAATCACCATTGAGCTTGGAGGTGAGTTTTAATTGGTATTGACCATGCTCTACTATAGGTCTGTCATCATGGAAGAAGGGAGGTCCACAGAATTATGCATGCACAAGTTATCACTTAGGGTGACTTTCTTGGCAAAGAGTTGTTTCACCCAATCACACTGCACAAGACGCAAACTCCATTACCTGAAGTGGCACTAGTCTAGTGATGGAAGAGCACATGCACACGCCTCCTTATTTTAACAGCATGGTGCAGAGTGCTATTTATAGGTGGCAATAACACCCATACTGACAGTGTCGAACATTTAATTGCACTCGGCTTCACCTTGTGCAATTATCCACTGCAGCACTGTCAGTATATACACTCATACTATTGCCACCCAAATAGCACCACTCACACTCACATCACGATATGAGAAGATTGGTGTGATATTACAATTTATTTCTCAGCCTTAACATATGGTCACTAGACGACTAGACGACTAGACGACGCCAATTACAATTATCAAGTAGCTTTACTCGCTTCATTCACTTCAGGTACAGCTCTCTAATGCGCACATGCACTTCGAAAACAGAAAGGTCATTTTCCTTCCCTACTGTTTAGTTTGCATGCCACTGTAACTTATTTGAAACTAGAGGTGTTCACAGAACACATACCCCACGTGAAACATCTACAGGATACAGTGCAGCTACAATCGACGTGACATCTTTGCCGATGCGCATCGAACAGGTGCTATCACGTATACTGTGTTCGTGTATGGCCATATCCAAGGTGTGGGAGTGACCGCTTACCGTATATAATATTGTGAAGCTGAAGAAGTGGGCCAAATGTTACGAATAATAGGAAATAGCTGGAAAAAACAGCCGAAACAATAGCCACGATGTCTGTGAAGCATGAGAAAACACTGTTTCCTAGCGGTCATCTCGAAGCATGAAGTTTCCAAATGCACTGCGTGTCCTGTTCTTGATGGGACTCTGAGGTCACGAAGAGGTGGAGCCAATGTTATGAATAGTTATGAAAAGTAGGAAATAGCCGAAATACAGCGAAACAAAGCGCCTTGACTTCAGTCAGGTACACATAGAGCAGGGTTTTTTTTTCGCCTGACAGACAGACAGACGACTGACTGACTGACTGACGGACAAAACCGCATGCGTGCACGGGGTAACAACCAAGAGTGGTTAGTGCAGTTGCTCGAGTCCTTGTTGCAAAACTATACGTGTTCCATTACATGTGGTAGCTATGCAGGAGTTAAGGCCTCAGTAAATAATTATATCCCCTCAAGTGTCATACCTAGAATGATTGTGTAGTGAAACGATACTTTGTAGTACATATCACACATGCAAATGATGTCACACAGCCTTAACTCCTCCATACGTATGATGTGACATATATCTAAGACATACGATAGTACAAGTAATAGTTGTACCATAGTGCATGGGCATTTGAAAGGCATCGCCACAGTGGACAAATCCCATGTACACTAGGGTACATGGATGTACCCTGGCTTCAAAGGCACCACTTATAGTGTACATGGGATTTGTCCACTGTGGCGGTGCCTTTCAAATGCCCATGCACTATGGTACAACTATTACTTGTACCATGGCTTGCTAGGGTGTATGGGATTTGTAGCCTGAGTGCAGTTTTATGTATTCCGAGGGTGAAGTCCGAGGGAATACATTAAACTGCACGAAGGGTACAAATGTTACTCACGCATGCACACATGAGAATCTTAATCTGCTTGCACAACCAGTCATCAGCTTCTGTTTGGGTTTATATTAATCTAAACTGTTACGGGACAGTATAGGTTTCCAGCTCAGTTTCAGTGATCAAATCTGTTTGTGGTTTTCAGCCTGTGGTCGTGGCAGAGTTTCTGGAAGACGACTTTGGCACTTAATAAGAGTAGCTGGGATGAGAGTCCAACTTGGATGCGCCTAATAGCGAAGATGCCCCTATAAGTGAACAGCACTTAATAACATGTGCACACTATGGTAATCTCTTCACACTTCTTTTTGCCACCGTTTACTGCTTTTCAAAGTCTGACATCCTTTACTATGCTTTTTGCTCAATGTGTACTGGTAGCTATGCTAATGATAATTTTATCATGATATTGTGATACAAAAATACTCAGTCCTAGCCTATTTGCCTTCTGGTATCTCTCACTGCATCCACAGAGCCACCGAGTGGGATAACGGTACAACCAGATCCGGTGTCTCCAGTGGTCTTGAGCCAGTCTGTTGACCTGATGTGTACCGCCACTGGGGACCCTCCCATTACTTACGCCTGGGTACTGATGGGGGCTGAAACCATTCACCTGAACGCTGACCCTACAAATGGCAATTTTACTCTCAATGTCACACTAATGGATCAGTATGGGATCTATATCTGTATTGCCACCAATGGTTTAGGTACAGATACGGCCAGCATTGAAATCAACCAGGCTAGTAAGTCCATTGTGATATAGTTGGACGATGAGTCCGATTTAGAAACCTGAGGGCCCTCGGTTGTCTGTCCCAGGTGCAGGGTTTCTAAATCACATAGCTGCAAGTGGAAGTTTCTAAGTTGTGTAGAAGCAACATCATGTAGCTAGCTAGCTAGTAGTGTTGGAGACAGCATTTGAATACACCTGTATCACTTTCACGTAATGGATGGTGCAGTAATCATTGTGGTCAAGTTTGGAAAACTGAACAGGCATACAGTGTAACCTGTCTAATGCGGTCACCTGGGGGCCAAATATTTTTGGCCTCATTAGAGAGGTGGCTGCAATACAGAAAACCTCTCTAAAGCGGTCGTGTGAAGTTTTAGTGTGATTGACCTCATTACAAAGGTTCTTGCATCACTGAACAACTTTGATTCAAGTAAGTTTCATGAAGAAGACAACTAAGGACTTTAAGTATTGTAAAATACTTGATTGTTTCATATTTGTATGTTCAGTTTGGCACTTTCTATAATGTTAAACGCACGCGCGCACGTATGCAACACACGCACACAAGTACATAACGCACGCACGCACTCGGTGGCCATTATTGGCAGTGTGTTGTAGCGTGCTATAGCGTGCTTGGGGTGGAGCAACGTGACCGCATTACGCATTACGCAGGTGACCGCTACATGTATAGAAGAACAGTAAAGTATTATGGGCTCAAATTTCGGGACTTTCCCAAGCTGACCGCAATGTGGAGGTGACCGCCTTATTCAGGTGACCGCTAAGGCAGGTTTCACTGTACAAGGTTTGGTTATGCATGAAATTCCAACTGGCCAAAAGTAGTGCTGGGTGATACCAAATTTTGGATACCAATACCAAGTGCTTTTGTGCTGGTATTGGCCGATACCGATACCAACTTCAATATCTCAATTTTTGTCAAAGAAGAGCAACATGAGTGGGCTGAAGACAGGATCTTCTCTTCTACAAGGCCTAGGCCTATACTGAGGTATCGGAGTCAGACTCTGCTTCTAGCATGTGCCCGGCCACATAATGCCCAATACCAGTCTCGTACTCGATACCACAATCCTGGAACCTGGTATTGGTAGTATCGATACCGTACCTAGTACTTGGTATCGCCCAACACTAGCCAAAAGCAGTAGCTATTCAAACTGATAATTATTGCAGCAGTAAAAATTAGTTGTAAGACATTCAGTCCTACTTCTCCCATGTACTCCTCCTCTCCCCTTCCCCCTCCCCCACCACCCCAATCCTCAGTTGTGAATGTCACCACCCTCCCAGATGTCCTGTTCAATAACAGTGGTGGGGTCCACAACGTTGTAGAGGAGTCTGTGATCTGGCTGTACTGCACTGCTGACTCAACAACTGCAACCCCCAGTATCACCTGGACCAAGGATGGAGTGACTCTTGTCAATGACCCTCCCCACATTCGCATCAGGAGCAGTAACGATACTTTGCTGTCTACTACCTCATCACTTGTGGTTGATAACTTTGAGGCAGCAGATGATGGTACCTATCTGTGTCGAGCTAGTGATGGAACAACAGCTGTGAGCAGCTCCACACTGTCTCTCACAGGTAGGCCAAGCTGATTCTGATACCAGCTGAGTGATTAGTCAATAGTTTACTGACACTTGTCAGTATGGATGCATGATCAATAGTGGTATATTTCCCTTACTTGCTCTTCACCACTAGCTATAGCACTCCTATAAATGTATATATAGCCTCGTTCCCAGGCCTCCACCAAGATTTATACATAGACACTTACTCAGTGTTAGCATGAATATCAATATCACAGCTATACATGCCACTGCACACACACATAACATGATCTTTCCTTCCCTGCAGCTTTTGGCTCAAGTACGAACACCTTGATTGTTGCAACAGATCCTGTTACAAGTGAAAGCGATTTCTCCCCACGTGACAACCGGACAGCAGTATCACTTGGTTCTACAGCAGGTCCACCATTGTTGCAGTGTGTTGGTGGTCATGAAGGGGATACAGGCTTCGGGAGTTTCAGTTCTCCCTCAGTGGTGTGGGTTAGGAATGGAGAGCAACTGGTTGATGGTGGTAGGATTACCATCACTGAGAGCACACCCCTTGGTGTGAGAACACAGAGTGACCTTCAAATCTCCAACTTTGGTTCCTCTGATGTCGGTGTGTACCAGTGTATCTTCACTGATGTGGACAGTGATACTGAAGTGATCACTACCACACCTCTCAGACTGGACACAGGTTGGTGCTAGACTCATAGAAATGTTTGGTCATGGTCGTTCCAGGTTTTCCCTCCTGGATGATCGAGGAGGCCTTGGAACATTGTCGGCTAGGGTGAATTGATCTAATTGCTATACTGCATGTCAGAAGCTAGAAAATGGGCTGTCTATGTATAAGGCGGCTCATATGCTCCGCTACCGAATTGTCATGAGCAACAGTGCATCCCCATACAAGCAGTTTTGACAGTTTTGTGCACTCCTCTGTGTAACTGCCCACCCACTGTGCTGCATGTTCACTGCGGTTCATGGTAGTACATACCGTATAGCGGGTTATTTTTGTGGGGTGCCAATTTTCGTTATTTTCATGGTTAACCCGTGAGGCATGAAATTTTCCACCCAACGTGCTAAAATCAATGTGTGATTGAAAACCATGGCTCTCTTTCGTTATCTGCGTCCCGTCGACAGTGTCCTCGATCCACACGGTCCACTATCAAACGCTGTCCCTCGTGGTGTGATTGAGGAAGTAAACAAAGAACTGAAGAAAGCGGAGACACAGCTGAAAAAGCAAGGCCAGTACCTGTCATTTACCGCGGAGGAGAAGGCGAAAGTTGCCAAGTACAGAAGCAGTAACGGAGTTCTAGCTGCTGTTTTGCGTGTCCTGTTCTTAACTTGATGGGACTCTGAGGTCACGAAGAGGTGGAGCCAATGTTATGAATAGTTATGAAAAGTAGGAAATAGCCAAAATACAGCGAAACGGAGCGCCTTGACTTCAGTCAGGTACACATAGAGCAGTTTTTTGCTATTTGCTATTGTTTGACTCCATTTCGATGGTTTTTGATGGTCTATGTGGCGAGATTACAAAAAACATTTCGCCACAGATGACTGACAGACGGACTATTATTGGGCCGGCCGGTGCCACGAAAATTAATTCTGACGACCGTATCCAGCTTTCCACGAAAATTTCCACCCACAAAAATAACCCGCTATATGGTATACCAGTGAAGGTATAAGATTATTTGAAATCCAACCTGGTATTGGCCGAAATATGTCCTGCGCACTGCATGGGTGCCTTGTGACGTCCTGGCCTGGCTGTTAGCACACAAATGATGTCATATGAACAGACCCACTGTCAAGTAGCACAATGTATTATCTGAGTAAGAATGATAATGATCCGACTTGAATCCACATGTACATAGCTAAATCCTGGTAACACGTATAACCATGCATGCATACACAAATGCTTGTGTTTTTACAGGTGTCACCAATATGCTGGAGAGGGTCTCCCCACCAGTCATCGTCCTTGACCCTCCTGAGAAGTTGGTCATTGAAACAAGAGCATCAGGAGGATATCAACGGTTTGACTGGTTGAGAAACGGAAGTTTATTCAGTTCATCACCATCAGCCCCCTTCCATGTTGTCGTACCACGTGAGTTTCCAAACTTTTTTGAAATCTTTGCTCGTGAGCCCACCACCACGAATGACCTGGGAGTGTATCAGGCAGACCTTCAGCCCTCATCTGGGCAAACACAAGCACCAGCAGCAGACTTTGTTGTCACAAGATACAGTAAGATAACACCTCTATTAACCACATAACCTAAAGATTTCCTTTTCTGAAATCGAGGTTGCTTCATCAATATGCTTACCAGGCTTTGAATAAATAATCGAGTCAGCAGGCAAGTAGCTATGAGTTTCAGCAGCACACTACTTCAAGTAATAACACTTTGCATAACAGATTCTGACTCGGCTACACGTGGCCGGCCTACTACATGAGGTTATACCTAATAGCTAATTATGTTCGCGTGCACGAGGCATTCCCTGTGCATACTGATGCACATATGAAAAAACCTGCTGAATTTTTAGAAGATATACGGTATGCATATTCCTAGTAAGAGACATACTTTGACTACCAGGAGTGTATAGTGACTATTATTTTAGGAGTGCAATAAAGACTAAGATTAGGCGTTGTATAGTAACCTTAAAATCTGGCCATAGCTACAGCTAGTGAGCTATATAGCTAGCCACAAAACAATTAGCAGTTACCACAGATCACTTTTGTACTGCAAATTTGTTTATACCCGGTAATGGACTACCATGCTGGACAATTAACTGGTAATGAGACTACTAGCCTCGTTCCCAGGCTCTCCCATGTGCGAACAAAATCCGTACTGTAAGTGACGAAAAGCTGGGAGATGGCCTGGGAACAAGGCTATGAGACTACACCATCAAGCTGAGGTCACAGTATGCTAAAGAAGGGATATGTGTAGCTACAAGCTATCATTAATCAGGCACTCATGTTGTTGGTGACTTTCCCTTCATTGACTTCAGTTGCACCAGTAACCATGAATCTGACTGGTGATGTCACAGTGCTTGAGGGAGACTCTGTCAGTATCTCATGCTTCTCCACTGGCAATCCTGTCCCCACCATTACGTGGTACCTTGGGACCTCAGTGGCACCATTTCCACAGAGTGATACAATGAATGATTTGCAAGCAACAATAACTGGAGTTGCACCAAATATTATGGTTAGCATCACGAATGGTGACATCACTTCAGAGCTCATGATAGAGAATGCAGCCTACCCAGCACATGAAGGGGAGTATACGTGTGTGGGCCTCAACTCTAATGGAAGAGGAGACAACACTGACAATGCTACTATCAATGTGCAAGTGCGAGGTAAGCATATCAAAGCTGCATGCCCTGGTACTCTACTCCACCATAGCAACATTGTAATAGATCTTGTTTGGACTACCCTGTCACTGGGTTGTGTCACTTGTTCCAATTCAGTTCCACCGGAGGTACAGGTCACAGCGATTCTCATGAGGGTTGTGGTTGGAAACTCCACCACCCTCACCTGCACTGTCACACGAAGCAACCCCATGGGCAGCTACACCTACAGATGGGTACACAACAACTCCATCACTCTCACACGTGAAACTAGTAGCATGCTGACTGTTACCATCACGACAGAATCAAACCTTGGTACTTACCGCTGTGAGGTGACCAACTCTGCTGGGCTGAGTGGTAATGAAACAATCACCATTGAGCTTGGAGGTGAGTGTTGGTATAATAATTGACCTTCACTTAACCCTCACACTGAATATCAGATGCTCGGGCAATCACTAGATTGCACTATTAAGGTAATAGGACACTATTCATTCAGTATAGACCCCTCACTGATTAGTAAGTTGACTGAACAGATTTATCTTAGCGTGTCTAAATGTATTGTTTCTGTGACTGTTATGCCAACATCTGTGGGCTGATGACCACATGCAGGCTAATAATCCTGGTTCAATGACCACAGGGCTATAGCGGTTGGAAGGTTCCCAGCGCAGTTTTGTAATGGCAAATTGATAATCATGCATGAGTGAGGTATCTCTCACTGCACCCACAGAGCCACCCAGTTGGATAACGATACAACCAGATCCAGTGTCTCCAGTGGTCTTGAGCGAGTCTGTTGACCTGATGTGTACGGCCACTGGGGACTCTCCCATTACTTACACCTGGGTACTGATGGGGGAAGAAACCACTCGCCTGAACTCTGACCCTATGAGTGGCAATTTCACTCTCAGTATCACAAGTGGACCGGTATGGGGTCTATATCTGCATTGCCACCAATGACCTAGGTGTGGATGCAGCCAGTATCAACATCATCCAAGCTAGTAAGTCCATTATCACAGAGTCGGTAGACTCTGTATGTAGGGATACGACGTACACGCAATACATGCCAATACAAAAAAATCTCTCCAAATCTCAGAAACGGTACACTTATAAGCCTTTATAACCACATACCGTTCATCTTCGAGTGTTTTCATGACCAACAAGACTCCTCGCATCGCGAAAAACCGTCGCGAAGTACCACACCAGGCACTCGCAAAACGGGCAAATTGTTTTTCTTTCTTTCTTTCTTCTTCTTCTTCTTCAGACAACTTAGCTCAACGTTGCCTCAATCTGTCACGATGGTTTTCGCACGAAACAGCAGCATTTTCAACCGAGCAGTGCAACGTCCCATCGCTTTTTCGCTACCTCCAAGTCTTCACCAGGCGGCTGCAGCTGCCCACTCAATAACTATGGCTTCGTTTGTCACGCCATTTTCACGTTTGTACGCATGCGCACTTAAACGATCACTTAGCAACGATACGTAATTATTACTCAAGATCGCTGAATTAGAAACAGTGGGGAAGATGCGTTGACCGATGTGTTCAATCAAACGAGGCCCTCTTTATAAGACTGAGGTTAGTCCCTGTACGCATGATTTAGCTATATTGCTACCTGGACTGCCATTATGAATGTCCCTACTATAAACTGCCTATGCCATGGTCTTCAGACAGGCAGACAGGGAGAACTCGGTGGCTTTGTCATCCATCTAGGGAACAGTTGACTTGAGATGCCCGGGCCTGATTCTTCAGCCAATGCTGGAAGTGTAATACCTGAGTAATATTGTCCATATACCAAGGCAAGGACACCTACTGCCCAGGTGCCTGTGAGATCACTGACTTCTGTTCAGCTCAAACATGCGCCTGCTGCCAAAAAAAGTTACATAAACAAGTAATAAAAAACATTACAAATGTAGCAGGATGTAGGGATACCAGAACGGCAAAAAGTAAGGAAACAAGAGGGATGATCGAACACAACAGTGAAGTATACAATCACCCCTACATATCTTTTTTCATTGTACATGTATATATGGAAGAAGATCTCTGTAGGGGGGGTTGTATACTTCACTGTTGTGTTCGATCATCCCTCTTGTTTCCTTACTTTTTGCCGTTCTGGTATCCCTACATCCTGCTACATTTGTAATGTTTTTTATTACTTGTACATATTAGTTGGACAAGATATCTGAGGCCCTGCATTATGGTGTGCAGGGGTTTAATCACGTACATGCCAGAGGATGAGGTTTCTAACTTGTATAGAATACAGTAACAATGGAGACAGCATTTGAGTATGCCGACATGTGGCGTGGTGTGGCCACAATGTATATTGTAGCTACCAAAGTTATACACTAACAGCAGAATTATATCAATGACCATGCTTGAGTGTAGTGTGTTTGTAGCAATAGGTCACATACACATTGTGCTGTAGTCGTTGTGTGGATCTCAGTGCCATTTACGTGTATATGAAGCTTCAACTGACCAATGATGTTGTAATGTTTAATTGAGCTCTAAATTAGATGCTTGTGTGAAAGTGTTTCTCCTACCTCTCCCATGTAGCCATACTTGTGACCTCATCCGACCAAACTGTAAATATTACAGTTGGTAGTCCTCTGATTCTAATGGTGAACATCACTGGATTCAACTTGCCACTGACTAGCATCACGTGGATGGAGGATGGACAGGTGGTAATGAACAACACCGATAATATCATCATCACCCACGGCAGCTTTGAAACTCCCCCTACCACATCCACCCTGGTTCATGGCTCCATCGAGTCACCCATGGACAATGGTACTTATGAGGTTGTGGTGGTGAACCCAGCTGGACAGGACTCAACTTTGTTTACCATTACTGTGAACTGTGAGCAAGTTAGCTTTCAACTATGCATGTGACATACAAAACAATAGAGAAGTAGCATCAAGACTGTGGCTTAATAATTTGGCATCTAGATTGGATTTTATAATTATGCTATTTGCTCCACAGCCCCAGCTGAGATCTTATCCCCTCTGGACCCTACTGCCATATCAGTTGACGAAACATACTCAGTGAGCCTCACATGCGCTGCCAGAGGATTCCCAGCTGTGGACTTCACATGGTGGTACCAGAGCACTACTCAACTAATGGACTCAGATCCTAGACTCAGTATACAGTCAATGACAGTGGAGAGTAACGACGGCTTTCTTGATACGAACTCTACTCTCACAATACCATCAGTAGACAGGGCTGATGCAGGAAACTATAGCTGTGTTGCTTCAAACACAGTGTTTGGTAGTCCAGTGCAAGATCTGCAACAGTTTTTGCTCACAGTGAACTGTAAGTGTCTTATTGCCATGCATGCTGTACATATCGCTGATTCTTTTGTGAGGTCTCAGCGTGCATTCCTTGTTTACCACATGCACACAGGACTCGTTATACATCTGTAGGCAGTTATGTACTTTCACTTTATTTCTCACATTCCTCAGCACATGTATATAGTTACGGCAGAAGTAGTACTAGTCTCGTTCCCATGCGTACTTATATCACTCCAGCATAATACTCTGCACTGGGGTTGGTTTGGGTCTGGGACTGCCTCACTTCACTCAGAGTTAGCATTGGGTGGGAGCTTGTAAATAGCAATGCTCACATTTTTGTTTCTTTGTCTGCAGTCTCTGTCACTCTGTTTGGAGACCCCATGGACGTGGATGTCCTCTCACCTGATCCTGCCGTCCTCAGCTGCACTGCCACTGGAGAGCCCACCCCACAGGTCACCTGGGCCAAAGAGTTTCCAAATGGCACCATAGTGGAGATGTCTGAGTTCATGACTAACATTGCCATCAGTACCACCTACTCTAGTGAAAATGTCACCAGTACACTGACCATTGAGCCCACTGATGCCTTTGATACTGCCAACTACAGCTGCACTGCAGAGAACACGTTTGGTCCAGTTACCAGTTCTAATGCTGAAGTGACAGTGTTTGGTATGCAACACAATCGATCTCACTTTCTTTGGGCACTTCAGTAGCCTTATTATTCTTCCCTCTTAATTATTATGCAGTTGCTCCTGTCGTTGTGGTGCCAGTGGATGGAGAACTATTCATTGTCAATAGGACAGATGACATCTCAATTGCATGCTCAGCCCGTGGCATCCCTCCACCATCAATCAGGTTCCTACGAGGAGGTATGGAGCTGAACAGGACTG
Organism: Axinella damicornis; assembly: GCA_963931865.1. Taxonomy (NCBI): domain Eukaryota; kingdom Metazoa; phylum Porifera; class Demospongiae; order Axinellida; family Axinellidae; genus Axinella; species Axinella damicornis. The sequence goes on along the minus strand of OZ007517.1, from coordinate 1,345,560 downwards.
GGGGGGAGTCAGGAGCAGGAATGGACCTTGTGTCACGAGTCCAACTGTCTGAGGAATCATCATCTGTATACATGGATGATGGCACATTCATGGTGTCTCGGATGCTGACCATCTTCAATGTTGCTGAGGAAGATTCAGGAATGTTCACCTGTGAAGCCTCTAGCACAATCCCAGAACTGAGTCTCTCTCTTACCAACAGGAGTGTGTTTGAGCTGGCTGTGCAAAGTAAGCATTAGACGAGTTCTATTCTTGTCTCCCTACCTTTTCCCGTACAAAAGTAGGCAGGTGTTTCAAATTACTATTAAACTGGACAATTGGCTAGCTTTGACGTTGCAACCTTAATAAGTGTTTCCCTATGCCTATTCATCCTTGAGCAATCATGCTGTCTATATCCATCTTCCATCTCCAGTTCCAGCCACCATCTTGATCCCTCCCATGAACACAACTGTGGTGTCACCCAACCCCGCTGTGTTCACCTGTGTAGCTGATGGGGACCTAACTCCAGTGATAACATGGTGGAGGCGGGGACCAGATAACAGCCTCACACAACTGTCCTCTGATGGAGTCAATATCACTATAACAGTGGATAACCTTGACTCAAGGACACGACAGAGTAATCTCACCGTCCTCCTGCCCCAACCAGTTGATGCTGCTGAGTATGTCTGTGTGGCTAGCAGTGAACTTGCCTCAGTTCCGGCCTCTGCAGTGCTGACCGTGTATGGTAGGTACAGTTGATCTGAACCTCAGTGCATCATCCATACGTACAAAAGGACCTATTATTAGTGCACTATTGGAGTGTGTGTATGTGATATACCTTACTGTATCTTTACTTGCAGTGGAGCCAATATATGTGTTCCCACCCGAGAACTTCGCTTATACTGTGAATGAAACAGATCCCGTAACATTTGTTTGTATGGTGATCGGTATCCCAGCACCTAGCATTAGGTTCTACCAAAATGGAGAAATTGTTGATGAGAGTACAGACGTGCACTTTACTCTAACTGACAATAGTGAACCACAAGACTTCCTAACTTCTGGTGGAACAGTCTTCATTGTCAGTCGCAACTTGACCCTGGACAACACCAATGATACTGACTCTGGTACATACACCTGTGCTGCCTCCAATGTTGCAGCGAATGTGACCCGAGATTTTGAATTAATAGTTCAAGGTGAGCTGCTCTTTATTAATCATCCTAGTGTAAAATCAGTAGCCATTTGCCGTGCATTGTCACCTCATTCATCATTCTGTCATGAATACAATCAATGTGGCTAAAGTGCATAATCAATTAGTCATACAAGAATGCAATTCAGTAACTCTGTTACATCACCCCCTTCTTCAAAAGGAACTCTCCCGAGTGACTGTTCTACTGCAATCTTTGTGGGGGTAAGGGGTTCTTTCTGAGGGAATATCTCTGACTTGATCGTTCTCGCTCTTGACTGGATCTAGTCTCTTGAGGCGGATCTGGTGCGAGGTCTGTCGTACGGGTTACATCAGATGAAGGTCTGGCAGTATCATCATCGGTACGGTCACTAGGTCCATCAGTATTTTCGTCCTGTATTGGTGTCTCGGCCAAAGCTTTCTCCACCCATTTTGGGGGGCGTCCTGGACCTTTCCGTTTGTTCCCGTACCAATAGTATCCTGCCATAAAACCTTGGGGACAGGGCTTCACACGACTCTGATGCACCTTGATCAGGTTATCCCGAGGGAAGTACACCTTCCCGGCAGTGATGTTGGTGTCATTGGCTGAGATAATCCGGTAGGGACCGTGCCAGGGCCTTGACAACTTCCGTTGCTTCCCACTTTCCTCGCTTGGGAAGCGGAGTAGCACCCAGTCTCCTACGCGATACTTCTCTGGTGCTGCCTTGCGATCGTAGTGGGTCTTGTATTTGGTCTGTGCACGGTTGATGCTTTCCAGGGCAGACTGCCTCGCTGTAGACAGGGTGAGCATAAGCTCTTCACGATAGTCCTGAACCATGACAGGTTGTACAGGTTCTACTGGCAGTAGAGTAGCCTCGAGGGGAGACCTGCAGTCCCATCCAAAGAGCAGAAATGAGGGCTTCTCGCCAGTTGAGTCGTGAGGCGTGTTGCGGTATGCCCACAGAACTCCTGAAAGGTGTTTGTCCCACTGGGCTCCAAACTGGGAAACTCTCTTGCGAAGCATTGTCTTGAGCGTCCTGTTAAAACGCTCGATCATCCCGTCACACTCGGGATGATACGCCGTGGTGTTGAGCTTGGTGACACCAAGCAGAGTACACACATCCAGCATGAGATGAGACAAGAGATTAGTTCCTCGGTCAGACAGGAGTGCTTCAGGGACTCCAAACAGTGGCACGATCTCTTCACAGAGCAACCTTGCGATTCTCACAGACTTCTGGTCTGGTACAGGGAAGACCATAGGCCACTTGGTGAACATGTCTTGAAAGACTATCACGTGCTTGTTCCCACTCTCAGTGCAGGGTAAATCCATGATATCGACTCCTATAATCTGGAAGGGTCTCTGCACTGGAATTGGCTGCAAGTATGGTTTGTGCTGGCGTTGTCCTCCTGTTGCAATTACACACTCAGGGCACTTTTTGCAAAAGGCCATGGTATCGGCATACATACCCTCCCAGTACCAGTGCTTGACTAGCGCGTTATAGAGCTTGTTCCCAGCAAAATGTCCACTGTATACTCCTCGGTGACTCTCCTGGAGTACCCCTTTCCGCAAGTGATGGGGAACCACTGCTCTCTTCTGATTACTGCGTCGGTGATCGATGTAGTAGAGGATACCATCCACCAAACTGAACATAGAACCTTGGGCTGCTAGCTTCCTAGCCTTGCACTCATCTGCAGGCACTGTCCCATCTCTCAGGAATCTCACCATTTCGCAAAGGTCTGCATCTCTACTCTGTTCAACAGCATAGTTCGACTGCTTCAACTCCTGTGAGGGCTCAGAGTTCACAGCCATGGATGTGTCTTCCACATCACCTCGAATAACAGCAACCTGAGTCTCGTTTTGTGCAACACCACACAGGGGTGCAGGGTCTCTTGGGCTCCTAGAGAGTGCGTCTGCAGCTACGTTCTCACGCCCAGCCCGGTAGGTGATCCGCACGTCTCTCACTCCTCTTCCGTACACTCGGGTCCACCAACGGGCGTGCTTGCCAGTGGGGTTTGGCGTCTCCAAGACAGCTTTTACGGCTGAGTGGTCAGTGAGAACATGGACACAATTTCCATAGAGGTAGGAATGAAAGTGTGTGATGGCCCATACTACGGCCAGGGTTTCCAACTCCGTCACACTGTAGTTTTTCTCAGAGTGGTTGAGGGCCCTACTGGCATAAGCCACAGGGTGAAGCTTTCCATCCTCTTGCTGTTGTGATAAGACGGCTCCCAACCCCTGGATCGATGCGTCTGTTTCAAGGGTGAAACCTCTGTCGAAGGATGGGTAGGCCAGTACAGGTGACACAGTTAGCTTCCCCTTGAGGGTCGTGAAGGCGGTCTCACACTCTGCTGACCACACGAACGGCACACCCTTTGATGTCAGTTGATGTAGAGGTTGAGCGATCTTCGCAAAGTTGGGAATAAACCTGCGGTAATAGGAAGACAAACCAAGGAATCTTCGGATGTCGTGGATATTCCGAGGTCTGGGGAAATCCTGCACGGCTTCTGTGAGGCGACGATTTGTCTGCACTCCTTGCTTCGTGAGGACATGCCCCAGGTGCTCCACTTCCTCTCTCACAAACTTGCATTTCACAGGCTTCAACTTCAGGAAGGCTTTCCTTAGACGAGCCATGACTCGCTTCAGGTGATCCAAGTGTTCTTCCAGAGTTGGTGAAAATACCAAAATGTCATCGATGTAGACTGACACGAATGCTTTTCCGTCCTCTGGGTTCAGCCCAGCTAACACCTCTTGCATCAGTCTTTGGAAGACTGCTGGAGCATTCGTAAGGCCAAATGGCATGACACGAAATTCAAACAAGCCGTGGGGTGTAGTGAAGGCAGTCTTCTCTCGGGACTGGGGGTCCACCAGAATCTGCCAAAATCCAGATGCCAGATCTAGTGTTGAGAAGTACTGAACACCTCCCAATTGGTCGAGTATGTCACTGATTCGGGGTAGTGGGAATGCATCGGGCTTAGTCACGGCATTCAGGCCTCTGTAATCCACGCAAAATCTGTGGGTGCCGTCCCTCTTCCGGACTATTACCACAGGGCTCGACCATGGTGAACTGGAGGGTTGTATGACTCCACTCTGCTGCATCTGCTTCAGATGTTTCGCGACTTCCTGGCGTACCACAAATGGCATCCTCCGAGGTGGTTGCTTCACGGGTGTGGCATCCCCTGTGTCAATCTCTAATTGGGTCAGACCAGTCTCTCCTCGCTCCCCTTCCTCAAGGCTGAAGACATCATGATGTTCAGCTAGGAAGTCTTTCAGGTGATCCAATTCGGCGTCTGGTAGGTTGGGGAGATTAATTGTCTCCAGTAACAGCCGTTTCCTCTCCTCTGCAGTCAGAGAAGTCACTCTCCTGATCGAGGCCAATTCGACATCAGTGTCTTGGTCACCCTCATCTGACTCAGGATCCACTACTTCAACCTGCTCCGCGAGTCCCACACACGTTCCACCTGCGAGTGTCTGCGTGAACCCTGAGCAGTTGGTGATCACTAACTTCGCAAAACCATTCTCCTGCTGAGCAATGACAGCTTCCTCCAATGTCAGACCAGACATCTCTGCTGCATCTCCCTTCCGTTCCACAAACAGGGGCTGTCCCAGCTGATCTCCTCCTCCTTCAAGATCCACTTCAACCACCACACTCTGGCAGGGAGGCAAACGCAACGCCTCCACCAGTTGTACCCTGACGGTGGGCACCACCGGAGAGTCTCTCTGACGACTCCCAGCTTTCCTGGGCTGTACTGACGGGTGGTAGCTGACAATGCAGAGCTGCCTGCAAACCCCTTCTGATAAGAGGAGTTGGTCACACGCATCAGCTTTGATATAGACAGTCGTTTTCATTGTTTTTCCGGCAAAAGATATATCCAAATCAATACAGCCATCCAGGTGGAAGGTCTTTCCATCGTAGTTCCGGGGAACTTTGTCAGCTTTGCGAAAGTCTTTCTTGCGGAGATGTGCCACCGATGCCACTCTGGCAAACAGCTCTCGGCCAATTATTGTGATTTCAGCTCCTGTGTCCACCACTCCGTCAGCCGGGACTCCTTGGATATCCACACGGGCTAACTGGGACTTGCTCCCACCATCGGTGACAGTAATCTGATTGACGTGGCTTCCATCATCGGAGTCAGAGGAATACAACAGTTCAAGAATGCTCGATGACTCCGTTTCAGTTGTAACTTGTCTTGCTGCTGCTGGTTGGCTCGACCCTTTGCTCTCCGACCTCTTCGCCCTGCAGTCACGCATCAAGTGACCTGGCTTCTTGCAGATGAAGCACCTCCTAGCAGGACGGTTGCTATAGGGCGGTCGATCTCCGCGGTCGGTCGGGTTCTTAGAAGATTCTTGGGGAGTTACCTTGGGTCGGTTGGTTGACGGTAGAGGAGGCTTCAAATACTGCTGTCTCTTCTTGAGATCTGACAGTCGCTTCTCCTCATTCTTGGCTGCTACACACAGCCCATTGTACTCTGTCGCTCCTGAAACTGCTGGTGCTCGCATGAGCTCATACCGGAGCCCCTCCTGGAGTTGTCCATACAGCAGTGTGTCTCTAGTCTCACCAGACATCATGTCTCTCCCGTAGGCAACACGGAACGTCCTCTCCAGGCGTCGGATGAAGTCGGCAACTGCTTCACCCTCTTTTTGGGCGGTGTGCCGAAAATCCTGTGCAGCAAGTGCTTTGCTACCGGGGTCGATCCTAGTACGGAGACCCTGAACTGCCGAGGCAAATGTGGACTTATCCTCCGTCCTCATGAGGTTCCACTCCTGCAGAGCTCGTCCTTTGAGGTGACCTGCTAGCTGCATTAGCCGTTCCTCCTCTGACCAGGAATTCCAGACACTGGCTCTCTCCAAGGATGGCAACCAGTCGTCAAGTTGGACCTCAATGTCCTCAGCAGTGAACTCTCCCACTGGTGGGGCTTTCCCCCGACGCACAGTTACAGTGCGAGCCGTTGATGAAACGGGGGTTGTATCCACAAGTGTACGCCCAGGCAGTAGGGGTGTAGTTGTTAATGAAAGGGGTGTGGTTGTCGGTGAAAGGGGTGTGGTTGTTGGTGTGACGACTGTTCGACGCACCCCAGCCCCAGGGGCTACTGCTTCCAGCTCCTCAATTCTTTGCTGGAGCCTCTGTATCTCAGTATCCTTGGCAGCCACTGTCTCATCAAATACTGCCAACTGAGCACAGTTCATCTTCCACATATCACTCACACGCCCTCTCTCTCTCTCTAGCTCAACACTCAAGTCACTTACACGCTTTTGTTCCCTCTCGAGCTCACTTGTCAAATCAGTCATTCCCGCCTCCAACTCTTCGTTGCGGGCTCGGACCGCCTCAAGCTGTCCATCCAAATCGCTCGGTTCTCCCGTATCTGTGGGTTCATCGGCGCGCTCTCCTGACTCAGACTCGGGGTCGGGGTTAACAATTTCCAGGAAGATTCCGTCCATGTCCACCAAGGCAAGCGATTCTTCCGCCTCCGACAGCTGTCGCACGAGAACTTGGACATTGCGTGGTTCCTTCCCCATGCCCATCAACTTCCCATCGATGAGCTGCCTTGTCTCTTCCTTCGAACCGCCCATGGGAAGCTTCAAAGTGCAGGCGATGCGCTGCAGGTGGGCTCCTGTCAGCCGTTTCGAGTTCATGGGTAGAGGGTGGCCACGTGCGGCACCAGATTCTGTCTCAGTGCCTTCCATTTCGAACGATATGACCCCAGGTGACAAAAGGACTCTTTGCCTAACCTATTCCACTGGTTAGCAGCTACTATCAGTCACTCTAGCTAGCTGATTCACTCAGGTCTCGGCGGGACCTCCACTGTAAAATCAGTAGCCATTTGCCGTGCATTGTCACCTCATTCATCATTCTGTCATGAATACAATCAATGTGGCTAAAGTGCATAATCAATTAGTCATACAAGAATGCAATTCAGTAACTCTGTTACACTAGCTGTAAATATATATTTGTGAATTATTTGTATACGTACTGTCTCTTTCCCAGTTGTACCACAGATCCTTGACCCCCCAGACAACCTCACAGTTGTTGAACCCGAAAATGCCACTTTCTCCTGCCTGGCTACTGGCAGACCCAGGCCAGCAATAGCATGGTTCAGATTATCTGACGTGACCCAGCTACAATCTCAATCATTAGAGTTCACCATTGAGGACATGGAGATCGGAGACAGGGAGAGGAGGAGCACCCTAACCATCATTGGCACACAACCATCTGATGCTGGTGCCTATGACTGTGAGGCTGTGAATGAACCTGGGGTAGATACGGATCAAGCCACTCTCACAGCACATGGTGAGATAGTTGTGCCACATCAGTATGTGCACTATGTAGTATTGTTTGTGATGATTGGTTTGTTCATTGTGCAGTGGTTCCAAGCATCTTGTTCCCACTGGTGAACTTCACCTACGTTGTGAATGAGACTGACCCAGTGACCTTCACCTGCTCAGCCACTGGTATCCCACCACCTGAGATTACCTGGATGAGGAATGGAGTACCCCTAGATAATAATGTAGACCCACGTATTAGTCTCAGTCCCTCTGATCCAGAGGTATTTCCAACAACTGGTGGAAACATCTACTCTGTCAGTCGCAACCTGACAATCAGCAACACCAGGGACGATGACTCAGACACCTACACCTGTGTAGCCTCCAATGGGAATGCTGTGACACCCAGTGTGGACCAAGACTTTGAACTGATTGTCCAAGGTAAGCTGGTTATTAAAGTTATACCCCGGGCATGTTTTAATCAATCCCTCTCATTTCCACAGTTGCACCTCAAATCCTTGACCCCCCAGAAAACCTCACGGTTGTTGAACCTGAAGATGCCACTTTCTCCTGCCTGGCTACCGGCAGACCAAGGCCAACAATTGCATGGTTCAGATTATCAGACTTTACTCTACTGCAACCATCACCAGGAAATTTCATTATTGTGGAACAGGAGATTGGAGAGAGGGAAAGGAGGAGCAACCTAACCATCGTTGGCACAGAGCCCTTGGATGCTGGTGCCTTTGGTTGTGTGTCTGTGAATGAACCTGGGGTAGATATGGATCAAGCCACTCTCACAGTGCATGGTGAGTTATGTATACCACCATGGTGTATGCAATGCAACATTTGCTGTAACTGCTTTACTCGTTTGTTCGTGCAGTGGTTCCAAGCATCTTGATGCCACCGGTGAACTTCACCTACACTGTGAATGAGACTGACCCAGTGACCTTCACCTGTTCAGCCACTGGTATCCCACCACCTGAGATCACCTGGATGAGGAATGGAGTGCCATTTAGTAACACACGAGTCACCCTCAGTAACCCCACAATGCCAGAGCTCTACTCAACTGATGGTGGAAATATCTCCTTTGTCAGTCGCAGCCTGACCCTGAACAACACCATGGATGCTGACTCTGGTACCTACACCTGTGTGGCATCCAATGGGAATGCTGTGACACCCAATGTGACTCGAGACTTTGAGCTATTTGTGAATGGTAAGCTGGACATGTGCAACAATGGTGATATGTACACTGTACTGCTCCATGCCATACATGCATGTAATATGAATATTAGGGTAGAAAACCAGAGCAGTACAACTCAACTGTATACTTCGCTCATCTTCCCCAGTTGCTCCCACCATCCTTGAGCCTCCAGAGAACCTCACAGTGGTCCAACCTCAGTCAGCCACCTTCCTCTGCAATGTCACTGCACGACCCAGGCCACAGATCACATGGTGGAGGATGGGTAACCAGTTGATGGCACAAACAAACACAATTGCGATCAGTAGTGATGACTTTGGAGAAAGAGAGATAGTGAGCAATCTGACTATCGTAATGGCTGACCCCTCTGATGCTGGTGGATATGTCTGCCAAGCTACTAATGCTGCTGGCCAGGATAATGCAACTGCTGAACTCACTGTGCATGGTAAGTCTTATCAGAGAGAATTTTAATTCAAGATCTTCATTGTCATTGTCTATTCTCCTCCAGTCATACCCAACATCACCTTCCCTGTGGACAATACTTTCACGTACACTGTGAATGAGACTGACCCAGTGACCTTCACCTGTTCAGCCACTGGTGTCCCACCTCCTGAGATCATCTGGATGAGGAATGGAGTGCCATTCAGTAACACACGAGTCACCCTCAGTGACCCTACAATGCCAGAGCTCTACTCAACTGATGGTAGGAATATCTTCCTTGTTAATCGCAACCTGACCCTGGCCAACACCATGGATGCTGACTCTGGTACCTACACCTGTGTGGCCTCCAATGGGAATGCTGTGACACCCAATGATACGCAAGACTTTGAGCTGTTTGTGAACGGTAAGCCACACGTGTAACTATAGAGGTGTCTGAAGGAAACCTACCCCACACTTGTTGAGTATAATGGCTAGCATGCACAGCAACGACTTGACTACAAAAGGTCACGTATTAAGGCTACGGGATACTCGTGCGCGCGCCGTGCGAAATGTATTGGAATATGTATACTTAAGCTCGCTAACCAAAAATCTCTGGTACGAAGAGCGTGAGCAACTTGATTCTGGCTGTGGAGGTGCACTGTCACAAGGTGGAGGGCATGACGGAAGCTTTCTTGGTAGCATAATCCCTGGCAAATTTATCTGCTGTCTCGCTCAAGAAAAGCGGTAAATACGGCTTTTTGGTGAACTGAACTGCTCGTTTTTGCACACCTATACAGCATAACGGTAAAAGCGTCCGTCATGCCCTGCACCTTGTGACAGCGCACCTCCACCTCCAGAATCAAGTTTCTCATGCTGTTCGTACCAGAGATTCTTGGTTAGCGAGCTTAAGTATACATTTCCCAATACATTTCGCACGGCGCGCACGAGTATCCCGTAACCTTAACTACCACGTGCAATTTCGAAAGGGGTGGAACCAGGAAACCGATAATAGGAAGTAGCTGAAACAACAGCAAAAGAACCGCCTTGACTTGTATTAGGTACAGAAACATTCCAGTATGTGTTTAGTATGATGTCTGTGAATGCCTGCTTGAAGCATTTTTTGCCGACAGACAGACAGACAGACAGACAGACAGACAGACAGACAGACAAACAGACTGACAGACAGACAGACAGACAGACAGACAGACAGACATGAAGGTGCTGCTTTACCCCTGCTGCACATCTGTGCAGGGTAACATGGTGATGCACTGTTTTGCTCCACACCATACGTTGCGGTTAGACCACAGCAGGACAACTCAACTGTTCTTCTCTCATCTTTCCCAGTTGCCCCCACCATCTTTGTGCCTCCAGAGAACCTGACAGTGGTCCAACCTCAGTCAGCCACCTTCCTCTGCAATGCCACTGCACGACCCAGGCCCCAGATCACATGGTGGAGGATGGGTAACCAGTTGATGGCACAAACAAACACAATCGAAATCAGAAGCGATAACTTCGGAGAAAGAGGGATAGCAAGCCTTTTGGCTATTGTAATGGCTGACCCCTCTGATGCTGGTGGGTATGTCTGCCAAGCTAGTAACGTTGCTGGACAGGATAATGCTACAGCTGAACTCACTGTGCATGGTAAGTCTAATGTTTTATCACAAAGAAGTGTGATTCAAGACCTTTAATTCTTCTCAACTGTTTCTTCCAGTGATACCGAACATCACCTTCCCTCTGGAAAGTAATTTCACATACTGTGTGAATGAGACTGACCCAGTGACCTTCACCTGCTCAGCCACTGGTATCCCACCACCTGAGATCACCTGGATGAGGAATGGAATGCCATTTAGTAATGCACGAGTCACCCTCAGTGACCCCACAATGCCAGAGCTCTACTCAACTGATGGTGGGCTTGTGAGTCGCAACCTGACCCTGGCCAACACCATGGATGCTGACTCTGGTACCTACACCTGTGTGGCCTCCAATGGGAATGCTGTGACACCCAGTGATACTCAAGATTTTGAGCTATTTGTGAATGGTAAGCTAAACATGTGTAACAATATACCAGTGTATTTCTCCATACCATATGTGTGGTTTGTATGCCACAGCAGGACAACCAAACCATACTTTATCTCATCTTCTGCAGTTGCTCCCACCATCCTGGAGCCTCCAGAGAACCTGACAGTGGTCCAGCCTCAGTCAGCAACCTTCCTCTGCAATGCCACTGCACGACCCAGGCCGCAGATCACATGGTGGAGGATGGGTAGCCAGTTGATGGCACAAACAAACACAATTGAGATCAGTAGTGATAACTTTGGAGAAAGAGAGATGGTGAGCAATCTGACTATTGTAATGGCTGACCCCTCTGATACTGGTGAGTATGTCTGCCAAGCTACTAATGCTGCTGGCCAGGATACTGCAACTGCTGAACTCACTGTGCATGGTAAGTCTCAAATATTTATCAGAGAGAATAGTGATTCGAGGTTATTGTCTGTTCTCCTCCAGTCATACCGAACATCACCTTCCCTCTGGAAAATAATTTCATATACACTGTGAATGAGACTGACCCAGTGACCTTCACCTGCTCAGCCACTGGTATCCCACCACCTGAGATCACCTGGATAAGGAATGGAGTGCCATTTAGTAACACACGAGTCACCCTCAGCAACCCCACAATGCCGGAGCTCTACCCAACTGATGGAGGGAATATCTTCCTTGTAAGTCGCAACCTGACCCTGGCCAACACCATGGATGCTGACTCTGGTACCTACACCTGTGTGGCCTCCAATGGGAATGCTGTGACACCCAATGATACGCAAGACTTTGAACTGTTTGTGAATGGTAAGCTGAACAATTGTACCGTACGTGTGGTTTGGATTTATAGACCACCTCAACTGTTCTTCTCCCATCTTCCCCAGTTGCTCCCACCATCCTTGAGGCTCCAGAGAACCTGACCGTGGTCCAGCCTCAGTCAGCCACCTTTCTCTGCAATGCCACTGCACGACCCAGGCCACAGATCACATGGTGGAGGATGGGTAACCAGTTGATGGCACAAACAAACACAATTGAGATCAGTAGTGATAACTTTGGAGAAAGAGGGATAGCAAGCCTTTTGGCTATTGTAATGGCTGACCCCTCTGATGCTGGTGGATATGTCTGCCAAGCTAGTAATGTTGCTGGCCAGGATAATGCAACTGCTGAACTCACTGTGCATGGTAAGTTTGTAATGTTTTATCACAGAGAAGTGATTCAAGACCTTTAATTCTTCTCAACTGTTCTCTTCCAGTGATACCAAACATCACGTTCCCTCTGGAAAGTAATTTCACATACACTGTGAATGAGACTGACCCAGTGACCTTCACCTGCTCAGCCACTGGTATCCCACCACCTGAGATCACCTGGATAAGGAATGGAGTGCCATTTAGTAACACACGAGTCACCCTCAGTAACCCCACAATGCCAGAGCTCTACTCAACTGATGGTGTCAGTCGCAACCTGACCCTGGCCAACACCGTGGATGCTGACTCCGGTACCTACACCTGTGTGGCCTCCAATGGGAATGCTGTGACACCCAATGATACGCAAGACTTTGAACTGTTTGTGAATGGTAAGCTAAACATTTGTACGGTACGTGTGGTTTGGATTTATAGACCACAATAAGTCAACTCAACTGTTCTTCTCTCATCTTCCCCAGTTGCCCCCACCATCCTTGAGGCTCCAGAGAACCTGACCGTGGTCCAGCCTCAGTCAGCCACCTTCCTCTGCAATGCCACTGCACGACCCAGGCCACAGATCACATGGTGGAGGTTGGGTAACCAGTTGATAGCACAAACAAACACAATTGAGATCAGTAGTGATGACTTTGGAGAAAGAGAGATATTGAGCAATCTGACTATTGTAATGGCTGACCCGTCTGATGCTGGTGGGTATGTCTGCCAAGCTACTAATGCTGCTGGCCAGGACACTGCAACTGCTGAACTCACTGTGTACGGTAAGTCTCAAATGTTTTATCAGGGAGAATTTAATTCAAGACCTTCATTCTTATTGTCTGTTCTCTTCCAGTGATACCCAACATCACCTTCCCTCTGGAAAGTAATTTCACATACACTGTAAATGAGACTGACCCAGTGACCTTCACCTGCTCAGCCACTGGTATCCCACCACCTGAGATCACCTGGATGAGGAATGGAGTGATATTTAGTGATGCACGAGTCACCCTCAGTAACCCCACAATGCCAGAGCTCTACTCAACTGATGGTGGGCTTGTGAATCGCAACCTGACCCTGGCCAACACCATGGATGCTGACTCTGGTACCTACACCTGTGTGGCCTCCAATGGGAATGCTGTGACACCCAGTGATACTCAAGATTTTGAGCTATTTGTGAATGGTAAGCTAAACATGTGTAACAATATACCAGTGTATTTCTCCATACCATATGTGTGGTTTGTATGCCACAGCAGGACAACCAAACCATACTTTATCTCATCTTCTGCAGTTGCTCCCACCATCCTGGAGCCTCCAGAGAACCTGACAGTGGTCCAGCCTCAGTCAGCAACCTTCCTCTGCAATGCCACTGCACGACCCAGGCCGCAGATCACATGGTGGAGGATGGGTAGCCAGTTGATGGCACAAACAAACACAATTGAGATCAGTAGTGATAACTTTGGAGAAAGAGAGATGGTGAGCAATCTGACTATTGTAATGGCTGACCCCTCTGATACTGGTGAGTATGTCTGCCAAGCTACTAATGCTGCTGGCCAGGATACTGCAACTGCTGAACTCACTGTGCATGGTAAGTCTCAAATATTTATCAGAGAGAATAGTGATTCGAGGTTATTGTCTGTTCTCCTCCAGTCATACCGAACATCACCTTCCCTCTGGAAAATAATTTCATATACACTGTGAATGAGACTGACCCAGTGACCTTCACCTGCTCAGCCACTGGTATCCCACCACCTGAGATCACCTGGATAAGGAATGGAGTGCCATTTAGTAACACACGAGTCACCCTCAGCAACCCCACAATGCCGGAGCTCTACCCAACTGATGGAGGGAATATCTTCCTTGTAAGTCGCAACCTGACCCTGGCCAACACCATGGATGCTGACTCTGGTACCTACACCTGTGTGGCCTCCAATGGGAATGCTGTGACACCCAATGATACGCAAGACTTTGAACTGTTTGTGAATGGTAAGCTGAACAATTGTACCGTACGTGTGGTTTGGATTTATAGACCACCTCAACTGTTCTTCTCCCATCTTCCCCAGTTGCTCCCACCATCCTTGAGGCTCCAGAGAACCTGACCGTGGTCCAGCCTCAGTCAGCCACCTTTCTCTGCAATGCCACTGCACGACCCAGGCCACAGATCACATGGTGGAGGATGGGTAACCAGTTGATGGCACAAACAAACACAATTGAGATCAGTAGTGATAACTTTGGAGAAAGAGGGATAGCAAGCCTTTTGGCTATTGTAATGGCTGACCCCTCTGATGCTGGTGGATATGTCTGCCAAGCTAGTAATGTTGCTGACCAGGATAATGCAACTGCTGAACTCACTGTGCATGGTAAGTTTGTAATGTTTTATCACAGAGAAGTGATTCAAGACCTTTAATTCTTCTCAACTGTTCTCTTCCAGTGATACCAAACATCACGTTCCCTCTGGAAAGTAATTTCACATACACTGTGAATGAGACTGACCCAGTGACCTTCACCTGCTCAGCCACTGGTATCCCACCACCTGAGATCACCTGGATAAGGAATGGAGTGCCATTTAGTAACACACAAGTCACCCTCAGTAACCCCACAATGCCAGAGCTCTACCCAACTGATGGAGGGAATATCTTCCTTGTAAGTCGCAACCTGACCCTGGCCAACACCATGGATGCTGACTCTGGTACCTACACCTGTGTGGCCTCCAATGGGAATGCTGTGACACCCAATGATGCGCAAGACTTTGAACTGTTTGTGAATGGTAAGCTGAACAATTGTACCGTACGTGTGGTTTGGATTTATAGACCACCTCAACTGTTCTTCTCCCATCTTCCCCAGTTGCTCCCACCATCCTTGAGGCTCCAGAGAACCTGACCGTGGTCCAGCCTCAGTCAGCCACCTTTCTCTGCAATGCCACTGCACGACCCAGGCCACGGATCACATGGTGGAGGATGGGTAACCAGCTGATGACAGAAACAAACACAATTGAAATCAGTAGTGATGACTTTGGAGAAAGAGAGATAGTGAGCAATCTGACTATCGTAATGGCTGCCCCCTCTGATACTGGTGGATATGTCTGCCAAGCTACTAATGTTGCTGGCCAGGATAATGCAACTGCTGAACTCACTGTGCATGGTAAGTCTGAAATGTTTCATCACAGGGATTCGGAAGTGTGATTCAAGACCTTTAATTCTTCTCAACTGTTCTCTTCCAGTGATACCAAACATCTCCTTCCCTCTGGACAATACTTTCACCTACCCTGTGAATGAGACTGACCCAGTGACCTTCACCTGCTCAGCCACTGGTATCCCACCACCTGAGATCACCTGGATGAGGAATGGAGTGATATTTAGTGATGCACGAGTCACCCTCAGTAACCCTACAATGCCAGAGCTCTGCCCAACTTATGGTGGGAATATCTTCCTTGTGAGTCGCAACCTGACCCTGGCCAACACCATGGATGCTGACTCCGGTACCTACACCTGTGTGGCCTCCAATGGGAATGCTGTGACACCCAGTGATACTCAAGACTTTGAGCTGTTTGTGAATGGTAAGCTGGATGTGCACTATGTAACAATGTACCAGTGCGGCATTCTCCATGGATACCATAATTATACGTGCATGTGGTTTGTGGTAGACTACAGCAGGACAACTAAACCATACTTTCTCTCATCTTCTCCAGTTGCCCCCACCATCCTTGAGCCTCCAGAGAACCTGACAGTGGTACAGCCTCAGTCAGCCACCTTCCTCTGCAATGTCACTGCACGACCCAGGCCACAGATCACATGGTGGAGGATGGGTAACCAGTTGATGGCACAAACAAACACAATTGAGATCATGAGTAGTGATGACTTTAGAGAAAGAGAAATAGTGAGCAATCTGACTATCGTAATGGCTGACCCGTCTGATGCTGGTGGGTTTGTCTGTCTAGCTACTAATGCTGCTGGCCAGGATACTGCAACTGCTGAACTCACTGTGCATGGTAAGTCTGTAATGTTTTATCAAATAGAATTGTTATTCAAAACCTGTAATCTTCATTATTGTCTGCAGTCTCTGTCACTCTGTTTGGAGACCCCATGGATATGGATGTCCTCTCACCTGATCCTGTCATCCTCATCTGCACTGCCACTGGAGAGCCCACCCCACAGGTCACCTGGACCAAAGTGTTTTCAAATGGCACCGTGGTGGAGATTTCTGAATCCATGACTAACATCGCCATCAGTACCACCTACTCTAGTGAAAATGTCACCAGTACACTGACCATTGAGCCCACTGATGCCTTTGATACTGCCAACTACAGCTGCACAGCAGAAAACACATTTGGTCCTGTTACCAGTTCTAACGCTGAAGTCACAGTGTTTGGTATGCAACACAATCAATCTCACTTTCTTTGGGCACTTCAGTAGCGTTATTGTTCTTCCCTCTCAATTATTATGCAGTTGCTCCTGTCATTGTGGTGCCAGTGGATGGAGAACTATTCCATGTCAATAGGACAGATGACATCGCAATTACATGCTCAGCCCGTGGCATCCCTCCACCATCAATCAGGTTCCTACGAGGAGGTGTGGAGCTGAACAGGACTGGGGGAGAGTCAGGAGCGGGAATGGACCTCTTTTCACGAGTCCAACTGGCTGAGGAATCATCGTCTGTATACATGGGTGATGGCACATTCATGGTGTCTCGGATGCTGACCATCTTCAGTGCTGCTGAGGAAGATTCAGGAATGTTCACCTGTGAAGCCTCTAGCACAATCCCAGAACTGAGTCTCTCTCTTACCAACAGGAGTGTGTTTGAGCTGGCTGTGCAAAGTAAGCATTAGACAAATAGCTGCATGTGAGTTAGTTGCTAGTCTCATTCCCAGTGGGGATCTGCACGAGGCTAGTTAGTTGCAAGTTCTGTAGGGCTAGTTGCTTACTTCACTGAATACCATTTACCAGCAGCAGAGATGTAGGACCTGTTTAGCAACAGCAGAGCCTCCCTGCTGCTGAAGTACAATATTTACGTATGTAGTTGTGGTGGAATGAGTCTTTCTTGCTGTAAAAGCACAAATCATTTGATGCAGAAGGGCTGCTGCAGAAATCAGGAATCAGCTAATTTAGGCCAATGCTATTCATGAAAGACTCCATGAGGTACTTCAACATACGTATGTCATCTATACCCATTTTTCCAACTCTAGTTCCAGCCACCATCTTGATCCCTCCCATGAATACAACTGTGGTGTCACCCAACCCTGCTGTGTTCATCTGTGTGGCTGATGGGGACCTAATTCTAGTGATAACATGGTGGAGGCGGGAATCAGATAACAGCCTCACACAACTGTCCTCAGATGGAGTCAATATCACTATAACAGCGGATGACCTTGACCCTAGGACGCGACAGAGTAATCTCACCATCCTCCAGCCCCAACCAGTTGATGCTGCTGAGTATGTCTGTGTGGCTAGCAATGAACTTGCTACAGATATGGCCTCTTCACTGCTGATCGTGTATGGTAGGTACAGTTGATCTGAACCTCAGAGCAGCATCTAACATATATACGTACAGCATGTTCAAATTGTAGCCTCATTACCAGACATATCCCACCCCACCAATTTTTGGGTTATGGAGTAGTCCAAACCTAGAGGTAGGAAATAGAGGCCTAGCTGATGGGACATAATTTTTGGTGCTCAAATGAATGTAGAAATAGTTGTCAAGTGGAATGTACTCATACAAAAGGCAGTCACACGCTCTGTGTGGCTTCTAACATCAATGTATAGTACAGCCGAATGGTACCCAAGACTTTGCGCTCTGTGCTTGGTAGGTCTGCAGAATCAGGCTTTTCCACTACATACAAAAAAGTTGGCCTACCCCGTTTTTAATCATCGGTTTGCATTGACAATAATGCACAAGTGCAGGAAGGTCTGCTGGTATCTGAGTGATGTCCCCCCCCCCCCCCCCCCCCCCCCCCCACCTCCATCTAATGTCATTCATGTGATGAATGATACCAGGCCATCCCCATATTTCGCCACTCATCCACTTCTGTGTATTGTTGGCAAGAACAAGAAGTGGGGTAGGCATGGAAGTGAGGCCATGAAGATGCTGATCATTTGCTTACGATTCATACCCATTTGAATAACTGAAGAAAGGTCAAATGTGTTTCCTTTCTTCTACAGTTACCCTCTTCATCACAGAGAACCCAATGAGTATGGTGGGTGTGGCTGGTGGCAATGTTACCTTCAACTGCAGTGCAGTTGGCTTCCCAGTACCAAACATTGTGTGGATGATGGGTGGAGAAATTCTGGAGGAAGAGGCCGGTGGAAGGGTGACCTTTGATTTCTTTCAAGAGGGTCTTACCTATTGGAGTGCATTAATAGTGAGGGAATTAACACTGGCTGATGCAGGGAGGGTTCAATGCAAGGCCAGCAATGGTCTCACTCAAAGTGTTCTGTCAAGTGTGGCATACCTTGATATTCAATGTAAGTGAAAGATACTACACAAATAGTCATTGCACATGCAGCCATATAGCATGTTTGTATCTCTCTACAGACCCATCAAATGTTTCAGCAATGATGTCTCAGGTGGTAACAAATGAAACTGCTGCTGCTGCTCTTGTGTGCAAGGCATTTGGTATCCCAACCCCAAATGTCACTTGGAGAGATGGAAATGGCTCTCTAATAGAGCCTGGAGGTGGTCTGACCATCAGCACTTCACTTAATGAATCAGTGGTAGTGTCGACTCTTGCAATTTCCAGAGTGCAAGAGCCCAATGAGATGATCTATACCTGCCTTGCAGAGAATGGAGTGGCAAACTTGGTCGGTGCCCAAGAGACTGCAACAGTTCAACTGATCATCAGAGGTGAGAAGGATTAGCATCCAATTAATGACTGTTCCAGTACACAGATTCTTTCTCTGCTGCAGTTCCCCCTGTTGTGGAGGCTGTGGGACAGAGCCGAGTGGTGGGAGTGATAGGAATGTGGCGGGTTCTGAGGTTCACCATCACAAGGGCAGCACCACAAGTCACTCCTGCCAACCTCCAGTGGTTCCTCAACTCCTCCCCTCTTGAGAATCCTCAGGCTGTGTTCTCTCATGACCTGCTGTCGGTGAACATCACAGATCTGGTACTTGCAGATGAGGGGTTGTACAAACTGGTGGCCAGCACTGCAGCAGGAGAGGGGCAGGATAGCATCTCTCTAGATGTGCAGGGTAAGCATGCAGAATTCATCAGACTGCTCATATAATATTATATTAGCAACTTAATGTTTGTCATCGTCTGCTATGTATACTCCAACACACAGCTCCACCCAATATCACAGAGTACCCAAGTGACCTGGTAGTTGTGTCAGGGGCCACAGTCACATTTTTATGCACATCTTGGGCAGACCCAGAGCCTACTGTGGAGTGGAGATTTGGAGAAGGGGCCATCATCACTGGAGGAAGATATAATGTGTCTCCCTCTGGAGCTCTTACTGTCGACATTGTCACTTTGGACGATGCAGGAGTGTACATGTGTAATGTGTCCAACACGTATGGGTGGGAGGCAGCTTCTGCTGAGCTAACTGTGCAAGGTAGGCTGAGATATTAGAAGCAGTGCACATACTCAGCAATTATAGTGATGAATGTGTTCCCTGTTTGTAGTTCCTCCAACAGTCACAGCAGTGGGTGGGGGTAATGCAGTGGGAGTTGCCACAAGAAGCACCACCCTCTCCTTCGCCATCTCCCATGACTTCCCACCAGTTGAACTAGAAGACATCCAGTGGAGCTACGTGAATGCAACCACACACCAGATACTTAACGTCACAGATATAAGCAATACCAGTTCACAGTTCTCCCTCTCAGATGATCTGCGCTCCCTGACTATCACAAGCATCCACCTCTTTGACAGTGGAGTCTACACACTTTCTGCTGTCAATCCCGCTGGATACCACAGTGCAGCCATCAACCTCATCATCCATGGTGAGCTGAAGGTGGCAGATTGTTCCCGTCCATCAAACTAATATGTGATGACTAACCGAACTCTATACCTCCAGTACAACCAATCCTCCATGACATGTTACCAGGCTCCTTCTCTCGTGAAGAGGGAGAGAGTATCTCCTTCAACTGCACAGCAGATGGCATCCCCCTTCCCTCCATCGTCTGGATCTTCAGTGGCACCCTACTCCAGGCAACCCTCAACCCACGCTTCCACCTGGACCAGCAGCTACTCTCAGGGGAACCTTTTCGTAGCCATATCCCCCACGCTCTGCAGAGCACTCTCACCATCAGCAATCTCCGGCCCTCAGACTCCGGAAATTACAGCTGCAGGGGGGATAATGGGGCCGGGCAGCCAGCTGTGCTGACACTGTCATTCAGACTTACTGTCAACATATGTGAGAGAAATAGACTCCATATGGCAACAATTAATACCCATTACCAAAGTCGGGATGCACCTCACATTTAATGCAATTGAGTTGTAGCATTTTCCTAATGATGTTCATGCAAATTTGGATTTTAGCATAAGTATTACGGGAACATTTTGTGGCACCAATTAAAACTCAGACATTGCACAGTTCTAATCTGAGATGCCTGCATGTATCTGCATGGTAACAAAATGTTGTCATCATCAGTATTTGCAGTGAATGGGCGGAATACCATTGTACATAGTACGATTCTATGGGCAGCTGTTATTGTACTGCTAATGTGTTGGAATCCTTTTGTACCTCACAGTGCCCATAGACTGCTGTGCATCAAATCCCTGCCACAATGGGGGTACATGCGAACAACTGGAGCTCTCCTGCCTGTGCGTGTGCGCTGAACACTGGAGAGGAAGGAACTGTACACAACGTGAGACAGTAGTATAAATAAACCCCACATCTTCACACTCTACTCCCCCCCCCCCCCCTTCCCCACCCTCCCTCCCTGAACAGCTGTGATCCTGGACCAAGCTGCTGAGATCCAGGCTGGTCCACAGGACACCTTCCAGAAACTCTACAGAACAGTCAACCTCACCTGTATTGCCACAGGCACCCCAGAGCCCTCCATCACCTGGTACAAGGATTGCACTCGCCTTCCAAACCAGCAACTACCGTTCCTTCTCATCCCAGAGCTACAACTCCAGCACCGTGGGCTATACCATTGTAATGCATCCAATCAGATTCGCTTTGAAAGTGATCCTGAAATCTTGCACCCAAGGATGGCTATTTCCAACAAAGTAGTGGTGAATATTGAAGGTGAGTGCCATACCCCTCGTGAAATCAGAAGGAGATTGGCCAGCACTTGGGGGATCTCTCACCAAGCACCTCCCAATTGAGATAGATGGATAGATATACAGATAATTATGTGTAAGGATAGATAGATAGATAGATAGATAGATAGATAGATAAAACCTGGATAGCTATCCTACGTACACAGAATATGCATGTAGCAACAGTATAGCACAAGTATCTGGGGGACCAGTCCAAGTTGTGATGGCAGAGCAAGTGGCTATTCTCAAATCAACTTTGCTGCACTCATTGTGATTGTTCTGTCGCTGTTACAGGGTTGCTCCAGTACAAAGCCTTCCTTAGGCAGGCTGAATTTAGTGGGCGCCGCCGTCGTCAAACCACACCCTCTGAGGACTTGAACCTGCTCATACTAACGGTGAGCTGGTTGCTATTACAGTCAAACCTCCGAACAAAGGACACTTTGGGAACAATATAAATTCAAGTCTTTTGTCCTTTGTAGAGAGGTTGTCCTCTCCTCGGAGGTTCAAAATGTATTAGAACCATAGGCAAACCAATTATTTGGGACCTTGAAAAGCGTCCTTTGCAGAGAGGTTTATTATATTGTGTCCCTATCTCGGAGGGTCCACTATCGGAGGTTTGACTGTATAGCTTTGCATGCTTTTACCCACAATTTTGCCAACAGATCAACAACTATCTAGCAGGGAGTCAGCTCACCCAAAATGCCACTGTCTACTCTCTAGAGGTACAAGGAGGCAGCAGGTAATGAGATGGGGAGGGGGGGGGGGGGGGGGTTGACTTTCAGGTTTTACTTTTTCTGATGTGTGTACTTTCACATAGGAAAGTTTCACTTGTTAACCTGAAAGTCGAGCTATTATGTGTATGATCCTCAAGGCCGGGCATCTAGCAATGAGAAAGGTTTAGGGTTTAATTTAAATGCATACACCAGCTCTGGTCAGGTTCCAGTGTTGATCACAGTGCTGTCGGAAGAAGAAGGCAGCCCAGAACTGAGGATGAGCCTTGATGACCGGCTCTCCTCCCTAGCAGATGAACTACCACAGCACAATATCACCTTCTCACAAGTGCAGAGATTTGGTATATATCTCTCCCTCTCTCTCTCTCTCTCTCTCTCTCTCTCTCTCTCTCTCTCTCTCTCTCTCTCTCTCTCTCTCTCTCTCTCTCTGTGTGTGTGTGTGTGTGTGTGTGTGTGTGTGTGTGTGTGCGTGTGTGTATGTATGTGTGTGTGTGCTGGAGCATAAGCTAGCTGGTAGGATTGTGTTTAATTACCAGATATGTACCTATCCACACATTAGTTATGATTCCATGAGCTAACTCATAATATGAAAAGTGTGTTCCCTGTCACCTTATTTGGAATTGAAGTCAAGAAACACACGTGTACACACACCACCACATCCCACACATATATGCACAGATGGTTGTCCAGGTGAAGAGACAGTGATCCCTTCTCAACAACCAGGTGGGATAGACATCCAATTGCAATGGGCAGAGAGTGACATTGGAGTGAGACGGACAATTGAGTGCCCCTGTGGAAACTTCAGTTTGACGGGTGGGGCCAGGGTGAATGCCTCGCGGTACTGTGGAGGGGACTTTGCAGAGGGTGCACGGTGGAAAGCACCACAAGACATGGCTTGCAACTTTACTGACACTGCCAGAAGACTCTGCCAAGTTATTGATGTAAGAGGAGTGAGAAATACATAATATGAAGGAGGGTTCAACTTGTGTTGTTCATCTTATTGCCATCTGAATGAATCCTCATGTATCTCCCCACCCCCCGTCTCCGTAATGTCTCCCAGATTGAGGATACAGGTGAAGCGGTAATGATACTTGAAGAGATTACTGAGGTGGAGGAGGACATTGGGGTGCTTGAGATCACCATTACCACCACTCTCCTTGAAGAGTTTACCATGGATGTTGCACGAGCACAGGACAGAAATGTAATTGAAGATGACCAGAAGAATACATAAAGGGTAGTCGTTCCCATAGGTCATTAGGTGTTGTGTCTCATATGGGAGTGGAGTGTCGATTATCATGTTTCTGATCAGGGAGGTATCTTTGGTGCAAAGCTTATATACTGGGTACAGGGGCTTGTACTTATAGAAGGTTTACTACATCTAGTAATTTCAAAAGTTGTGGTTACATAATTATATACACAGCCAATTTTTTGAATCTTTGATCTAGCCTCGTTCCCAGGCTCCTCCCCAGGTACAGTATGTGACAAAAAGCTGGGGAGGAGCCTGGGAACGAGGCTATCTTTGATCCCCATCACAGCTGTTGTGTCTACTGAAGTGGTACCATTTAAAACAATGTTCTATGCACATTCGGTTACCTACTGATGTTTCTACCATAATTTATAGGCCAGCCCCCTTTGTCACAATGCATTTACTTTCTTTCACTTTTAGCTGACAGATAATTTGCTGATGGTGGTGGACAACCTCCTAGATGTGGAACCAGAGCAGCTGCAGCAAAGCCAGCAGGTGTCAAACACATCTGCAAGGTCAGTGATTATCTGCATGGTATTATAGTAAATGTACTGCAAATATCACGATTTGTTGGCTGTGATAGTATTGGGCAAAACTTACGTAACTGTGGTGTTTGGCGAAACTGATTATTATTCAACTGAACCAAGATACAACACGTGCAGCATATATACACAATAAGAACAATAGGGCCGGCTACAATAAGCGCAACGCACCACATACAGAATTATGTAATCATGACATAACACAACAATATTACCAGTTCATAGTTCATGCCACATCTCCCTTCTCAGGTGAGTCTCTTGGGAGGGGCAATGTGAGTCCCTGTTCGGGAACGGGTTCGGATCGGGCTACGAGTTCGTGTGGTTGTCGGAGTAGCATTGGCAGTGCTTGTAGCAGGCATGGGATTCAGTTGGCTACGGTTACGTCGTATCGATCCACTTGGGGTGTCGACAATGTACGAACGTGGAGCATTGGCAGCTTGGACAATTCTGCCGGTTGTGGGTTGCCCGTCTGTTGTCACAAAGACCTCTGTATCATCGGGCAGGTCAGGCAGCTCTCGAGCTCTGTGTCGACGATCATAGTCTTGTTTTTGCTTCTCCTTAAACTCCTGGTTGCGTGCTCTGAAACCAGAGAGATAGGGCCAGTGTGGAGTCAGTGTATCGGTTGTCTGTGGCAGATCCGAACGAATTTGCCTTCCCATCAAGAGTTCCGCAGGTGAGATACCACACCATGGGAGCGGTGTAGCACGATAGGACAAGAGGGATAGACACGGGTCGTTAGAATCCTTCAACAGTTTCTTCACTGTCTTCACCGTCCGCTCAGCCTGCCCATTGCTCTGAGGGTAGTGGGGGCTGCTGGTGGTATGCCCGAAACGGTAGCTTTTGGAGAAGTCTGCGAATTCCTGTGAGGAATATTGTGGGCCATTGTCGCTTACAACAATTTCTGGAATGCCGAAACGAGCAAACATGGACTTCATTGCCTTGATCACGGACTGAGAGGTTGTGGTGGACAACTTGACAACTTCAGGATACCTGGAGAAATAGTCCACAACGACCAGGTAGTGCACCCCTTTCAGCGTGAATAAATCAGAACCTACTTTCTGCCAGGGGTATTCAGGCAATGCTGTTGTGATGAGGGGCTCTTTGTTAGGTGTAGCCTCTCTCGCACACTCGGGACAGCGTTTCACCAGGTCTGAGATCTGTTTTGACAGTCCTGGCCACCAAACTGATGAGCGGGCTCTGAGTCGGCACCGTTGAATGCCCTGGTGACCAGCGTGCAACTTGGTCAGTGTCTGCTCTCTCAATGATTCGGGAACAACAATGCGGCCACTACACAACAAAAGGTTAGTGTGCAAGGTCAGCTCACCTCGTACTTCCCAGTAGGGTAGTAGCACTGGCTGTGTGGCAGGTTTGTCGGGCCAGCCGTTGATGCAGTAGCCTTTGATGAGTTTGAGAGAAGAGTCTGAGTCCTGTGCTCTCTTGTACTCGTCCAGTGTGTTGGAACTGGCTGATAGATGGGCGATGTGGGATTCCACTGCTAACTTGGTCAATGCTTCAAGAACCGAGTCACTCTGTGTGGGAGTTGAAGTTGGTGCACGCAAGAGGGTGTCTGCAATGTAGAGGTTCTTGCCTGGAACATGCTGGATTGTGTAGCTGAATCGGTCCAGTCTCAACCTGAATCTGAGCACTCTTGGAGGCAAACTATCCAGGTGTTTGGCTCCCAGTAGGGGAACCAGTGGTTTGTGGTCAGTTTCGATTGCGAATGTTTTCCCCAAAACGTAACTGGCAAACTTCTCACAGGCCCATGTGCTTGCTAGGGCCTCCTTCTCAATTTGCACGTACCTACGTTCGGTGTCGGTCATTGAGCGAGAAGCGTAGGCAATCGGTTTCCACTGAGAATCGATTTCTTGCAGCAATACTGCACCGAGTCCATACGAGGAAGCATCGGCAGAGATTTTTGCAGGGGCTTCAGGGTCGTACAGGGCAAGTGTAGTTGGCTTGGAGATCTCCTCCTTGACTTCCGAGAAGGCATGTTTCTGTGCGGGGCCCCAGACCCATGTGTTGGACTTGCTGAGCAGTTCTCGCAATGGCTGTGTGAGTTCTGCCAGCCTGGGTGTAAATTTACCCAGCTGATTCACCATCCCCATAAATCGCCTTAGCTCTGAAACAGTCGTGGGGGGACTCATCTGCACAATTGCTGCTGTCTTGTCGGGATCGGCCCGAATTCCACTCTGGTCAATCATGTGTCCCAGAAATTTCAGACAGGTTTTCCCAAACTCGCACTTGTCTGGGTTGAGAGTCGCTCCGGCTGACTTGATTCGTTCCAGCACTGCTGTGACCCGGGCGTCGTGTTCAGCTCGATCTCTCCCATAGACGAGGACGTCGTCCATCTGACATACTACTCCATCCAATCCACTCAGTATCTGGCTCATCCGCTTTTGGAAGTGCTCTGGGGCACTGGAAATGCCAAAGGGTAGCTTGTTAAAGCAGTACCTCCCAGATGGAGTGATGAAGGTTGTCAGGAGACGGGACTCTTTTCAGAGGGGGATTTGCCAGAACCCACTATTGGCGTCTAGCTTGGTGAAGATCTTGGCTCCTGTGAGCTGGGCGAGTGTGTCATCTACCCTAGGGAGTGGATGGACTTCCCTAAGGACACTCATGTTGAGGGGTTTGAGGTCAACACAGATCCGTATTGCACCTGACTTCTTTGGCACTACAACCATTCCCGCGCACCATGGAGTGGGCTCGTCGACCTTGGAAATGATGCCCATTGACTCCATTCGGCTCAGTTCATCTCTGACTTTGGTGCGGAGAGGCAGTGGCACATGTCGTGGGGTGTAGATTGAGTACGGCTTCGCATCGGGTTTCAATTTGATTTCGTACTCCTCCCCGAGGTTGCCCAAGCCCTCGAACACCTCGGGAAATTTCTCCCGAAATGTACTTGCAGTGGGGTCACAGTCGGAGGTCATATCAACTCTGGCTGCCAGGTTGAGGGCAGTGATGGCTGGTAAGCCCAGAAGATTGTTCTTGAGCCCTTCCACCACAAACACCTGTTGGGTGCTTGACCTTTCCTTGTGAATGAGGTCACATTGGCACTGACCCAGCACTTGTAGGGGGTGTCTAGAAGGACCATACAGGACCTTGTCAGGGGTGCTAAGTGGAGGTGGTTTGGACAGCTGCTGGTAGGCTGTGTGTGAAATAGCAGTAACCTCAGCACCAGTGTCCAGCTTGAATTTGAGTGTCTCTTGTTCACCCAGCTGGATGGTGGCAAACCAAGCGGTTTCTTTGCCTGATGACACAGTGTCCAGAAATGCACTGTCAAGGGTACTTTCATTGTCTCCACTGACGGCCGAAACTGACTTCGAGACGTATGATATATATATATATATATATAAATATAGAAATATAGAAATAAAGAAAATTCACATCAAACTCGTCTATGTGGGGCTCGCTCACGCTCGCCCCAATCATGACATAACACAACGATACTAGACGAATGCAGAACATTGTGGGGCGAGCCTGAGCGAGTACACATTACAGTTGTCGAATGTGCATGGAGCAGTTGCATGCGCATGTGTTCCTAGGCCTATACATGGAGCAGATGCATGTGCATGACTGTCAGTGCATGTCATCCGAATGTGATAGCACAACTTAAGGACACATCACACCAGAAGTTATGACACTAAAAAATACACCCGTGCAATTCACAGCAACTGCAAATCCGGTTAGCCGAAGCAGTCTGGTATGTAGCTAGGTCCAGGAGAGCTCTCTGTCTTTGTTGTCACCACCAGAGGGCAACTTTCTCAATCTCTGCTGATGCCAGACTAGTCTGGGGTATGACTGTATGTCACAGTGAGTTAAGTGTTACCGAGCGCAGGCCAGTCAAGTTCCCATCCTCTGGCAATAGCTGAAGCAGCAGTCTAACACACCGTGATGGTTTATAGATATTAAAGCCTGAATGCATGCTAGCTAGCTAGCCAGTAATGTATCATGCTGCACACCATGATGTGCTCTGCATGCAGGACATGAGATCGCTTGAAGCACTCTCCCCGTCTTCATGAAATGCTTTAGCCCCTCACCGCGCGCTATAGTCTCCATCCTTGTTGAGGTAGACCGTTCATAGTTCGTGTCTCAGTCGTTGACGTTGCAATGGTGAGTTCGTTTGTGGTTTGAATTAACGCATGATGCAATGACACGCAAAATACGAGCAGGAAGTGATTTACGGCACGACGTACGATATATATATAGAAATATATATAGAAATAAAGAAAATTCACAGCAAACTCGTCTATGTGGGGCTCGCTCAGGCTCGCCCCAATTACCAGTTCATAGTTCATGCCACAGTAACTGAAAGTAATGTCTGCCATTTGCTGTTGTATTATTAGAGAAGGTGGATATAGTATGTTCTCCAAGGATGGTTGTGAGAACTGTTGGTTTAATGGTTCAATACGAATTGAAGAATTCACGCACAGTGACCTAGGAGATATACCAGAACGTGGTTGTTGTACGAAGTGACCTAGGAGGTATATGACATCATTGCACTGATGATTTTCTGCCACCCAGAATCCTTGAGACAGTGCAGGTAGTGACAGAGGCCATTCCCATTCCTGAGAACCAGACTCGTGTGGTGATTCCTCTCAGATCGTTTGCAGTGTCAGTGCAGGAGGTACAGCCAGCAGACTTTGAGGGACAGACTTTCAGTGCCATCCTTGGTTCTACATTTGAATTTGATGAAGAAGAGCAAATTAATGTGGATTCCCTTGTGCTTGAGAAGCGTGATGAGGCAACAGCATCCATCAGCATCCCTTCTGGCATCTTCATGAGCCTGCCCCTGAGCATGGTGCAGAACAGGACTGCTCGCATTACACACTCCGTGTTCCTGACAGACTTGCTGTTCCTAAGAAGGGAGAGGGAGATGGGTTCCCAGCAGCTAGAAGTGGGCAGCATTATAATTTCAGCCGCCATCACAGGCAACATGACTGTCAGTGGGCTGGACCCTCCCATCATGATGGTGTTTGCCAAGAGCCCAGTAAGTGGCGTGAGCATGCGAGGACATACAGTGTATTAGCTTATCAGTATGGAGTTTATTTACCCACTGCATGTTGTGTTCTTACAGGAGGTGGAAAATGGCTCAGACACATCCTGCAACTTCTGGGACCCAACAGCAGACAGTAGGTTGTGTAATGGACCTTGGTTGCGTGATTGATTATACCACATGTTGAACAAATCCACTGTACAGGTGGTTTTGGTGACTGGTCCACACGAGGGTGCATCCTGATGAATGAGACGGAAGAGGAGGCAATGTGCGAGTGTGATCACCTCACCAACTTCGCTATCCTGCTGGTGTGATGAGATAATTAACGAATTACTGTAAGGAAGGCAATAGCTACCACTTTTCTTCCTTCCTCTTCCACCAGGACGTGGCACCAAAAAGGGGGGCAATAGATGACACACCTCCAGCCCTCAGAAAGACTCTGGAGGCATTCTCCTATGTTGGAGCTGTGGTGTCCATTCTCTGTCTTGTCCTCACGATCCTCACATACATTTGCTCAAAGTGAGACCCTCTCCCAGGCAGAAATAATATTACTATGGCAAATTTAATAAATCCTGCAGTATACATAACAACTGCACTCTTCTACTCTATGCACCTCAGAAAGTTGCGTTCTTCAGAGGCGGGACAGTTACTGATCCAACTCTGTGTTGGTTTCCTTGGCATCTATGTGATGTTCATCGTTGCCTTCTACTCCACACCTGTCACTACTCTCTGTGTGATTTCAGGAGCACTTGTGCAGTATTTCATACTTGCTACCTTCCTCATCATGGCAGGGGAATCAATCAACCTCTATATGAAGCTGGTGGTTGTGTTAGGAGCCAAAATTGAGAGCTATGTTCTCAAAGTAGCCATCGTTGCATGGGGTAAGTTCTAGTACTAGGATTTCATGTATTTGTTTGGCTCTTTGACAGCAAGTTGATTCCCTTCCACCATGTCCATGTACTTCCACACAGTACTTCCCATCTTCATAGTTGCTTTCACACTGGCTCCCAACTATCGTAACTACATTGGAATCAATTTGTAAGTTGTCTGTATGCACGCATGAGGTTGATGTGTACAGTGATAGTGATAGCCATTTTTGCTTGACAATTCTAAGTGATGTAACCATTGTAACATGTTTATCAGAAGAGAAGATAGATTTCCTAAGAGATGACTAGGTGGACCTCTAGAATGTATGGAATGTATGAGTATGCAGCAGTGGCGTAGCCAGGATACTGAAGTTGCCCGGGCACAGCAAGGAGGGTACAGAGGTGCGTAGCGCCGATCAGTCCGAACAAAGCGCGGAAAAATTTTTCAGAGGAGAGTACACTATACGAGTAGTGGCAATCAGTCCGAGAGAAGCGCAGTTCACCTTCATTATTCAGTTGTCAGGATGGGCTCTCATGGCACCTTCGTGCTTTGCACTCCAGGTTCCAGATGTACGAGTAGCAACACGAGGATTGATGCTGCAGAGAGACGTTAACTGAGCTAGCTATACTATTCACGGGCGTTCCTTTCGTCTGGTTCCTTCAGAGACGGCACTCTGAGTCTAAATTTTAACAGAGTCTGCCTTACCCTTAGCGCCATTTTGCACAGCCGCTGAACAACTAACTGGCTAGCCTATCTAGCTTAGTATCGATATATCCTGCCAGCATTTATAGCTAGCTAGCTATGTAGCTACGTAAAATAATATACTGTGTACTCAATTTTTTCTTTGCCCGGGCACATTCCCGTACATGCCCGGGCGTGGCTACACCACTGGAATTCAGTTGCATGTACAGGGTGATTACAGAGGTAGTGAATGGTGAGAGCAGGTAACGTGCCTATGCAGTAAGTTAATCCACCCCAAGCTCATTAACATGGATCTCCATTATGGGTGGTTTTGCTAAAGCATGTACGTAAGATGAGCTATTTGTGGGTCCTAATTAATGGCTTATAGTTGTATAGGAATGTCTGACTGTCCTACTTCAGGTTCACAGTTCTAGTAGGCATGGTAGCTGCATGCTCAACACCAACTCAACAGAAATAAGTGATCAACTAGAGAATATTCATGGAATACTTTGCTATACCCTAGAATACCTGATGATGATGCCACATGTGGTTTCGAAATGGTTGGAGCTGAGAAACTAATAATAGGAAGTAGCTGAAAAGTAATAACAGCTATACCGCCTTGGCAGGTACATAAAGGTTCCATGTCCATTGTGTTGTGTTGAGTATGATGTCTGAGCTAATCTGCTTCCATGAACCACTTCTGCATGCCAACAGACAGACAGACAGACAGACAGACAGACATGAAGGATTTGCTTTATCCCTGCTGCGCATGCAGTGCAGGGTGATAAGCTTTGCTGAAGCTAACTCAAAAATTCAAATTTTATTCTGAAGGGATTTCATACAACATTTTTGCGCATGAAAACATTTTCTACTATACAGTAGGTAATGTCCACCAGAAAATATATTGGACTAACTTGGGCTCATCCCAATCATATTGGTAGTAGAATTGTATCATCAATCACAACTGGCATTTACTTTATCCTATCTTCAGCTGTCGACCTTACGATATTCCATTCTATGTCGGTGTGCTGGTTCCTTTTGCCATTATATACATCTTCAACTGCATCATATTCATCATCATCATGGCTTCGCTTATCAAAAAGCAGCACAATAGGACTGTCTCCAAGTCGATGAAAACCCGCCTCAAGCAACGTTTGATAATCACAGTCACCCTCTCTATCATGTTGGGCCTGGGATGGGGGTTGGGAATCCCTGCAACCGAGGGTATTGACAATCTTGCTGTGCGTACTACCTTCCAGATCGTGTTCATTTTCCTGACGGCCTTCCAAGGATTGTTTATCTTCATAATGCACTGCATGAGGGTGCCTGATGCTCGTAAAGAGTGGAAGTATTGGTTCAACAAACTTACATTCCATTCAGAAGTTGGATACTCAAAATCGACTCTTAGCAGGAGTGGACCAACTGGATTTGTTTACAAGCTTAAGAAAGTACCAAACAAAACTGGAACACTTACTACATCTGTGGCTGGAGGCGATTCTTCAACTCTAAGGCAGTCCTTTGAGTCCTCCACATTCACCAAGGGAGCTATTTCAGCATACGAATCTTCCACCCTTAGATCCACAGGCCCTGCTTTCTTTGCCTCCATATTAGAATCTGAAACTGCTTTTAATGAGTCAGCGGCCAAGAAGGACGAAGGTGTGGGTACTATCTTTGAGAAGACAGCAGCAGATCTTGGGGAAGAAAGTTCCTTGGCAGATAAAGACAGTCCCCTCCCTGGAGATCTTTTCAAGGATGATCTCTCTGTTGACCCTTGCAGCAATGCCACTCCCAAAGTTGCCCCAATTGAACAGACTGCCACAGAGGAAATATCACCAGCAGGAAAAATGCATTCTGCCCAGTTAGTCAGCATGCACAAGGATGAGGCAGATTTTAACGTAATATGGTACAGCAGTGACACGGACAAAGTGACTTTTGATGTGTGGTACAACATCAACCCTGATGATTGTAATCACTAATAAATTAGCTATGTGTGTTTGGTTTTGCTACCCACTAGCCCCCCCTAGCGTTTATTAGAGAACGTTAGCTATTAATTGTATGGCACCTCTTAAGTTTCCAAGTAGCAGTAGCTGTAGAAGTCTTACGTGTTCATTTGTAGAAAACACTTTGAATACTTTGTAGTCTTTACATATTCCCCACTCTGAAGTTCCCACCTTGTTGCATCAATAATCATTTAATATTAGCAAGGCACATAGCTTAGCCTCGTTCCCAGTCCCACGCCCAGCTTTTCGTCGCTGCTTAGTACGCTTTACCGTACTAAGCAGCGACGAAAAGCTGGGCGTGGGACTGGGTACGAGGCTACACATAGCTAGTATATTATATAATACACGTTAATGAAATACTGCAATCTGATTGGTCAATTGAAAGGGTCGGCTGTTGCATGAGCTGATAGTTTTATTGTCAGACTTATTGGATCCTGGATGAATTGCTTTCATTTCCTCTGACTCTGAAAAACATTGTAGGTCACTCTGGAATTATTGGGTGGCATGAAGCTGGAAGAATGAACTATGATGCGGTCATAATTATACATCAGGTAGCCACGCCCTTTTTACGTAAGTCAGCGCGCAGCCTGGCCTGCAGACTCGCGTCTACTATAGGTTCCGCCCTCAGTCTTGTCTTGTGCATCGATCGCGAGCAAGCAGTCTAAGCCCCTCTGAGTTGCCAATCCACTTGTGAGTCCCACGAGGCAGCCCACTGGGGATGTCGTTCGATGAACTGAAGCAAAAAGGAAACGATTGTATCAAGCAGAAAAACTACACACAGGCCATCGAGTTTTACACAAAAGCGTTGGGAACCGACCCATCGAGCCATGCAGTGTACAGCAACCGGAGTCTGGCCTACAGCAACGTAGGCGACTTCGAGAAGTCGTTGCAAGACGCCACAAAATGCCTTGACCTAGCACCGACATTCGCGAGGGGTTATTTCCGTAAGGCCGTTGCACTCAGCGGACTTATGAAGTACGAAGAAGCCATGGTAGCTGCTCAGGAAGGCTACAAGCTGCGCGGTAGTGATGCCATATCTCGTGATTGCGTGGCACAGTGGGTCAAAGCGAACCAAGCAATTCACAAACCACTAGTTGAACGCAAGCTCTATGGAGAGCTCGATCTCTTGCCTAGGGGATGTTTAGTCCTCTCTGAGGAGTACCTTGACATTTTCCTAGATGCACTCGTTTACCGAGCCCAACTAGCCAAAGAAATGGAGCCAGTGATCAGGGGTCTTTACCGAACCTTCATTGAGCTTGATCGCGTCTTGCACCTTTTTGGACACTCTCCGTGTCCTTACCAGCAAGCGTGGGTCGAGTGCCTTTATGAGGCCTCCAAGATGAACCCATCTACAGCAAGAGTCCCAGTGGACACAGTCACTGCCCTTCTGGTGAAATCAGATGAATTTGCTACTTGGCTGCATGCGTCAGTAGACCCGATTCTCAACCCAATTGTTTGCCCCATCATTAGCCTTGCGGTGATAGCTGTTACTGTCCGCAGCATCTCACTCAACGCCGTCAACTCTGACCAGCATGTAAACCAAGTCGCCTGTCAGGCATGTCTTCCATTTTTTGAGAATTCAGTTCTTTCTTCTGAACGATATGCAGAGCAACTGCTGGGCATTTACAAGGAACTTCTTGAAGCATGGTCTTTGACGTCTGTCAAATTCACTACGGAAGAGGTTTCGTTTGTTGAGCAGTCTATCAAGAAAGTGGAAGAGTATGTAAAACGGTGCCCCAAACAACTTGAGTCGTACAAGGAAACTGTCATGGTGTCCATAGCTCTGGCTAGGATACGCCTTGGGAAGGAGCCTGGGTTTGACCCTGTGTCATATGCTCCTGAGCATGGAAAGGCTGTAAGCAGAATGGTAGAAAGTTCACCTGACGAACTTACAGCTTATGTCAAGGGGAGGTTTGAACACCTGGAGGAAGCAGTACGTGCTCCACTGGGCTGCCCGCTGATGCCATTTGTTGCTCAAGATGCTCAGGATGTGCTGTTCTGTATTGGTAAGTGTAGATACAAGGAATGTTGCATATACGGAATACAATCAGTTAAAATTGAATAGCCCTCAAACTAACCTGGATCATGAAACTGAAACAGCTGAGGATCTGAAACTAAAGTGCAAGTTGCAGTGGCCTAAGGGCACCTCTTTACAGTGCATGAAAAATCCCATTCAGCTCTAGGGGGCACCAAAATTAGAGAGGCACCTAACTTCTAATCGTTGCTTTAACAGAAATCTTTGTCATAAGAAATGTGACCCAGTCACCTGAGACCTAGCTTCTCTATAGAGATAGGCTATATAAAATTATTATCACTAACTGTGGTATAGGGTGCTATCCCCACCGTTCCAGTAGTGTGGGAATACACAAGTGCATTAGCCCTTATCTTCAAACAGGCAGATTGAACGTGATATTGTGGCAGGATATACCTTGTCGCAACACCACAGTTATTTTAACTGCATGCACGTATATAGTAGTAGCACCATCTGAAAACCTGTCCCAACCAATCACTATTATTATGTCCATGCATATGGCTGCAATGGACAAAGAGCATTAAGTGATAGTTACTATCCACGCCTGAGGGTCTAAGGGATCTAGCTATGCATGGTTTAGAGCACAAGCCCAAGTGTAAGACACCAAAGGTAAGGGTACTAGTTATCTTAAACCATAGTTGGACATATTCATTATTTGTAAGGCATGCTCACGGAAACGTTACCAGTAGACACTTTCATGTGCTGTGTCTCAATATTTCCTACACAGGAGGAATGCTGAAAGTTGGAAAGCAGGAAATGGCTGTGGAAGCATTCCAGCTAGCTGAGTCAGCCTATCTGCGGCTCCTCCAAGAGCAAATTAATAGCAGCAGTTTTAGCCTTGATGAAGCCGGGATGATGTTCCACACAGCTCAAAGCCTCCTTCTCATGAATGTGGCAGCATTCCTTGGTAGAGAAGATAATCTAGTAGCTGATGCATTAGTCAGGTGGAAGTGCATTTACTCAGAATTCCAGACTCTTCTGGTTCGATTTGGAATTGGGTGCAGGTATCTCCAAACCTTCCAAGCTGTTGAGCGAATGAGTCTGTCTGAGCAGCAGCCTGGGAACGATGTCATTGTAGCGCTTGCGGAGGAGCACAAGGAGGAGGTCAACCGAGTTGTGGGGGAAGTGGGCCAGCAAGTTCTTCTCTGTCTACTTCGGCAGAACTATGAGCAGATTCAGTCAATATTGGAACCTGACCAGCTTGTTCTTGAGTATCGTTTTGACGAAAGAGAGGGTGAAACTCGTGACCCACAGGCCCATGATGGCTTTTTAGTACTGCTACAGCCAGAAGAAGATCCACTAGTCAGACCTGTTGACTTTCAAAATGTCTTCCCCGTCGCTAAGAAATGGGCTGACATGCTCTCTAAGGTCACAGGTGAACAGGCCAGTGAGGAAGCTGCAATGGACGTGGCTTGTGATCTTAGCAAGCTGTTGCTTCCACCTGATGTGTGCAAGGTAATTAGCAGACCAGAAGTGAAGCGGCTATTCATTTGCCCAGACGGAGTACTGAGCGTTTTACCACTTGAGCTCTTGCCACTTGAAGACGGGCAACTACTTACAGAGAAATGCAGTGCTGTGCACCTCTCTTCGGCTAGGGAACTTCTTTGAGAGCTGGTCATAGTGGCTGTTTCTAAAGTTCAGGATATCTTGGGCTATGGCTCCAAATCCCTAGAAGAGTCCGTGTCAAAACAATGCGTTATCTTTGCAAACCCAAATTTCAATCTTGGAAAGCCATCACCAGAGGGCAATTCTGGGTTTTGGGCGACTGTAGCCTTCGGTCTTGCTTCCTTTTTCTCACCACCTTCACCAGAAGAAGCTACGGTCCCAATGCTACCTGGTAGCAAAACAGAGGCTGATGAAATCTGTGCTATCCTCTCCTGTGCTGACACTCCACTTGTAGCCAGTACTATTTTCCTGGATGAAGCCACCTTGAAATCAGTCTTTGAAGTCGAATCTCCCTTCATTCTCCACTTCTCAACACATGGCTTCTCCTCACCCAAGTCTAGAGGTGTTCGCAGTTCTTTTTGGGATGACACAGAAACAGGTCTTCTCTTGGCCGGTGCCAATACATATCGGGCTGGAAAACTGAATAGTATTCATCCGTTTGCTGGTACTGGAGCATTGACATCACTTGCAGCTTGTGGAATGAAACTGGATGGCACACGTCTTGTTTATCTTTCCACTTGCGTGTCCTCCTACGGGTTCTATTCTTACGGAGAAGCAACCAATAGTTTGGCTCATTCATTTCGTTCTGCTGGTGCTCAAACTGTGATTGCCACTCTCTGGCCTTTATGCGATAACAGTGCTGCCAGTTTTGCACATCACTTTTACCAGGAGGTTTGCAAACCTGGTGTTCCACCCTCCCATGCTCTTGCATACGCGAAAAGGAAGATGAGAATGGAGACGTCATATGACCACTGGGTTTTCTGGGGAGCATTCATATGCATTGGCCAGGACAAGCCTCTCTTCCCTACCGCTTGACAGTAGCTATGTAGCTACATGACATTGTGGGAAGTTGACGGACATTTTCCCATTGTCGCACCATTTGGGGTGCGAGTATATAGCTAACCACTTTGTACGATTTTTTTACGTGCATGTACATTACTTAATGGAGGTTTGTGTTCCACATGCCTATGCTTCACATTGATTGTACATTTTGGAAATTCATTGACACTTAATTCGGTCTTTGCAAAAATACAATATGGGCATCTTCCCACGTGGCCTGGGAACGAGGCTATGTATAAACAAGAGAAGGGGATGAAAACAGTAGTACAGGACCCCTCCCCTCTCCGCATTCCAGCTGTAGGTTATCCCTGAGGTCCCGGGAATCCTGGTGAGCCAGGTAAACACACCATGCAGGTCAGCCCACACCTTTCAGCTCTCCTATTGGAACAGAAGCAGAACACATCTATGTAGCTAGCTAGCTACGTACATATGTGAAGGGATTTGTGGAAACCTCACTCCTTAAATGAAAGCTACATCACTGCAAAAAATGTAAGTGCTAGCTATTTAACCAGGACTGGGTTGTTTTCATTGCAACTTAGTGACATTTTCTTAACCTCCTAGGCTAAGCTTGTATGAGAAAAATAGTTGCAGCTATAATCTCAACAAGGAAGTTGTGTAGTGGACCACTGTAGCTAGCTACTTGCAATATCACTTATGCAGAGTCAGAAGGTTGGACTGAATGTCTGGTTGATATGCTTTGCATGTGTGTTCAGTGAATCAGTGACCGGTATAGCAGTAGCTATAGCTTCTAATGCACATACAGACTGTAGCTACATGATTTTGTTTGTTCTGGTAGCGCTAGCTACATTGTACATGCCACATAGCTTAGTCTAGCTGTTGCAGAAGGAAATATGCAGGAGCTATAGTTTTACCTTCAC
Source organism: Axinella damicornis (assembly GCA_963931865.1). Taxonomy (NCBI): domain Eukaryota; kingdom Metazoa; phylum Porifera; class Demospongiae; order Axinellida; family Axinellidae; genus Axinella; species Axinella damicornis. Next base: position 1,307,663 of record OZ007517.1, on the reverse strand, counting down.
GTTCGAATCAACAACGCAACAGGCAAGCGTACTTCCATGTTTTGGTTGTTTTTTGTTGTTGCTGTTTTCATTGTTGTTGGTGCCGTTGTGCTGTTGCTTTTACTCTTTTTAACCTTCACTTTATATACAACGGCATGTAGCTAGACGTAAAAATATATATTCGTTTTGACACCAAAAAATTAAGTGCTGCTGCTATAATGTCCATGCATACAATGTGCAGCGTTGAAACTGATACCAGCACTAAATCGTAGATGCACAGCCAGTGTTTGTTCACACCTGCAATTGAACTATAGCCATGACACTTACATTGTATAAGCAACCATTTTGCCATGGTGCATGATTGTGCAGTTCACTATCATGGTGTAGCTAGCTAGCTAGCTAACTATGTGCAGTTCACTACGCCCTGTATGTGTATGTATGTATGTATGCAGGCACTTGGTAGTGTAAGTGCAGCATAGGAAGCTCAATCCAAGCTGTAACCGGCCGGCCTCAGTTGACCCTGACACTGAACTAGCTAGCAGCTACTCTCTCACTCAAGCCAGTTATCAGGTTCAAGTCAGTGGTCAGGTTCTCAAACCACTCTTGCATGTAGTCTAACAGGCTAGCCCTTCGCTTTCTCCAGCGCGCGATCGCTTTCAGTATCCGTGCTGGGGAAAATTCGAGGGGCTAGCCTGCTAGACTATCTTGCATGCAGGGGGCAGAGGAGAGCCTGGGAAGGAGGGAAATTGTTTATTGGTCCAGCAGGAAGTAGCTATGCTAAGGGGGCCAGTGCTGAATGCGCATGTGGAAGGTGGACCCCGCGATTGCGCAGTTTAATGACCATGAATTGCACTGATGGGTGGGGCTCGGCTCACTAATGACGTGTGTTGTCGCGTTCCTGTAGGCCATATATCATTGTGGGAGCGGCAGTTCTGACTAGCGGCGCAGTGTGTTTTAGCACAGAAGGAAGAATTTCGCATGGCAAACTGGCTGAAGCGATGAGAACCACCGCAATTGCTCAACTGCTCCTCTACCTTGTGGGTGAGGACGTAACTACAACACTTGTACTTAGCTATAACCACTGAGACATCGTACATATAAAATGCTGGTTGTAAATCGGCGCGCGAGACACACGCAAATTATATAGAAGTAGTTGATCGGCAGTCTTGAGTGTTTTTTCCCCAAACGAACTTGCATAATTAAGAGTATAGGCATAGTCCTGATTCATGAATCAGAAAGTCAGCTTAATTGGTTGAACCACCAATTAACAAGGGAGGAGTCATGGAGCTGAATAACATTTCTGAAGAGCCATGGCAGTATCAGTTCAGTTCCCAAGAAATCTGGCACCCCGGTTTTTATGCAGGCCCTGGGCTAGTCTCGTTCCCAGACCCTCCCCGAAAAGCAGAAAGAGGCTGGCGTTCTGAGTGACATTTCTTTCCACATGGGGGCATACTGTGTAGCTAAAGAATGTCATAGTTGCATTTTAAACCCAGTGTCTGATGCCTCATCGCATATAGACTACTACACGGCACGGTTTGCAAAAGCTCGAAATGGCCAAAAGGTCTGTTGGGACAGCCAAAAACAGGGTGCGAGACAAGCTTTCACTGTCTCCAATTAATACGGGATCTGCTCCAGTGAATATTACAGCTGTCTGCCGGCAGCAAACTGCCTGAACCAAGACTCTGAAAGGGATGGGAGGCCAAGGATGATTGATGACGTCAACCCTAGATGTCACATTCTGTAGTTTGTAGCTGAGATGATAACGACTTTGATACTGTGTCTGTATCAGTCTTAGCTATCACTGATACAGACACAGTTATGACACAAGACAAATGAGCTAATTGATCAAAAGGCTTTCACTTTTAACGTTTATTATAAAACACTAGTTCAGACTGAAACTGGTACAGAAACACTGCTCCATTATTATTGGCTGCCGTAGTTAGCTACCAAATACCAATAGTTAGCTGATTTGTAACCTAGGGTTCTCCCTCCGCGGGCTGTGTGGTTGAGATGGCTGGATTAAGAGCATACTTGTACAGTGCTCCAGAGCAAGATAGTCAACTTCTTAAAATCTTCGTACAGTGCATTTTGAGCTCTGAAGTACTGTATTATGTACATAACTTTCGATTTTAAGTAAAAATATAAGGTTTGAATGAAAGTGATTTTTTTACTATATATGGCAGTACAGAAACCATACAAGTGCTCAGCCAGTTTTAGGGGTTTTGATGGAATTTTGACACAAAAATCTCCATATCTTCAGACCAAAAGGAACTAGGGGTTGAAATTTGCAATGTAGTTTCATCAGGGCATTGCCTATACACTATTCAAATTTGGAATGTTAACTAGTAACCATCAGTGAGTTTGTAACTAAACACTTTTACACCTTTAAAACAGGCGTTTTGCTGAATATTTAAGACACCATTTACAGTTGAGCTTTCAAACTACTTTCATTTGTGTATCTTTGGGTGGAGTATCTTCAATTCAATTTACAGCTCTTAACTAGCATGGACTGAAGAGATCACAACTAAAAAGTGTGTTTCATAAATTTCATGTTTACAAAGCCATACAAGGGCACTAGTAGTATACAGCATCCCATAAATTAAGATATAGATTCTGCGATCATCTCTCTATTCATGTACCAAGTTTTGAAACTTAATATGCATCTGGCTTCAAGTTATAGAACTTTATATAAAAACTGACAAAGTTGACTCTCTTGCTCTGGAGCACTGTAGTACATGTAGCTATTTGTGGAATGTTGAAAATGAACTTAAGTGCTCAACCATGAGTAGGAGGTAACTTAAGCCACTTCACCTACATGCTTCATGGCTGACTGTGAAGTAATATGGTAGTCATTATCTCATATGCATGGAGAATGCTACTAATTTGCCAATGTGACCATGCATCAGGTAATCACAAAGTTTCAAACTTCTCACCACAAGCTTAAGCAGGTGTATAGCTAGCACTGTATACTAGGCATACGCACGTGCATAATGTGCCTCACACGGAACGGAAATGCAGAGTCGGAGATCAAGTCAAGAATAATAGAGTAAGTGATCAATTATTGGTCGCCATGTATAATCAGACACTCCCACATGGAGACGAAACAATGCAGAAACTCGGGAAATACCACAGAAATGTAGCATGGGCACAGGTTGGCTGGCACTCCAAAAATGGCACCCAACCATCATTTCCTGTTCGCACTAAGGGCAATGCAAGTGACTGTCTGATAATATCAAAGATCAGACAGGGAGCATGTATTTCCTGACACCATTTCCTGTTCCTTCCTTGAAGCAGCTTTCAGCGAAATTCCTGCACCACTGGAAAGGCCTAAGTTCCTTCTGTTCCAGGCCTGATTTTTGTCACCATAACTGCTTTGGTCACTGAGGGACGTGGACAAATTTTGACCATGGTCTTTCCCCCTTTAACAAAATAGTGGATTTTGCCTTTTATTAGCTTTAACGTCACCCAATATACAGAAGGCCTGGGGATCATAGGAATCTACAGGTCCTCAGCAACACACCGGTACAAGTTTGGTGTTCATACGTTGTGTTGTTCCCGAGATAGAGCTGCCCACTGGAAACAGTTCCATCTCAAGAAAAGCTGTTTTCCCTGATTGAAATAGGGAAAACTGCTCTATCTCAGGAACAACACAGCGTATGAACACCAAACTTGTACCAGTGTGTTGCTTAGGACCTGTAGATTCCTATGATCCCCATATCATAGGCCTTCTGTATATTGGGTGACGTTAAAGCTAATAAAAGGCAAAATCCACTATTTTGGGGAAGACCACGCCCCTCAGTGACCAAAGCAGTTATGGCGACAAAATCAGGCCTGGAACAGAAGGATCTTAGGCCTTTCCAGTGGTGCAGGAATTTCACTGAAAGCTGCTTCAGGGAAGGAACAGGAAGTGGTGTCTGGAATTTCCAGACACCACTTCCTGTTCCTTTCCAGACTGGAAATACATGCGCCTTGTCTGATCTTTGATATTATCAGACAGTCACTTGCATTGCCCTTAGTGCGAACAGGAAATGATGGTTGGGTGCCATTTTTGGAGTGCCAGCTAACCTGTGCCCATGCTACATTTCTGTGGTATTTCCCGAGTTTCTGCATTGTTTCGTCTCCGTGTGGGAGTGTCTGATTATACATGGCGGCCGATAATTGATCATTTACTCTAATATACCTCTGCTCTGGGGTCTCCTGTGCATAGCTACTATTTTGAGACACACTAAAAAAAGCTCTCATTTGGTGAATAGAATGACGCTCAGATGCCCTTTGCCTATCCTCCTCATGGGTCAACAAGCAAAGCGTGTCACTCTGCTGCTGGCGTGCAAGTCGTCTTCTGTCTGTGTTGTCCTGTTGTCTGTCATCTCGCTGTTGAACAGTTAATCATCTTCTATACCTTTGGGCTCGTTCCCTAGCCAGTCATTGTCTTCTGTGCTTCGAGCGCTCCAAGTCCTCCATCGCACAACGACCGCAGATGCAGAGTGCCACATGCTAGGAAGTACGCCAACTATACAAAAGAGTCGTATATTGATCATAGAAACGTAATGGACAGACATACATGCATACACACATACAAACATACGTATAAAGACTATTACAAGCATATGACCTGAGACTATGACTGCCGTTGTGCACATGATTATGTCCCTAACGCTAAGGCGTTCGGCAAAAAGCCTTTGATTGAAATGCATGATTGCACAATGCAGTTTGTTCAGTGTTGCATCTGCTGCATGCGCAGGAGTCCTCAACTGTAACATGGATTGTAAACCAGCTACTGTGTGAGTCAATGACATTGTGGCTTGCCAGCTGTGGGCCATGATGATCTCCCCCCTCCCCTCTCCCACCCACCAAAACCTCAGCTGTGAATGGCCAGCTGACAGTCACCACCCTCCCGGATGTCCTCTTCCAAAACAGTGGTGGGGTCCACAGCATTGTGGAGGAGTTGGTGATCTGGCTGTACTGCACTGCTGACTCAACAACTGCAACCCCCAGTATCACCTGGACCAAGGATGGAGTGACCTTTGTCAACGACCCTCCCCACATTCGCATCAGGAGCAGTAACGATACTTTGCTGTCTACTACCTCATCACTTGTGGTTGATAACTTTCATGCAACAGATGATGGTACCTATCTGTGTCAAGCTAGTGATGGAACAGTAGCTGTGAGCAGCTCCACACTGTCTCTCACAGGTAGGCCATGCTCATTCCAGTACCAGCAGAATGATCAGTGTCAGTAGTTTACTGACTCCTGTCAGTAGCTTAACACTTGTATGCACGTGTGCATATGACGAACCATAATTAATTGGAGGTCATATTAAACGTGGGTGGGTTTGCTTACATAGACACCTATATTCAGTATAATTATTTGCAGGAATATCAATATTACAGTTATCAGTGGCGGATCTAGAAATTTTGATAGGGGGGTTCGGTTGGCACATATACAGCGGGGGCAGAGCTGCGAAGCGGCGATCAGTCCGCGCAAAGCGCGGAAATTTTTTTTACGTGTTCTTTTTAGCGATCAGGAAGCGCTCTCGTAGCATCTCGGACATGTCGCAAAGAAGATTGACCAAGTAGGCCTAACCCCAGACGCAAAGAAGATTGGCTAAGTAACCGGTAAGTATCGATGTGTGGGACTGCAGGGCCGGCGGAAGCAAATTGGGTTTGGTAGGGCAAAATGGGATATGATATGTCCACTGCCGAAGGCAATGTGCATCGAGGCGCGCAGCGTCGATCTGTATATCGCGCGAAGCGCGGAAAATTTTTTCACGGTCATTTTTCAGTTCCCTGGAGGGGGTCTCGTAGCACCTTCGTGCTTTGCACTGCACTGCCACTGCTCTCTGGTTTCCGTGCAATCCGTGACCGTCTCACTCTCGACGTGGAAAGGAAATGTACGCTGCGCTGGTAGCCCACGCCTACTAGCAACGAGTTTTTCTAAATCGCACGTGGTAGCTAGTCAGCACGTAGCTAGTTGTACTTGTTCGCAAAGTTAACCAACAATTTCAGGGGCGGCGGAACAGGTCCGGCAGACCCGGCAACTGCCGGACCAATGTTTTGACAAACCATGGTACTTGATAAAAATCAGACGGCACTGAGCGTCCTCCTCTGTGGATACATAGCTACGTACTGGAGACCAGGCTCGAGGGAAAGTCTGTTTACGAGTCCAGTTGCAAAACTTGAAGTGTCTGGACACATACCGGGCGCTTGTTGAGTACGATGCATCGATGGCGAACAACTACGTACTGACTACCACGTGCGATTTAGAAAGGGGTGGAGCCAGGAAGTGCAATAACGTACAACAGCAGCGAAAAACTCGTCGCCTTATAATTAGTAGGCGTGGGCTACCAGAGCAGCGTACATTTCCTTTCCACGTCGAGAGTGAGACGGTCACGGATTGCACGGAAACCAGACAGCAGTGGCAGTGCAGTGCAAAGCATGAAGGTGCTACGAGACCCCATCCAGGCAACTGAAAAATGACCGTGAAAAAAAATTTCCGCGCTTCGCGCGATATACAGATCGGCGCTACGCGCCTCTACACACTAAGGTAGGGCGGGGTAATTCGGGCCACGGTATAGTACGGGGTAATTCGGGCCACTTCAACGTTGCAACAGGAAAGAAGCATCCTTTTTATTCTTGCTTCTAGTGAGTTGTAGGCAGGTTGAGTCCCTGGATATACATGGCCAGAAGTTTGCCTAAAGTCTCTCCGTTTTTAGTATTCCGTTGACCTGAAGTTGAAGTGGACCGAATTACCCCGTGGCCCGAATTACCCCGCCCTACCTTACCTTCGGCAGTGCAGTGGACATATTTTGCCGTACCAAACCCAAATTGCTTCCGCCGGCCCTGAACAAGCGCCCGGTACGTATGTGTCCAAGTTTTGCTGCAATGCAACTGGGCTCGTAAACTAGGCCCTCGACTCGATACATAGTCTACGATATTTTGTGGGTATAATTCTGGGTAGTTCGACCGAACTCAACGAAGTACCCCTGGATCCGCCAGTGGTTATACCTGCCACTGCACACACACATAACATGATCTTTCCTTCCCTGCAGCTTTTGGCTCAAGCACTAACACCTTGACTGTTGTGACAGATCCTGTTACAAGTGAAAGCGATTTCTCCCCACTTGACAATCGGACAGCGGTAACACTTGGTTCTACTATAGGTCAACCATTGTTGCAGTGTGTTGGTGGTCATGTGGGGGACACAGGCCAAGGGGGGTTCAGTCCTCCCTCAGTGGTGTGGGTTAGGAATGGAGAGCAACTGGTTGATGATGGTAGGATTGCCATCAGTGAGAGCACAACCTTGAGTGGTCAGCGAAGGGTCAGTGACCTTCAAATCTCCAACTTTGGTTTCTCTGATGTCGGTGTGTACCAGTGTATCTTCACTGATGTGGACAGTGATTCTGAAGTGATCACTACCACACCTCTCAGACTGGACACAGGTTGGTAGCTGTGTGACTCTCAGAAAAGTACATATATGGGCGAAACCACTACCATTTGTAGTGTAGCCTTGTTCCAGACCTTCCCTTTATACATCCTTCAGCTTTTGTTCTGCGAGGTACAATAGCTGTCCACTGAGGTGGTTCCCTCTTTATTATGGTCAATACTGCTGGTTCCAGTTGCACTAGCCTGAAAGCAGCCATGAGTCTATAGTAGCTACAATACTGGTCCCATGCATCACTGTGGAAACTACATTGTTGAAGTTACAATGCCTTTGTCATTCCATGACTTGCTTGCAGTTGTGAGTTATGAGTATTTCAATGACACATGATCAGCAGGTGCATCCCATGACTATATGAGCTGTAACTGATCGTGACCAAATCAATCATGATGCTTTGCAGTGGTGCATTCCACAGTGGAGGGGGTGACCCAGAGCCTTGTTAAAACAATTATTATAACCCTTCCCATTTTACAGTACATACATTATTAAGGGAAGAGTTGTTTTAATCATGCAGGCTGTGGGTCACCACCATAATTGCATCTCAGTGCCCCCTCCACTGTGGAATGTGCCACTGCAAAGCATCATGGATGGTCACCTTAGTTGCAGCTCATAAGGTCATGGGATACATCTGCTGATCATAACCATTACATGTGCCATGGCAAAACCCACAACTCACAGCTGCAAGCAAGTCATGGGCTTACAGACGTACTGTTACTTCAACAATGCAGTTTCCAGCTTTCAGAGCATATTATATAGATTGTAGAGTACTACTATACCATCAATGGTTACAGTATAACAATACATGCGTCCTTGCATGTGATAATCACACACTCACAGTTGCAAGCAAGTCATGGGATGACAAATGTATTGTTACTTCAACAATGTAGTTTCCACAATGCATAGGTGGCCACTATCAGAGAACGCAGCAGCATTAGGGATGGCCAAGGAAATCATACTCACGCACTAGCAGGATAATGGCCAAAGAAGCTACAAAGCCCCAAACCATGGCCAAGCATGCAGACAGAACGATACTGCCTAGCGTTCACATAAACACTCACAAACGTACCTGGACAGAGATTTGCATTCTATTTGTGTACATGTAGCACGTGTGTTAAAGTACTCAGTACTGAAGACTCACTAATCCTTAACAACTTCACCACCAGTGCTTGCATAGTTATCATTAATTTTCCTACAACTTATTTTATTGTTGGCCTTAGGGTTAGGGTTAGGGTTAGAGTTGGGGCTAACGGAACAGCACCCCGGAGCATCTAGGCCCACCCACCTGGCTCAATGGAACCAGAGGATATGACTTGTGAAGGGCAGCCCTGAAGGCACCACCTGCTGCCAATGGAATTAATAGGTTACAAATAAGCAAATAGGATATGTACGTAGCTAGTGGGGAGAGTGGGAAAACGTTTCCAAGCAGAAACACTAGCAACTTCACACATTTGCTACTCAAGCTTAAGTAGCCTTTAGCCCTTTACCAACCAATGACGGCTTTTGGCGTCATGAGACTTTCACCTTCATGATGTCACATCTCCTTGGAAGATAGGCTCTGCGCTAGCAGAAAGGGCGGGGCAGGGGGAGGTGGGTGGGTGCACCCGAAGGGTGCAAACAGCATGGCTGCGTCTGGGCTCAGCTTTGAACAGCCCTTGGTTGGAGCCGGGTAGGCCATTTCTCGGGTTTTAAGCATAAATGGGCCTAGAAAACAGTGGTCTCAGTTTGCAGAGCCTCGAATTCCAGTGTTCAAGGCTGATTTTTCTGCTAGAGCGAGTTACCGTCGCCCGAGCATCTCGATCGCGTACACGTTAACGAGTGGGTGTGGTCAGAATCACAGAAAGCATGGCTGTGTGCAGTTCTGTGTGAAGTTTTGAGCGTGAAAACCGATGGGAACCTTATCTAGGGTATGTTTAAGTAGATTACAAGCTATAAAACTGACCTCCAGAATCTGTGGTTGGTAAAGTGTTAATCTGTATATGGACTTGAAACCATGGACAGTGATGGATAATAGACCAAGTAGCTACACTATAATTATGTATGTAGCTAATCCTGGTACCCAGTGTATATCCATACCTGCATGCACAAAACGGAATTTTGTTTGTGTTTTTCACAGGTGTCACCAATGTGCTGGAAAGGGTCTCCCCACCAGTCATCGTTCTTGACCCTCCTGAGAAGTTGGTCATTGAAACAAAAGCATCAGGAGGATATCAACGGTTTAACTGGTTTAGAAATAGTAGTTTATTCAATCCATCATCATCAGCCCCCTTCCATGTTGTCGTGCCACGTGATTTTCCAAACTTTTTTGAAATCTTTGCTCGTGAGCCCACCACCACGGATGACCTGGGAGTGTATGAGGCAGGCCTTCAGCTTGCATCTGGGCAAACACAAGCACAAAATGTAGAATTTCTTGTCACAAGATACGGTAAGGACCATGAGACCTCAATTTACCAATTTACTTCTGAACTCCTGCTCCAATTTAAGGAATCAGTTGAGATCAAAGTGTCACATGCATGGTGCAAATGAAGTGCACTTAGTAGTACACGTGTGATGTCACAGACAGTCTACAACAGTTGAAACAAGCAATGGCGGCCAACAGGAAGAGAAAACGCTCACAAGTCCAGTGATTTTCCGTGTCAACGCATGATGGCAGTCATGGAGGTGTAGTCAGAATCTCTGTGTGACATACTTTTGACTACCAGGAGTATATAGGGACTATTTTTTCAATCAGGAGTGCAATAGAGACTACGACTGGGTGTTGTACAGTTACCATAAAATCTGGCCATAGCTACACCTAGTTAGATCACTTTGGTATTGCGAAATACTCTATACATGCTGGATAATTAACTAGTAGTGAGACTACATAGCTATAGCTACACATTACAGCATACTGTGACCTTCCAGCTATGACATATTTGCATTATACGTACATGCTGGATAACTGACTGGTGATGAGACTACGAATCTACATAATATTATTAGCAAAGCTACTGTCACCTTCCAGCTTGATTGTTACGAGTGAGGCTCTCATGTTGTTGGTGACTTGGTTACACTCCCCTTCATTGACTGCAGGTCAGCCAGTAACTGTGAATCTGACTGGTGATGTCACAGTGCTTGAGGGAGACTCTGTCAGTATCTCCTGCTTCTCCACTGGCAATCCTGTCCCCACCATTACGTGGTACCTTGGGACCTCAGTGGCACCATTTCCACAGAATGATACAATTAATCATTTGCAATTCACAATAACTATAGTGGTTAGCATCACAAATGGTGACATCACTTCACGACTCATGATAGAGAATGCAGCCTACCCAGCACATGAAGGGGAGTATACGTGTGTGGGCCTCAACTCTAATAGAGAAGGAGAGAGCACCAACAATGCTACTATCAACGTGCAAGTGCGAGGTAAGCACATCAGAAGTCGCTCTGGTATTCTACTCATCCACCATACACCGTAAATAGTAGAGTCCCAATGGTCATTAGTTACATGTGTTGTGTCGATCGCTTCCTCCAATTCAGTTCCACCAGAGGTACAGGTCACAGCGACTCTCACGAGGGTTGTGGTTGAAAACTCCACCACCCTCACCTGCACTGTCACACGAAGCAACCCCATGGGCAGCTACACCTACAGATGGGTACACAACAACTCCATCACTCTCACCGGTGAAACTAGCAGCATGCTGACTGTTACCATCTCAACAGAATCAAACCTTGGTACTTACCGCTGCGAGGTGACCAACTCTGCTGGACTTAGTGGTAATGGGACGATCACCATTGAGCTTGGAGGTGAGTGTTGGTATTGACCTTTAATTATAATTCTCAATAGCAGATGCTCAGGCAATCACCAGATTTCACTATTAAGTTAATAGGACGCTATTCGTACCCCTCACTTAACGTGTCTAAATTTATTGTTTCTGTGACAGTTTTGCCAACATGTCCATCCACGCTTTTTTTGGTTTTGGTTTATGTGGATTGCAATTCAGGACTCTGCGATTGCACTGATGGCACACATTGATATGGTGGCTGAGGAGGTCAGCTGATGAGTGCTTGCCAATGTCTGACCGCATGCAGGCTGATAACAGATTTGTATACTCAAGCATTTCTTAAAGTGTATCTGTTCTCTGTAGCCTATTTAACTGTGCTGGTATCTCTCACTGCACCCACAGAACCACCCAGTGGGATAACGGTACAACCAGATCCGGTGTCTCCAGTGGTCTTGGGCGAGTCTGTTGACCTGATGTGTACGGCCACTGGGGACTCTCCCATTACTTACGCCTGGGTACTGATGGGGGAAGAAACTACTCGCCTGAACTCTGACCCTATGAGTGGCAATTTCACTCTCACTATCGCACAAGTGGACCGGTATGGGGTCTATATCTGCATTGCCACCAATGACCTAGGTGTGGATGCAGCCAGTATCAGCATCATCCAAGCTAGTAAGAGTAATGTAAACCTGAGGGCCCTGCATTGTAGTGTACCAGGTACAGGGTTTCTGAACCACCAGATGCCAGTGGATGAGGTCTCCAGGTTGTGTAGAATACAGTAACAGTGACCATAGGCGTGACCATAGGCGTGACCATTGGCGTGACGGTAGGCGTGACCATAGGCATGACCATTGGCGTGACCATAGGCATGACCATAGGCGTGACCATAGGCGTGACTATAGGCATGACCATAGGCGTGACCATAGGCATGACCATAGGCGTGACCAGTGGATGAGGTCTCCAGGTTGTGTAGAATACTCCAGGCTGTGTAGAATACAGCCAACCTGGAGACCTCATCCACTGGTCGCCTATGGTCACGCATGACCATAGGCGTGACCATAGGCATGACCATAGGCATGACCATAGGCATGTAGTGGTGTTGGAGACAGCATTTGAGTATAGCTACTAATGTGTGGTGTGGGCTGGCATGGTGTGGCCAGTGTATTATTGCTCTGTTTATGTAGCTGTCAAAGTTGTACACTGTAAGCCTCTAATGGTGGCAGCGACCATTCTTTGTGACTACGGTGTGGTTGTGAAAGTTTTGTTGTAGCAGTGAAAATCTAGTTGTGTAAAAGTGCTCCTCCCACCTCTCCCATGTAGCCATACCTGTGACCTCACCCGACCAAACTATGAATATTACAGTTGGTAGTCCTCTGACTCTAATGGTGAACATCACTGGATTCAACTTGCCTCTGACTACCATCACTTGGATGGAAGATGGACAGGTGCTAATGAACAACACCGATAATATCATCATCACCCACGGCAGCTTTGCAGCTCCCCCTACCACATCCACCCTGGTTCGTGACTCCATCCAGTCACCCATGGACAATGGTACTTATCAGGTCGTGGTGGAAAACCCAGCTGGACAGGACTCAACTTTGTTTACCATTACCGTGAATGGTGAGCAAGTTAGCTTTCAACTATGCATGCAACATGCGAAAGAACAGAAAAGTGTCCTAGGAATTATTACAGTGTTAATATTTGGGATCATCAAGAATGTGGCTTTAAAAGTCTCCTAATTTCCATCTTGGTTGATTTGTCTGTGTTCCACAGCCCCAGCTGAGATCTTATCCCCTCTCGACCCTACTGCCATATCAGTTAACGAAACATACTCAGTGAGCCTCGCATGTACTGCCAGAGGATTCCCAGCTGTGGACTTCACATGGTGGTACCAGAGCACTACTCAACTCATGGACTCAGATCCTGGACTCAGTATACAGTCAATGACAGTGGAGGTTAACGACGGCTTTCTTGATACGACCTCTACTCTCACAATACCATCAGCGGACAGGACTGATGCAGGAAACTATACCTGTGCTGCTTCAAACACAGTGTTTGGTAGTCCAGTGCAAGATCTGCAACAGTTTATGCTCACAGTGAACTGTAAGTGTCTTATTGCTATGCATGCTGTAAGTATCGCTGATTCTTTTGTGTGAGGTCTCAGTGTGCATTCCTTGTTTCACACATGCGCACAGGACTCGTTATACCTCCGTAGGCAGTTACCTACTTCACTTTTGTTCCCAACTGTTTCACTATCAGCACATTCTCAGCACATGTAGTTGTGCCAGAATTGAAGTAGTACTAGTCTCATTCCCAGACCTTTCATCCGGCACGTATAATTATATTTGCTTCCAGTACAATAATCCGTGCTGGGGTTGGCTTGGGTCTGGGATCGAGGCTAATGCAGTGCGTGATAATAATAGTTGACCATGGAAAGGCTGGCTGCATGCAGCTGTGACAGACAAACTGCTTCCCTTGTTCTGGGACGTACTGTTTACTAGCTACTGCTTTTCTAGAAAAGGTAGTGTGATCTTGGCTAGAAGAAAATCATCTTTTTGGAACATCAATCACCACCTCCACGATCACCATGACCACTTTCAGGAAAGCTCAATTGAAACTGAATGTTCACTCAGAATTAGTATTGAGGGCATGGAAGCTTGTGAGCATAACATCACACGTAGATGCTCACATTTTGTTTCTTTCTCTGCAGTCTCTGTCACTCTGTTTGGAGACCCCATGGACGTGGATGTCCTCTCACCTGATCCTGCCGTCCTCAGCTGCACTGCCACTGGAGAGCCCACCCCACAGGTCACCTGGACCAAAGTGTTTCCCAATGGCACCGTGGTGGAGATGTCTGAGTTCATGACTAACGTTGCCATCAGTACCACCTACTCTGGTGAAAATGTCACCAGTACACTGACCATTGAGCCCACTGATGCCTTTGATACTGCCAACTACAGCTGCACTGCAGAGAACACGTTTGGTCCAGTTACCAGTTCTAACGCTGAAGTCACAGTGTTTGGTATGCAACACAATCAATCTCACTTTCTTTGGGCACTTCAGTAGCCTTATTATTCTTCCCTCTCAATTATTATGCAGTTGCAAGTGTGAATATTAGGGGTGCAGTAACTCAACTGTTCTTCTCTCATCTTTCCCAGTTGCTCCCACCATCTTTGTGCCTCCAGAGAACCTGACAGTGGTCCAGCCTCAGTCAGCCACCTTCCTCTGCAATGCCACTGCACGACCCAGGCCACAGATCGCATGGTGGAGGATGGGTAACCAGTTGATGGCACAAACAAACACAATTGAGATCAGTAGTGATGACTTTGGAGAAAGAGAGATAGTGAGCAATCTGACTATCGTAATGGCTGACCCCTCTGATGCTGGTGGGTATGTCTGCCAAGCTACTAATGCTGCTGGCCAGGACACTGCAACTGCTGAACTCACTGTGCACGGTAAGTGTCAAATGTTTTTATCAGAATTTAGTACATTATTATCTGTTCTCCTCCCCGCACCAGTCATACCCAACATCACCTTCCCTCTGGACAATACCTTCACGTACACTGTGAATGAGGCTGACCCAGTGACTTTCATCTGCTCAGCCACTGGTATCCCACCACCTGAGATCACCTGGATGAGGAATGGAGTGCCATTTAGTAACCCACAAGTCACCCTCAGTAACCCCACAATGCCAGAGCTCCACTCAACGGATGGTGGGAATATTTACTTTGTGAGCCGCAACCTGACTCTTGCCAACACCATGGATGCTGACTCCGGTACCTACACCTGTGTGGCCTCCAATGGGAATGCTGTAACACCCACTGTGACTCAAGATTTTGAGTTGATTGTCCAAGGTATGTATGTAGGTAGACTTTGAGCTGTTTGTGAATGGTAAGCTGAACGTGTGTACCATATGTGTGGTTTGAATTTATAGACCCTGGTACCTCGAATTTAGGGGTTTTGTGCAATGCTTTATGTGCCCCTGTTTTCTAGGTCGTCCCCTGATCATTGTTCTTCCCATGGACCAGTATGAAATCAACAATGGCAGCAGTGCAGTGTTCCAGTGTGAGGCTTCAGCCGTACCCGACCATGATGTGTTCTGGACCTTCACCAGTTTTAATGGCAGTACAGTATCCATCATTGACACTACTTTACTTGATACGGACAAGTACCAGATCAGACGGATGAGGGGGATTGGGGCTGGGTTTGGTGAGCTGACTGTCCTCAATGTGCAGTATGAAGACAGAGGGACATACACTTGCGCTGCAATGAATATCATTGGAACGGACATGTCTGATGCCAACCTCACTGTTCATGGTGGGTCATATGGCACTAGCTCACTCGTCCCTAGGCTCTGATAAGAGCTCCACTGTTTCCATGGGGGGAGTGCATGAGAGAAACATCTTCCTCCTCACCTTTATACTTCTTCCACTGTATACTTCTTCTCCCACTCTATATAGTCTACCCAGTCATCAGCAATGTCTCAAGCCTCACTGAAGTCAATGTCTCCCTTCCGACTTCGCTGGTCTGCCTCACAACTGGCTTTCCCCTCCCCTCCATCACCTGGCAGAAAGAAGGCGAGGAAGTCATGTCCACTCCAGATGGCCGGATCACTGCCTTCCATTTTGGCATTGCCAGTGGATCTTCATTTGAAAGCAGTGGATTTATGGGGAATGGTACAATCGAAGGACTTCTGGAGGCCATGACTGAGTTTAACATGAATGACATCCGTTTACTTGGAGAGCTTGTGTTAGTGGGTGTGCTGAGCTTTGATCGCCTGGAGAGAGGGGACACAGCAAACTACACCTGCACTGCCACCAACATGCTGCCACAGACCACCACCCTCACAGCTCTGTCTCCCTCTATCCCACTGGTTGTGCTGGGTAAGCTCATCCAAAGTTCACGAACTCCATAAGTGCCTGTATTCTTATAAGAAACCTTAGTTAGCACATTATCAATTCAAGTTTGTTCAAGACCAACTTCCTTTTTCTAATATTATGCTCAAATGGTTGCCATGTGATTGCTGTGTGATTATATTTCCCTCTTTACAGAGGTACCTGACGCACCCACGGTTGTTATGGTGTTTGACATGGGATCACGCTGGTTGGCCCTCCGGTGGACTCCCACATTTGACGGCAACCGTCCAATCACATTGTTCATCACCTACCTACAGGACATCAACATAACAGCCCCTTTCATGACAATAGGCATGCTTGAAGTGGGAAGTCTGATGTTCCGTGACGGAAGCTTCAGATACAACATCTCTGAAGGCGTTATTCCTTTCAACAACTACCGGTTCGCAGTCCAAGCTTGCAATGTACTAGGGTGTGGCAATGTGAGCTCACCCTCACCCACAGCCATGACACTGCCAGACAGTAAGTTATTTGTACTGATCCAGCTGGGGGTGGGGAGGGTGGGAGGGGGTGGGAGGGGGAGAGAGGGGTTCAGGTGGACTTGCTGAACATGACCATTCCTGTCTTTGTATCTCCTTCCTCCCTCCACAACCCTCCTCCCCCTAGTCCCCACGGCTCCTTGTAATGTGACGCTATCAGGCATCACTCAGACCAGCATGATGGTGGCCTGGGAGGAGCCCACTATGCCGAACGGGATCCTTGGACCCTACACTGTACGTACAAGAGTTTACAAGAAGCCTATTTCATGGTTGCTATGGATCCATCCATCTGCAAAGGCAGTACCGGCATGTGTGTAACTGCTTAAGGTAGTAAACATGGGTACCGCGATCTCCGAAACCAAGTTGATGGATAAATGGGCAGCATCAAAGCGTACACAAGTTTCAGCAATACTTTGCATCAAACTGCTCCCTCTGCTTGAAAATGCCCTAAAACTCAATTTTAAGGCCCTCTACGAAACTGAAAATTTGGACCCTCTCCAAGGCCCCACCCACACTCTGACCCCATCATCAATACACACACAAAACAGGCCCAAAAACTACGGATGGATTTACCACCTGCTCTCCTCACTTGCAGGCTACAGCCCAAAACTCACTGCCACCCTCAAAAACAGAGGTTTGGCTACCCTAGGCTTTCAAAAAAAATTCCACGCACACCAACTAAAACCGACTCAAGCCAAGGCCAGTTTCCAAAAGGTCAACCTACCCCCTGCAAAACTAGGGATGCTTTTCCACGTTCACCTCTCGGTTACAGAGTTTTGGCCACACATCTACTCCCTCTCACCAGCCCAGTCCAGCTACCAAACCAGCCAAATTCGCCCTAACACGAAAATGGGCGGGGCCTGTAATGCCGAAAGGTCAACTCTCTAGAGTACCTTGGCCAGGGAGCTGTCGGAGGCTGTTCACTTTCCAGGCTGTTCTTCGGCCACTTCAGCAGACCCACAAACATTCCTGCTCACTCCACCTAGCTATTCACACTCAGATAGCCCATCGCTACATTCAATAAGCCAGAATAGCTCTTTACTTTAAAAAAAAAAAAAGAAAAAAAAAAAAGAGTGTTCAAACAAATCTTCAAGGTACCGCACGGCCACATCAGAGTACCGATTTGAAACTTGAAAGGGCCGCTAGCCGCATCAAAGAGAGAAGCCCCCCTTGTTTATTCCGGTTGCCGCCATGGGAAAACGTAAACAGATGAATAACTCTAAATAACCGTATGCGAGTGACGTCATCTCATTAATTATTCATGAGCAAAATTGCGCGATTTCGCCGATGCCGTGCTTCCTACCTTAATATGCCATATAATATAAACTCCCTACTGAGCTCAAGTCTTTGAACGTCAGTGTCCACTGCCCCCCACAATGTCAACTACCACAAGATATATAACATGTACTGTATCCAGAAATGGCAGCAGACAAACTATTATTGTACTCCAGCCATCAACCGTGTGGAGTACTTCCAGATTATTATACCAACAGTCAGTGATAGTTAACTTAACACTCGCTCCCACGATGCCACTCCCACAATGTCAACTCTTCCCTGCAGGTGATGTATGTTGGTACCAAGAGCTATGACAATACCTTCAGTGACACAGGGAGTCGGTCAGTGAGTGGGCAGATGGTCATGTTGTCTGGCCTTGCCCCAAGAACCGACTATAGTGTTGTTGTCACGGCAATCAACACAGCTGGGTTCAGAAGGAGCAGTGACCCTGTGGTGGGAATAACACTGACTGGTAAGCTTCAACCGCCTCTCCATCTCTCCACCCTCCACCCTCCACTCTCCACCCCTCAACTTCTCACTCCCTCCATCCCTCCCTTCTCCACCTCTCCACAATTCCTCAATATAATAGTTGCTCTAGACATTGTTGCTCTCTCTTTGGTAGTTAGGTAAAAATTGACTCTGGTCTCTCTTGTACAGTTCTTGTAACCACAACTGCATACTTTCAGCTTCGGCTGAAGCCAGTGTTAGAATGTGCGACCTGGGTGGTAAGTTGTATCAGGGAATAGTGAATAATTTTTATATAGTCCATATGATGAGACGTCTGTTTGTGTCTTTGTTTGTTTGTTGTTGTTTTTCTGTTTTTGTTCAGGGTGAAAACAGGGTTCGAAAAGATTTCGACATTGTGTCTGCTGTGGTACAGACGGTCCAGAGGGATTGCTCATGCAATTTTACTGATACCAACATACCAAACCCTGAGTTCAGCTGCAGAAGTATTGAGAATACAGTCGTCTTTAGGGCGGAGATCATTTACACTAACTTTGGGGAGGATCCGTACACAGCTGATAGCCTAGTGGCGCTGGTATCGGCATGGGCACAAAGTGGAACTACTTCAATCAGTGTTGACTCAACAAGACTTGATGTAGACCCGTCATGTCCTACACAACTCGAATCACTTGAAGCTGGGGATTGTGAATCTACAGTAACTGGTGGACCAGGTGGTATGAATGTTGCTGCACTTGGAGGAGCTATTGGAGCTGTCTGTGTCCTACTGATAGTAGTTAGTACCGTTCTTGTGGTAGTTATTCTGATACTGAGAACAAGGAAGCAAAAGAGTTTCAGGTAACTTATCATTGACTGTCCTGAAGTTCGAACTGTCACGTTGCTGTGATTACTTCCATATTACTTTCATTCCTTGCAGTCCCAATGAAACATATGAACTCCCCCAGTTACCAGCCAGGGATCCGGGTATGGTGAAACGTAATCCAGCCTATTCCAAGATTGTCCCATCAAGACCAGACCACATTGCTACAGAAACTAACCCCGCATACGGACACTTCGGATCCTCAAGGCCGGAAAAAGATGAGGAGGAGGAGAATCATACCTACGAACCCATCCCTTACGGCCAGCCTGGTCACTGAACAACAACCACTAAAGCTACATTTGTATGAGAGGGTCTGGGCACAAGACTAGTATAGTCGTAGATGATTACCAGTACCATTTTTTTTTTAGCAGCTGGTTGATACGCTTTGCTGGCATGCATGTTTATTGTGATTGGTATAGCTTCTTGTTTGTTATCGGTAGCTACATTGTACATGTTAGCTATACATGCCATTAGCGATGTGCTGCGTTGAACTAATACCAGCACTAAAATTAATTTCAAATGTTGTAGATGCACAGCCGCTGTTTGTTCACACCTGCAATTGAACTATAGCCACTTAGAACCTTTTTGCCATGGTGCACGTGCAGTTCACTGTGGTGCACGTGCAGTTCACTGTGGTGCACGTGCAGTTCGCTGCGGTGCACGTGCAGTTCACTGCGGTGCACGTGCAGTTCACTGTGGTGGACGTGCAGTTCACTGCGGTGCACGTGTAGTTCACTACGCCCTGTATATGTATGTATGCAGGCACTTGGTAGTGCAAGTGCAGCATCAGCCAGGCATAGGAGCTCAACCCAAACGTAGCAGCTACTCTCACTCAAGCCAGTTATCAGGTTCAAGTCAGTGCCGTGTCAGGTTCTCAAACCAGTCTTGCATGCAGGGGGTAGAGGAGAGTCTGGGAAGGAGGGAAATTGTTTATTGGTCCGGCAGTAAGTTTTGGGGCAATGGAAGTTAGTGCCGAATTCAATAATGTGCATGTCATGCATGTAGAAGGCGGTTAAACTTTGACCCCGCTATAGACCCACATGCACAGTTTAATGACCTTGAATTGCACTGATGGGTGGGGCTAGGCTCGGCTCACTAATGACGTAACGTGTGTACGTAGTCGACTAGCTAGTCGCGAGCCGCTAGGCTCGAGGCCAACGTTAATTGTGGGAGTGGCAGTTCTATAGCAGCGCAGTGATGTGCTTAGCACAGAAGGAACAAGTGGTGAATTTCGCATGACAAACTGGCTGAAGCGATGAGAACCACCGCAATTGCTCAACTGTTTCTCTACCTTGCGGGTACGGGTGAGGACGTAGCTAGCTACAACACTGAGAAATCGTACACTGTTTGTAAATCGGCGCACGAGACGCACGAAAATCAGAAGTGAAGTGAATAGTCGATCGACGGTCTTGAATGGGTTTTTCCCCATAAAGATACAGGGGAGAAGTCATTGAGCCAAATGTTAAACATTTCTGAAGAGCCATGGCAGTATCAGTTCTTTTCATAACCCAGGAAATCTTGCATCCCCAGAGGAGACGGTTTATGCTGGTCCTGGGCTGTCTCCCTCCCCAAAAAGCAGAAAGAGGCTGGTGTTCTGAGAGACATTTCTTGCCACATGCTGTGTGAAGAATGTCATAGTTGCATTTTAATCTGATGCCTCATCGCATATAGACTACCGCTTCGCAAAAGCTCGAAATGGCCAAATGGTCTGTTGGGACAGCCAAAATAGGTTGCGAGACAAGCTTTCACTGTCTCCAATTAATCACGGGATCCACTCCAGTGAATATTACAGCTGTCTGCCTGCAGCAAACTGTCTGAACCAAGATTCTGAAAGGGATGGGAGGCCAAGGGTGATTGATGACGTCAACCCTAATAGATGTCACATTCTGTAGTTTGTAGCTGAGATGATAACACTTTGATCACATATAAATAGCACAGTCTTATCACTGATACAGACACTGTTATGACACAAGGCGCTTTCACTTTTAATGTAAACACAGAGTTCAGAGTTGATACTGAAACTGGTACAGACACTGTCTCCATTATTATTGGCTACCGTAGCTACCAAATACCAATAGTTAGCTGATTTGTAACCTGTGTGTAGTGCAGGGTTCTCACTCCCGGCCGGCCTGCGTTGTTGAGATGGCTGGATTAAGAGCATACTTGTAGTACATGTAACTAGTTGTGGAATGTTGAAAATGTACTTAAGTGCTCAACCATGAGTAGGAGGTAACTTAAGCCACTTCACCTACATGCTTCATGGCTGACTTGTTAATAATGAAGTAATGGTAGTCATTATCTCATATGCGTGGAGAATGCTAATAATTTGCCAATGTGACCATGCATTAGGTAATCACAAATTTTCAAACTTCTCACCACAAGCAGGTGTAGCTAGCACTGTTTTAGATGTATACTAGGCATACGCACGTGCATAATGTGCCTCACACGGAACGGAAATGCAGAGTCGGAGATCAAGTCAAGAATAAATGTTGTAGTATACCTCTGCTCTGGGGTCTCTTGTGCATAGCTACTATTTTGAGATACACAAAAAAAGCTCACATTTGGTGAATAGAAAGACGCTCAGATGCCCTTTGCCTATCCTCCTCACGGGTCAACAAGCGTGTCGCTCTGCTGCTGGCACGCAAGTCGTCTTCTGTCTGTGTTGTCCTGTTGTCTGTCATCTCAAGCTCGCTGTTGAACAGTTAATCATCTTCTATACCTTTGGGCTCGTTCCCTAGCCAGTCATCGTCTTCTGTCCTCCGAGCGCTCCAAGTCCCCCATCACACAACGACTGTCGACGCAGAGCGCTACATGCTAGGAAGTATGTAAACTATATGGAAAAGTCGTATAGTGATCATAAAATAATCGTAATGGACATACATACATGCATACATACATATGTATAAAGTCATACATACAAGCATGACCTTTGATTGAAATGCATGATTGCACAATGCAGTCTGTTCAGTGTTGCATCTGCTGCATGTGCAGGAGTCCACAACTGTAACGTGGATTGTAAACCAGCTACTGTGTGAGTCAATGACATTGTGGCTTGTCAGCTGTGGGCCATGATCATCTCCACCCTCCCCTCTCCCACCAAATCCTCAGCTGTGAATGGCCAGCTGACAGTCACCACCCTCCCGGATGTCCTCTTCCAAAACAGTGGTGGGGTCCACAGCATTGTGGAGGGGTCTGTGATCTGGCTGTACTGCACTGATGTCTCAACAACTGCAACCCCCAGTATCACCTGGACCAAGGATGGAGTGAGCCTTGTCAATGACCCTCCACACATTCGCATCAGCAGTAGTAACGATACTTTGCTTGTGGTTGATAACTTTGGGCTAGCTGATGATGGTGTCTATCTGTGTCAAGCTAGTGATGGAACAGCAGCTGTGAGCAGCTCCAATCTGACTCTCACAGGTAGGCCAAGCTGATTCTGATACCACTGGGCAGAGTGATCAGCATCAGTAGTTTACTGACTCCTGTCAGTAGTTTACCGACTCTTGTCAGTAGTGTACTGACTCTTGTCAGTAGTATACTGACTCTTTTCAGTAAATTAACACTTGTCAGTGTATTGGAGGTTGTATTCCATGCGCCATTGCCATTAAATGCGGGTGGGTTTGCTTATATTCAATTTTGGCATGAATATCAATATCACAGTTATACCTGCCACTGCACACACACACTTAACATAATCCTATTCCTTCCTTGCAGCTTTTGGCTCAAGTACTGGCACCTTGAGGATTGCGACAGATCCTGTTACAAGTGAAAGCGATTTCTTCCCACGTGACAACCGGACAGCAGTATCACTTGGTTCTACTATAGGTCCACCATTATTGCGCTGTGTTGGTGATCATGTGGGAGATACAGACATAAGTAGTAGTTTCAGTCCTCCCTCAGTGGTGTGGGTTAGGAATGGAGAGCAGTTGGTTGATGGCGGTAGGATTACCATCACTGAGAGCACACTCCTTGGTAATCAGCAAAGGGCCAGTGACCTTCAAATCTCCAACTTTGGTTCCTCTGATGTCGGTGTGTACCAGTGTATCTTCACTGATGTGGACAGTGATGCTGAAGTGATCACTACCACACCTCTCAGACTGGACACAGGTTGGTGCTGGACTCTCAGTCATGGATATCATTTTCTTTCTGTCAACCAACTCAGATCTACTTGGGAATCCAGTCAGAGAGGCAGCACGTGTGCAGAGTTGCAAGTGTTTCTGCTTGTATTATTTTTCCCACCCTCCCACCACATATCCTATTTCGTAACCCAGTACCTCCACAGGCTCTCCTTCACAGGCCGCCAATCCTCTGGTACCACTGAGCCGGGCAGGAGGGCCTAGATGCCCCGGGTGCTCTTCTGTTAGCCCTTAAGTGAACCCTTAGGGCCTGTAGCACCAAAAGTTGCAGGACAATAGTGACGCAATTACAGCACCCTCAGTTCAATGCCTCTTTCCAGTGATGCCCTGATCCTGCAAGGATACATGCACTCACCAAACTTTGCCACTTTTTACTTTCCAATGAGCAGTAAATTAAGATCAATCAGTGGTATGCGGTATGCGTATTACACCTTGTTACCAACCGTTTAGCTGCAAGTCCATATACAGATCTTACTTACTACAAGTGCTACCTGATTGGTCAGCAAATCTCTGTTCATAGCCCTTCTACAGCTAGAGTGCAAACAGTGTTGGCTTATCTTTCTTGATTTTATCTATGTCTGCACTCCCCGTTACTGGCAAAGTCCTTGAATCAGTGAAGCAGTCTGAGGACACAGCTACTCACTAAGATTAATATTGAGGAGCAACATTTTGGTTCAGTCCGCTCTTGTGGTAGGCGGGAAGTTGTTGGAGTGTGCAGTCTGTCCCTATACCTCCCAGAGTTGAGTGGAGTTCCTCCCTCCTGGAAGCCCTCTACTCTAGGCTTAGATGTGTATACCGGGAACTTGAAGCCCGTTAGAGCACTGCCTACTGCCATTGGGAAAATATACGTAGACACACTTGCGACTTTGCACATGCAAGTGCCACTCAAATAGTAACGTCCATGTATATGGACTTGAACCCATGTGCATTATGTAGCTAGCTAATCCTGGTACCCAGTCTAGTGACAAAAGGGATATATATTTGCTTGTGTTTTTCTACAGGTGTCACCAATATGCTGGAGAGGGTCTCCCCACCAGTCATCGTCCTTGACCCTCCTGAGAAGCTGGTCATCGAAACAAGGGCATCAGGAGGATATCAACGGTTTAACTGGATTAGAAATGGAATTTTATACAGTCTATCAGGCCTCTTCCATGTTGTTGTACCACGTGAGTTTCCAAACTTTTTTGAAATCTTTGTTCGTGAGCCCACCACCACGGATGACCTGGGAGTGTATCAGGCAGACCTTCAGATTGCATCTGGGCAAATACAAGCACCAGATGTACACTTTGTTGTCACAAGATACGGTAAGGACCATGAGACATCTATTTACCACATACTGTAGTTTACTTCAGAACTCCTGTTCCAATTGAAGGAATCAGATTGCTAATGCACTGCTGTAAAAACTAATTGGTTGTTTTAACCACGGAGTGGTTAACCACCTAGACCACACTTGTTTAGTGTCCTTTATGAAGCGTGACATGAAGAATTTGAAGGAGTGCATTTGGAATGGTGGATGGTAGACATGTTTGTCCATTCTCTTCGTGGTACTTACCAGTTAGGTATGCATCATCTGCTAGTGTTACCTGGTTAGTTTGCAGTGCATGGGAGTTCACTGAAACCAGAGTAACTACTCTATGGGTTATTTTGGCTGAGTATTTTTTCCAGTGTGGCAGAGCGTCACAAGCATGGTGCAAAATTAAGGACACAGACATTAGTAGTACACGTGTGTGATGTCACATACAGCCTACGACAGTTGAAATGAGCAATGGCGGCCAATGGGAAGAGAAAACGTCCAGTGATTTTCAGTGTCAACGCATAATGGCAGTCATGGAGGTGTAGTCAGAATCTCTGTGTGACATACTTTTGACTACCAGGAGTATATAGGGACTATTTTTTCAATCAGGAGTGCAATAAAGACTACGACTGGGCGTTGTACAGTAACCAGAAAATCTGGCCTAGTTAGATCACTTTGGTATTGCAAAATACTCTATACATGCTGGATAATTAACTATAGCTAGTAGTGAGACTACATATAGCTACACATTACAGCATACTGTGACCTTCCAGCTATGGCATATTTGCACTATACGTACATGCTGGATAACTGACTGGTGATGAGACTACGAATCTACATAATATTATTAGCATAGCTACTGTCACCTTCCAGCTTGATTGTTACGAGTGAGGCTCTCATGTTGTTGGTGACTTGGTTACACTCCCCTTCATTGACTGCAGGTCAGCCAGTAACTGTGAATCTGACTGGTGATGTCACAGTGCTTGAGGGAGACTCTGTCAGTATCTCCTGCTTCTCCACTGGCAATCCCATCCCCACCATTACGTGGTACCTTGGGACCTCAGTGGCACCATTTCCACAGAGTGATACAATTAATGATTTACAAGCAGTGATCACTGGATCTGGACCAACTGTAATGGTTAGCATCACAAATGGTGACATCACTTCACGACTCATGATAGAGAATGCAGCCTACCCAGCACATGAAGGGGAGTATACGTGTGTGGGCCTCAACTCTAATAGAGAAGGAGAGAGCACCAACAATGCTACTATCAACGTGCAAGTGCGAGGTAAGCACATCAGAAGTCGCTCTGGTATTCTACTCATCCACCGTCACAGTAAATAGTAGAGTCCCAATGGTCATTAGTTACATGTGTTGTGTCGATCGCTTCCTCCAATTCAGTTCCACCAGAGGTACAGGTCACAGCGACTCTCACGAGGGTTGTGGTTGAAAACTCCACCACCCTCACCTGCACTGTCACACGAAGCAACCCCATGGGCAGCTACACCTACAGATGGGTACACAACAACTCCATCACTCTCACCGGTGAAACTAGCAGCATGCTGACTGTTACCATCACAACAGAATCAAACCTTGGTACTTACTGCTGTGAGGTGACCAACTCTGCTGGACTTAGTGGTAATGGTACGATCACCATTGAGCTTGGAGGTGAGTGTTGGTATAAATTGACCCTCACACTGAGTAGCAGATGCTCTAGTTTGCACTATTAAGTACACTATTCATCCAGTATAGATCCCTCACTGATTAGTAAGTTGACAGCAGATTTATCTTAGCGTGTCAAGTTTATTGTTTCTGTGACAGTTTTGCCAACATGTCCTCATGCCATCCACACTTTTTGCCATCAGGGTTCTATCTACTGAGTGGGGGGGGGGGGGGGGGGGGGGGGGGGGGGGGGGGGGGGGGGGGGAAGATTCCCCCCCCCCCCCCCCCCCCCCCCCCCCAAACACTCCAGCTTCCCCCCCCCCCCCCCCCCCCCCCCCCCCCCCCCCAAATTTCTGACAATTAATTCAGTAAAAGTAGTGTCAGGAACTGCAGCATGTAGCTACACCTGTGTGCTTTGTACCGTCTCATGTTACACTGCATAGCATTTCCATACTATGACCTCAAAATTGTCTCAGAGTGCCTCAGAACCACTCTCAGAAGGCTCAAAATTCCAAAATTTTCTGGGGGGCATGCCCCCAGACCCCCTACAAATTATGTCTTTGTAAGTTGCCAAAGGTCTGCCAGGAGGAAATCTAGCATGACTGTCACATGCATACACACTGGACATTTCCATATTATGACCTCAATTTTGTCTCAGAGTGCCTCAGAACCACTCTGAGAAGGCTCAAAATTCAAACATTTTCTGGGGGGGCATGCCCCCAGACCCCCCTACAAATTGCGGCCTATGGCCGCAGTCCCCCGTCCACTGTCATTCTCAAGATCTTCTCCCCCAAACTCAAAATTCTAGATAGAACCCTGGCCATCTTGGGACTTACTTTGCATCATGTGGACAGCAAGTCATGTCTCCATGATTGCGCATGTGGACATTAATATCTGATGGCACACATTGATATGTTGGTCAGCCGGTGAGTGCTTGCCAATGTCTGTGGGCTGATGACCACATGCAGGCTCATAACCCTACAGCTGGATGGTTCCCAGCTCAGTTTTGCTTTGGCCCAGTCATCAGCAGATGAATGTATTCCTAATGGAAAATTGATGATAATCACGAGCTATAATTACTCGTATTGATATCAGTGATGGATAAACAGAGATTGTATGCTCTTAAAGTGTGTATCTGCTGTTACCTGTGCTGGTATCTCTCACTGCACCCACAGAGCCACCCAGTGGGATAACGGTACAACCAGACCCGGTGTCTCCAGTGGTCTTGAGCCAGTCTGTTGACCTGATGTGTACGGCCACTGGGGACCCTCCCATTACTTACGCCTGGGTACTGATGGGAGAAGAAACCACTCGCCTGAACTCTGACCCTATGAGTGGCAATTTCACTCTCACTATCACACAAGTGGACCGGTATGGGGTCTATATCTGCATTGCCACCAATGACCTAGGTGTGGATGCAGCCAGTATCAACATCATCCAAGCTAGTAAGTCCCAATGTAAACCTGAGGGCCCTGCATTGTAGTGTACCAGGTACAGGGTTTCTGAACCACCAGATGCCAGTGGATGAGGTCTCCAGGTTGTGTAGAATACAGTAACAGTGATCATAGGCATGTAGTGGTGTAGGCATGTAGTGGTGTTGGAGACAGCATACCGATGTGTGGTGTGGGCTGGCGTGGTGTGGCCACTGGGTATTGTTTATGTAGCTGTCAAAGTTGTACACTGTAAATGGTGGAAATATAGCAGCGACCATTCTTTGTGAATACGGTGTGGTTGTGGGAAGTTTTGGTGTAGCAGTGAAAATCTCGTTGTGTAAAAGTGTTCCTCCCACCTCTCTCATGTAGCCATACCTGTGACCTCACCCGACCAAGCTGCAGTGAATATTACAGTTGGTAGTCCTCTGATTCTAATGATGGACATCACTGGATTCAACTTGCCACTGACTAGCATCACATGGATGGAAGATGGACAGGTGCTAATGAATAACACAAATAACATCATCATCACCCACGGCAACTTTGCAGCTCCCCTTACCACATCCACCCTGGTTCGTGGCTCCATCCAGTCTCCAATGGACAACGGTACTTATGAGGTCACAGCTGTGAATCCAGCTGGAGAGGACACAACAGTATTCACAGTTATTGTGAATGGTGAGCAAGTTAGCTTTCAACTACACGTGCAACGTGCAAAAGAATAGAAAGTGTCCTAGGAATTATTACAGTGTTAATATTTGGGATCATAATGAATGTGGCTTTAAAACTCTCCCAATTTGGTCAAAATCCATCTTGGTTGATTTGTCTGTTGTTCCACAGCCCCAGCTGAGATCTCATCCCTTCTGGACCCTACTGCCATATCAGTTAACGAAACATACTCAGTGAGCCTCGCATGTACTGCCAGAGGATTCCCAGCTGTGGGCATCACATGGTGGTACCAGAGCACTACTCAACTCATGGACTCAGATCCTGGACTCAGTATACAGTCAATGAGAGTAGAGGTTAACGATGGCTTTCTTGAAACGACCTCTACTCTCACAATACCATCAGTGGACAGGACTGATGCAGGAAACTATAGCTGTGTTGCTTCAAACACAGTGTTTGGTACTCCAGTGCAAGATCTGCAGCAGTTTATGCTCACAGTGAACTGTAAGTGTCTTATTACTATGCATGCTGTACTTAATTTTGCCGGATTTGAAAATGTAGTGATCTTAGCTAGAACAAACATTGCTTTTGGAAGTGTGATCACCATCACCATGACCACTTGCGAAAAGCTCAGTGAACCTGATTATTGCCTCAATTTACTCAGAATGAGTATTGAGTGGAATCTTGTAAGCATTACATCACAAAGGAATGCTCACATTTTATTTCTTTGTCTGCAGTCTCTGTCACTCTGCTTGGAGACCCCATGGATATGGATGTCCTCTCACCTGATCCTGCTGTCCTCAGCTGCACTGCCACTGGAAAGCCCACCCCACAGGTCACCTGGACCAAAGTGTTTCCAAATGGCACCGAGGTGGAGATGTCTGAGTTCATGACTAATGTTGCCATCAGTACCACCTACTCTAGTGAAAATGTCACCAGTACACTGACCATTGAGCCCACTGATGCCTTTGATACTGCCAGCTACAGCTGCACTGCAGAGAACACGTTTGGTCCAGTTACCAGTTCTGACGCTGAAGTCACAGTGTTTGGTATGCAACGCAATTCGATATCACTTTCTTTGAGCACTTCAATAACCTTATTATTCTTCCCTCTCAATCATTATGCAGTTGCTCCTGTCATTGTGGTGCCAGTGGATGGAGAACTATTCCGTGTCAATAGGACAGATGACATCTCATTTACATGCTCAGCCCGTGGCATCCCTCCACCATCCATCAGGTTCCTACGAGGAGGTGTGGAGCTGAACAGGACTGGGGGGGAGTCAGGAGCAGGAATGGACCTTGTGTCACGAGTCCAACTGGCTGAGGAATCATCATCTGTATATGTGGATGATGGCACATTCATGGTGTCTCGGATGCTGACCATCTTCAATGCTGCAGAGGAAGATTCAGGAATGTTCACCTGTGAAGCCTCTAGCACAATCCTAGAACTGAGTCTCTCTCTTACCAACAGGAGTGTGTTTGAGCTGGCTGTGCAAAGTAAGCATTAGACAGCTTTGTTCTTGTCTCTCTACCTTTTCTCATAAATGCTATATAGGCATATGTGTGTGTGTGGTAGGTCACATTTATAAAACTGCACAATTGACAATTGTGTTTCTCTATGTCATCCCATATCTGTACCTATCTTCCATGTCCAGTTCCAGCCACCATCTTGACCCCTCCCATGGACACAACTGTGGTGTCACCCAACCCTGCCGTGTTCACCTGTGTAGCTGATGGGGTCCTAACTCCAGTGATAACATGGTGGAGGCTGGAATAAGATAACAGCCTCACACAACTGTCCTCAGATGGAGTCAATATCACTATAACAGCGGATAACCTCCCTAGGACACGACAGAGTAATCTCACCGTCCTCCAGCCCCAACCAGTTGATGCTGCTGAGTATGTCTGTGTGGCTAGCAATCAACTTGCTACAGATATGGCCTCTGCAGTGCTGACAGTGTATGGTAGGTACAGTTGATCTGAACCTCAGAGCAGCATCTGTACCTGAACGTACAAAATATTATTGGTGCGCAATTGGAAATACAATTGTGTGTGTATGGTATACCTTCCTGTATCTTTACTTGCAGTGGAGCCAACATATGTGTTCCCACCTGAGAACTTCACTTATACCATGAATGAAACAGATTCCGTAACATTTGTTTGTATGGTGGTCGGTATCCCAGCACCTAGCATTAGGTTCTACCGAAATGGAGAAATAATTGATGAGAGTACAGACGTGCGCTTTACTCTAACTGACAATAGTGAACCACAAGACTCCCTGACTTCTGGTGGAACGGTCTTCATTGTCAGTCGCAACTTGACCCTGGACAACACCAATGATACTGACTCTGGTACATACACCTGTGCTGCCTCCAATGTTGCAGCAAATGTGACCCGACATTTTGAATTAATAGTTCAAGGTGAGCTTCTGTTTATTAATCATCCTGTAAATATATACTTGTGAATTATTTGTATACGTACTGTCTCTTTCCCAGTTGTACCACAGATCCGTGACCCCCCAGACAACGTCACGGTTGTTGAACCTGAAGATGCCACTTTCTCCTGCCTGGCTACTGGCAGACCCAGGCCAACAATTGCATGGTTCAGATTATCTGACATGACCCAACTACAATCCCCATCATTAGAGTTCACCATTGAGGACATGGAGATCAGAGACAGGGAGAGGAGGAGCAACCTAACCATCATTGGCACACAACCATCTGATGCTGGTGCCTATCGCTGTGAGGCTGTGAACGAACCTGGGATAGGCACGGATCACACCACTCTCACAGTACACGGTGAGATAAATAAAATAAGTATGTGCACTATGTATATAGTATTGTTTGTGATGATTGGTTTGTTCATTGTGCAGTGGTTCCAAGCATCCTGCTCCCACCGGTGAACTTCACTTATGTTGTGAATGAGACTGACCCAGTGATATTCACGTGTTCAGCCACTGGTATCCCACCACCTGAGATCACCTGGATGAGGAATGGAGTGCCCCTACATAATAATGTAGACCCACGTATTAGTCTCGGCAGTCCCTCTGATCCAGAGGTATTTTCAACAACTGGTGGAAACATCTACTTTGTCAGTCACAACCTGACCATCAGCAACACCAGAGATAATGACTCAGATACCTACAGCTTTGTAGCCTCCAATGGGAATGCCAGGACACCCACTGTGACCCGGGACTTTGAACTGATTGTCCAAGGTATGCAGGTCATTAAAGCTATACCCCGTGCATGTTTAATCAATCCCTCTCATTTCCACAGTTGCACCTCAAACCCTTGACCCCCCAGACCACCTCACAGTTGTTGAACCTAAAGATGCCACTTTCTCCTGCCTGGCTACTGGCAGACCCAGGCCAGCAATTGCATGGTTTAGATTATCAGACTTTACTCTACTACAACCACCATCAGGAAATTTTACAATTGTGGAACAGGAAATTGGAGACAGAGAGAGGCGGAGCAACCTAACCATCATTGGTACAGAGCCCTCTGATGCTGGTGACTATGGTTGTGTGGCTGTGAATGAACCTGGATCTAATACAGAACAAGCCACTCTCACAGTGCATGGTAAGCGTTGTACTGACAAAAGCAATTCCTGTGGCAGTATAATGTACTTAGATCATGCTGCTTCGTGCCCTCAGTGATACCCAACATCACCTTCCCTGTGGACAATACCTTCATGTACACTGTGAATGAGGCTGACCCAGTGACCTTCACCTGCTCAGCCACTGGTATCCCACCACCTGAGATCACCTGGATGAGGAATGGAGTGCCATTTAGTAACACACGAGTCACCCTCAGTGACCCCACAATGCCAGAACTCTACTCAACTGATGGTGGGAATATCTTCCTTGTGAGTCGAAACCTGACCCTGACCAACACCATGGATGCTGACTCCGGTACCTACACCTGTGTGGCCTCCAATGGGAATGCTGTGACACCCAATGATACTCGAGACTTTGAGCTGTTTGTGGATGGTAAGCCACACATGTGTAACAATGGTGATGCACTGAATTGCTCCATGCCATACTAACCTATGCCGGGAATTTTTGCGAGTAGTTTTAATTTGGTGATTTGGCAATCACCAAGATTAAATTGTTGGCCAGACACGTGCAGCACAGCAAGACCAAGGTACCTTCAAACCTTGCTGAGAATGTCTGCGGAGAAGCCCCTACTACTTCACTGACAGTGCACTGAATTAAAAGCGCACAGGCTGCTGAAAATTTTCAAGTACATGGCCGAAGATTGTAGCCCCAAGCACCACTGCCATAGCATACGCATCTGGGCATTGCTGACCTCCCTGTTACAAACTAGCTGTTCGCTGATCGTATGGCTCCAGATACCGCTGAAAATGTGATGGCCGCGGATACCACTTTCCATTTCATTCGTCTTTGTACTGGATAGCTATATTGCACCACATGTAGTTACATCATACTTTATATGTCGCAATCACCAAATTTTAAATTCTCCAAATTTTACACTGAGCCATTTCGGGCCATTTCGCCAAATTTAATGGATGCCAAACTTCCTGGTGTACAGTATATTGTGGTTTGAATTTACAGACCACTGCAGGACATCTAAACTGTACTTTCTGTCATCTTCTCCAGTTGCTGTTCCCACCATCCTTGAGCCTCCAGAGAACCTGACAGTGGTCCAGCCTCAGTCCGCCACCTTCCTCTGCAGTGCCACTGCACGACCCAGGCCCCAGATCACATGGTGGAGGTTGTTTGAGAATGGTTCATTCCAGCTAGCACCTGTGGATGATGCAATTGAGATTACTACAGATACCTCTGGAGAGAGAGAGATTCTGAGCAATCTGACCATTGTAATGGCTGACCCCTCTGATGCTCAGCCTGGTATGTATGTCTGCAAAGCTACAAATGAACCTGGTCAGGATACTGCAAATGCTGAGCTCACAGTGCATGGTAAGAAATTTGCCAACCTCCTTGTAGATTGGCCAGTTCGTGCACATGTATCCACATACAGCTTAACTGTCTAACACCAGCTTTGTCTTCTTCACAGTCATTCCTGAAATAATCTTCCCGAGCAACAGTTTCACTGGATATGTTATCAATGTAACTGATTCAGTGACATTTGAATGTATTGCCACTGGTATCCCCCCACCAACCATCCAGTGGTTCAGAGGTGGTATGCTTTTGACACCTGAGGGGGAGTTGGGCAATGGTCAGAGCCTGTCTGGTGAATTGAATTCACGTCTGACGCTGGGTGAGCCATCTCAAATGATGATACCGACTCCAGCAGGAAACATTTATCAAGTGGAGCGCACCCTGACCTTCAACACCAATGGCAGTGACACGGATATGTACACCTGCATGGCTTCTAACATCAATGCAATCCAGCCAAATGCTACTCAAAACTTTACACTCTTTGTGCAAGGTAGGTCTCAGGATATGCATTCTAGTGCTGTAAAGCATCCGCTAGAATTTATCTGCCATAAGCTGTCAGTGCGGACATTACGGGTAACTTAGAGACAAATAGTTCTTTTGTGAGTATGTTTCGGCATTGCCTTTCAAGAACACTATTCAACCTCAGGGTTTTATGACTGAGATAAGTGTGAACTTACTGTGAACATTGTGTTAAGTGTTTGTCTACTGTGCCCTGCAAGAACACTATTCAACCTCAGGGTTTTATGTGATTTTTGACTGAGATAAGTGTGAACTTACTGTGAACATTGTGTTAATTGTTTGTCTACTGTTAGATGTACGTACATAACTGTCAGAAGTATGGTAGTTCTACTTTCTCTCCTCCCCCACTCAGTTCCCCCCATTGTGGCCCCTCTCGCCCCTGGTCAGCAAGTGATTGGAAACGAGACAGACAGTGCTACCCTGTCCTTCCGAATAGATGTAGCAGCTCCCCCAGTCCTTCTGCAAGGTCTCCAATGGTTTTATGCTCCAAATTTCGGCGACAATCCCTTTGCAGGACAAGAATTTACAAATCTCACTAACAGGACTGCAGTATCCACACTGACATTCTCTGAGTTTGATGGTATGCGTTTCATAGACCTGACAGTGTCTAATATTACCCAACAACGAAGAGGAATTGGTGGGGAGACAGACGAAGGGAGGTACTTTCTTGTTGCTACCAACCCGGCTGGTGTACGGTTCTCATACATCGATTTGTTGGTCTTTGGTACGTACATAGTATGTGAATGAGTGTGCGTGTGCATTGATGTTGGCAGTTACCAGTAAGCAATTTGTATAAATTATGCTTAATTAAATGAATGCTGAACCTAGTTGGAAGGGGTTTAGAAACTTTTGTGTAATGCTTTATGTGCCCCTGTTTTCTAGGTCGTCCCTTGATCTTTGTTCTTCCTGTGGACCAGTATGAAATCAACAGCGGCAGCAGTGCAGTGTTCCAGTGTGAGGCTTCAGCCGTACCCGAGCATGATGTGTTCTGGACTTTCACCAACTTTAACGGCAACACAGAATTCATTATTGACACCACTTCATCTGATACAGACAAGTACCAGATCAAGCGGATGAGAGGGATTGGGGCTGGGTTTGGTGAGCTGGCCGTCCTCAATGTGCAGTATGAAGACAGAGGGACATACACTTGCACTGCAGTGAATATCATTGGAGATGACGTGTCTGATGCCAACCTCACTGTTCATGGTGGGTCTCCTTCAGTTGTGTTGTAAGGGTCAAGGGTCACTCATGAAGTTCTAACAGGTTATTCATATGCAGACCTCTCAACTCTCACGATCCCACCGTGAGACTCACGATTTCAGCCCTGTTCTCACTGTCTCACGGCGATGTCCTTGTTTCTCACAGTCTGCTGATCAACTAGACAAAGTTCAAAGTTCTGTGCACATGTGCGAGGGAGTATATTTCCACATGTCAGCTCATACTATGATGGTAGTCAGTATAGTTGGAATGACATGAATGAGTGACTCTGAAAGGGAGGACATTGGCTCGGGGTGCGTGCTAGACTCTGAAGGCAGTAGTGAGCACCAGGAATGGTCCCCTCCCAGGCCGAAGATGTCCAAGAAACCCACAGGGGCAGCTACGTACAGGACCAAGTTCAACTCCGCTTGGGTAGCTCACTATAGAGTTCTTTTTGAAGTTGAGAGGGTCTGCATATGGCCACTAGCTCACTCCTCTCTAAGCTCTGTAAGAGCTCCACTGTTTCCATGGGGAGATTGAGTCTTTCTTCCACCTCACCTTTATACTTCTTCCCCTCTCCCTCTTCTCTTTCTCCCACTCTATAGTCTACCCAGTCATCAACAATGTCTCAAGCCTCACTGAAGTCAATGTCTCCCTCCCGACTTCGCTGGTCT
This sequence comes from Axinella damicornis, assembly GCA_963931865.1. Lineage (NCBI taxonomy): Eukaryota > Metazoa > Porifera > Demospongiae > Axinellida > Axinellidae > Axinella > Axinella damicornis. The sequence continues at coordinate 1,271,999 of OZ007517.1, read as the reverse complement.
GCCTCACCACTGGCTTTCCCCTCCCCTCCATCACATGGCAGAAAGATGGCGAGGAAGTCGTATTCACTCCAGATGGCCGGATCACTGCCTTCCATTTTGGCATTGTCAGTGGATCTTCATTTGAAAGCAGTGGATTTATGGGGAATGGTACAATCGAAGGACTTCTGGAGGCCATGACTGAATTTAACATGAATGACATCCGTTTGCTTGGGGAGCTTGTGTTAGTGAGTGTGCTGGGCTTTGATCACCTGGAGATAGGCGACACAGCAAACTACACCTGCACTGCCACTAATATGCTGCCACAGACCACCACCCTCACAGCTCTGTCTCCCTCCATCGCACTGGTTGTGCTGGGTAAGCTTATGCAAACTAAGTTTGCAAACTCCATAAATGCCTAGAAGAAAACATTGTCTTAATAAAACATAGCACACCATCAATGGCTTGCATCCCCTTCAGTTAGTTTGTTCAGACATCCAAGACCAACTTCTGTTTTCTTGCATGCTCAAATGGTTGCCATGTGATTACTGTGTGATTGTGTTTCCCTCTTCACAGAGGTACCTGATGCACCCATGGATGTTGTGGTGTTTGACATGGGGACCCGCTGGTTGGCCCTCCGGTGGACTCCCGCATTCGACGGCAACCGTCCAATCACATTGTTCATCACCTACCGACAGGACATCAACATAACAGCCCCTTTCATGACAATAGGCATGCTCGAAGTGGGTAGTCTGATGTTCCGTGATGGAAGCTTCAGATACAACATCTCTGAAGACATTATTCCTTTCCAGTTTGCAGTCCAGGCTTGCAATGTACTGGGGTGTGGCACTGTCAGCTCACCTTCACCCACAGCCATGACACTGCCAGACAGTAAGTTATTTGTACTGATCCAGCTGGGGGGGGGGGGGGGGGGGGGGGGGGGGGGGAGGGGGGGAGGGGGAGGGAGGGGTTGAGTAAGTTCAGGTGGACTTGCTGAACATGACCATTCCTGTCTTTGTATCTCCTTCCTCCCTCCACAACCCTCCTCCCCCTAGTCCCCACGGCTCCTCGTAATGTGACGCTATCAAGCATCAGTCAGACCAGTATGATGGTAGCCTGGGAGGCGCCCACTATGCCGAACGGGATCCTTGGACCCTACAATGTATGTAGAGTACCTATTTCATGGTAGCTATGGATCCATCCATCTGCAAAGAAAGTATGTGTGTGACTGGTTAATACCCCCCATTAATGATATCACCTTGGATAATACAAACTCCCTATCAATTCACTGAGCTCAAGTCTTTGAACGTCAGTGTCCACCGGCCCCCGCAATTTCAACTACCACAAGATATATAACATGAGGTCCACTCCACTCCCACTGTGAATGTCAACTCCTGCAATAGAGTGTCATGAAGCATAATATATTATAGTGGCAAGTAGGTTTGTTTTTTTTGTCAAAAGCGGAATAGCTACTCAGAAGGCTTTCCATTATGTACTGCATGCAGGAATGGCAGCAGACAAACTACGTACTGTTGTGCTCCAGCCATCAACCGTGTGGAGTACTTCAGATTATTATACCAACAGTGATAGTTAACTTAACACTCGCTCCCACGATGCCCACTGTCAACTCTTCCCTGCAGGTGATGTATGATGGTACCAAGAGCTATGACAGTACCTTCAGTGACACAGGGAGTCAGTCAGTGAGTGGGCAGACGGTCATGTTGTCCGGCCTCACCCCAAGAACCGACTATAGTGTTGTTGTCACGGCAATCAACACAGCTGGGTTCAGAAGGAGCAGTGACCCTGTGGTGGGAACAACACTGACCGGTAAGCTTCGATCGCCTCTCCATCTCTCCACCTTCCACTCTCCACCCCTCAACTTCTCACTCCCTCCATCCCTCCCTTCTCCACCTCTCCACAATTCCTACATTCCTACATTCCTCCCGTCTATAATATATATACTTGCAACCACATATCCGATGACTCAATCTCATCCTATAAAAGTTGCTGTAGACATTGCTGTTCCCTCTTTGCTGAGGTAAAAACTTACTGATTATGCTTGATCTCTCTTGTACAGTTCTTATAACCACAACTGCATACTTTCAGCTTCGGCTGAAGCCAGTGTTAGAATGTGCAACATGGGTGGTAAGTTTTGCACAGCTACCATACTTAGAATCCACTCACGTTCTGTTAGTATGAGGAAACATGCATACTATAGAAGTTCAGCCTGTTTGTGTTACATTTCAGGATGAAAACAGAAGTCAAAAGTTCATGGACATTGTGTCTGCTGTGGTGCAGTCGGTCCAGAGGGATTGCTCATGCAATTTTACTGATACCAACATACCAAACCCTGAGTTCAGCTGCAGAAGTATTGAGAATACAGTCGTCTTTAGGGCGGAGATCGTTTACACTAACTTTGGGGAGGATCCGTACACAGCTGATATAGCCTTGTGGCGCTGGTATCAGCATGGGCACAAAGTGGAACTACTTCAATCAATGTTGATTCAACAAGACTTGATGTAGACCCGTCATGTCCTACACAACTCGAATCACTTGAAGCTGGGGATTGTGAATCTACAGTAACTGGTGGACCAGGTGGTGCAAATGTTGCTGCACTTGGAGGAGCTATTGGAGCTGTCTGTGTCCTACTGATAGTAGTTATTGCTGTTCTTGTGGTAGTTATTCTGATACTGAGAACAAGGAAGCAGAAGAGCTTCAGGTAACTTATCATTGACTGTCCTGAAGTTTGAACTGTCATGTTGCTGTGATCCGACTTCCATATTACTTTCATTCCTTGCAGTCCCTATGAAACATATGAACTCCCCCAGTTACCAGCCAGGGATCCGGGTATGGTGAAACCTAATCCAGCCTATGCCAAGATTGTCCCATCAAGACCAAACCACATTGCAACAGAAACTAACCCCGCATACGGACACTTCAGATCCTCAAGGCCGGAAAAAGATGAGGAGGAGGAGAATCATACATGTCATACTTACGAACCCATCCCTTACGGCCAGCCTGGTCACTGAACAACTTCCACTAGCTACATTTGTATGAGAGGGTCTGGGCACGAGACTAGTCAGCGCCGGCGCGAGCTCTTTTGGAGTGGCACGGCCACTGCCATGCCGAAGGTAGTGAGTAGAGGCGCGAAGCGCCGATCTGTCCGCGCGAAGCGCGGAAAAAATTTTTCACCTTCATTTTTCAGTTGTCTGGATGGGCTCTCGTGGCACCTTCGTGCTTTGCACTGCACTGTAACTGCTTTCTGCTTTTTCTGTGTCATCCGTGACCGTCGACGTGGAAAGGAGATGTCATAATGCGCGCTTTGCGCGCATAACTTCTAGCCCACGCCTACCAATTATTGGGGCGAGCGTGAGCGAGCCCCACATAGACGAGTTTGCTGCAAATTTTCTATATATAATTGGGGCGAGCCTGAGCGAGCCCCACATAGACGAGTTTGCTGTAAATTTTCTATATATATATATATAGAGTAGCTCATCAATTTTCGGACGCCACCAACCGGACAATGCGATATCTCTCGGACGCAGTAAGATAACGAACCGTACTTTGTGCGTTTATTTTCACGAGGCAGTGAACAAGAAGCAAAATGAATTACAAGTTCACCGGCTTGCAGGTTGTGCCACAAATGGCTGCAATAGCCAATGCTCCGGACCATCAACGCTCGGAGGGCGACCTCTGTCTTCGGACTCCACTGGACTGTATACTTCAATCGTCGGACATCTTTCTAACCAGACTGGATCGTTCTATGACCAGGCTCGATAAAATACTGCCACACTGTCTGCGGAGTTGAAATAAAGTCATGCAAGACAACAGAAGTAAATTAGAGGTCGAAACTATGCATATCCACAGCGTGATTAAGCTACGTTTTAATAGGAATCGCCCAGAAAAGTACGGAGCGTATGGAATTAACTCCCACCTGGAACGTAGAAAGCATTAGCGTTTCAAGGACCACTGTTGCGAATAGTTCGGCAGTGTCCGATTTTATGATGGTGTCCGATGATTGACAACGTACTCTATATATATAAATCACTTCCTGGTCGTATTTTGCGTGTTCTTGCGTCATGCGTTATTTCCAACCTGAGTTCACTTACTTCCTGCATGCTCGTGCGTTGATGTCGCGCCGGTCTAACTGAGACGCGAACTACGAACAGTCTACTTCAACAAGGCCTTGCAAGGATGGAGACTAAAGCCGGTGAGTGGCTAACAGAGACCGCTCCTGGACCTACCTGCCAGACTGCTTCAAGTGCACGAAATCAATGATTAGTGCGGTCATAACTTTCTCTGGTGTGATCTGTGTCTGTGTCCTTAACTCTCCGTCAGACTCACATTCTGATGACATGCACATGCAACTGCTCCATGCACATTCAGTACCTGCATGTACTCGCTCAGGCTCGCCCCACAATGTTCTGCATTCGTCTAGTTGGGGCGAGCGTGAGCGAGCCCCACATAGACGAGTTTGCTGTAAATTTTCTATATATATATATATATATATATATTTATATATTTCTATCGTACGTCGTGCCGTAAATCACTTCCTGCTCGTATTTTGCGTGTTCTTGCGTCATGCGTTATTTCCAAACTGAGTTGACTTCCTGAGCTGCTCGTGCGTTGATATCGTCCAACTGAGACGCGAACTATGAACAGTCTACCTCAACAAGGCCTTGCAAGGATGGAGACTATAGTGGGGCGGTGAGTGGCTAAAGCATTTCATGAAGACGGGGAGAGCGCTTCAGTGAGACCGAGCCTGGGAGGTGATCCTCGAGCTCCTTGAACTCACAATCCCCTATAACTCGCCGGAGTCCCTTTCAAATGCTAAGCCATGCAACTGCTCAGAGGATGGGAAGTTGACTGCCCTGCACACGGTAACACTAAACTCACTGTGACCAGTCATGACAGATCTGGCATCAGCAGAGAACGAGGAAGTCATCCTCGGTGGCAACAACAGAGACAGAGACCGCTCCTGGACCTACCTGCCAGACTGCTTCAACGCTGTGAAGTGCATGCACGAGTGTCATAACTTCTGGTGTGATCTGTGTCGTTAAGTTGTGTTATGCTCCCTGTCAGACTCACATTCTGATGACATGCACATGCAACTGCTCCATGCACATTCAGCACAATGTCATGCAACTGTTCCATGCAAATTCAGCACCTGCATGTACTCGCTCACGCTCGCCCCACAATGTCCTGCATTCCCCTAGTTTACATTAATTGGGGCGAGCGTGAGCGAGCCCCACATAGACGAGTTTGCTGTGAATTTTCTTTATTTCTATATTTCTACGAGGGGCAACCGCACTCCTGGTAGCCGCGATGCAACCGGTTGCAACTCGCTGGGTGGTCATAGTCTTTGTGGCAATGAAACTTTGAAAGTTGAAGAGAGCCCTCGAGCAATGGCAGTTGAACTTAGAAGGGAAGACAAAAGCACTCACAACTCCACTACCAAGATGAATTTCAGCAACAAAATTGTACGGTTGTGTCACTGCACGATAGTGATCATGAAGATTTAGTCAGAACCTTTGTAGGTCCTTCCTGGGGGCTGGGAGGTTTTTTATTTGTTTATATTTGCATTATTAGCGAGGGGCAACCGCACTCCTGGTAGCCGTTGAAACGCCGGCTGCGACTCGCCGTAGCGCAGGCTAAGTTAGTTCCAATTAACGCACATGCCGCGTGGCAACCACGTTCGTCGATCGCAAGCAATGGTGGCCAAAAGGAAGACAGACATTATTACAGCACTCACAACTTAGCCAGCACGGTGAGTTTTGGCATGTAAGCGACAGTGATCACGGCTGTATGGTCAGAATCTTTGTGGGGCCTTCGTAAGACTACTGGCAACGAACTTCGAAGAGAGCGATCGAGCAATGGCGACCGACGGCACGACAAAAGCGCTTGCATCTCTACCACCACGGTGAGTTTCAGCACCAAAATTGTGCGGTTGGGTAGCTGCATGGTAGCGATCAAGAATTTGTAGTCAGAATCTCTGTAGGCCATTCCTATCTCGCGAACGAGTTATTTATTATTTAATTATTTACGCGGCACAATTTTTCCCCTACCAGGAGTGTAACGAGGGGCAACCGCACTCCTGGTAGCCGTTGAAACTCCGCGGTTGCCTCGCCGTAGCGCAAGCTAATTATTGCAATTCGTTCCAATTAACGCACATGCCACGTGGCAACCACGCTCAGTCGAACGCTAGCAATGGCGACCAAATGGAAGACACGAAATTATAACAGCACTTACAACCTTTCCAGCACGGTGAGTTTTGGTATGTAACCGTCGGTGAACAACAGCGATTACGGCTGTGTGGTCAGAATCTTTGTGGGCCCTTCGTATGACTGTACTGGCAACCAACGTCGAAGAGAGCGATCAGCAATGGCAGCCGACGGCACGACAAAAGCGCTTGTATCTCCATCACCAAGGTGAATTTCGCCACAATTATTGTGTGGTAGTGTCACTACATGATAGCGATCACGACGGTGTAGTCAGAATCTCTGTAGACCTTTCCTGCATGCTGTGAGGTTTGATTATTTAATTATTTAGATTATTTAGATTTGATTATTTACGCGGCACAATTTTTCCCCTACCAGGAGTGTAACGAGGGGCAACCGCACTCCTGGTAGCCGTTGCAACTCCGCGGTTGCCTCGCAGTAGCGCAAGCTAATTATTGTAATTCGTTCCAATTAACGCACATGCCACGTGGCAACCACGCTCTGTCGAACGCTAGCAATGGCGACCAAAGGGAAGACACGAAATTATAACAGCACTTACAACCTTGCCAGCACGGTGAGTTTCGGTATGTAACCGTCAGTGAACAACAGCGATTACGGCTGTGTGGTCAGAATCTTTGTGGGCCCTTCGTATGACTGTACTGGCAACCCACGTCGAAGAGAACGATCGAGCAATGGCGGCCGACGGCACGACAAAAGCGATTGTATCTCCATCACCAAGGTGAGTTTCGCCACAATTATTGTGTGGTTGTGTCACTGCATGATAGCGATCACGATGGTGTAGTCAGAATCTCTGTAGACCTTTCCTGCGTGCTGTGAGGTTTGATTATTTAATTATTTAGATTATTTAGATTATTTAGATTATTTAGATTATTTACGCGGCACAATTTTTCCTATACCAGGAGTGTAACGAGGGGCAACCGCACTCCTGGTAGCCACGGTTAAACGGTAGCACAAGCTAATTGTGACAGTTCGTTCCAATTATCACACATCAGTGAGTACCACGATAGCAATAGCGCTATATAATGAAGATTTAGAGTGCTCTCAAGTACACATTCATAAAGCAGCCGCGTTGCAACCCCGGTTGCGACTTGCCGTCGCGCAATAGCAATACGTTCCAATTGACGCACATGCCACGTGGCAACCACGCTCAGTAGATCGCGAGCAAATTTGGCAACCAATACAGCACTCACAACTTAGACAGCACGGTGAGTTTTGGCATGTAAGCGTCAGTGAACGATCACTCAGGTATCTTAAGGGCTGGATCCACTTCTTTTTCCTGTAATTTTGACCAGATTCAAGACTATTGTTTGACATGAAGACACATGCAAGAATACAATTTGTTTACTTTATATGTCAGCTCCACCCATTTACTTGTCCCTTAACCACACCCAGGCCACACCCCTTGCGCCGGTACAGGAGGGGGCGTGTCCTTCTGAGCCTCCCTGCGCACTCCCGGTGTCTCAAGGCGGAGCACTTAGCAATAGGCTTCAGCAAATTCAACAGTATACATGAGATGTACGTGATGTATGCTGACATTCCACCGGGTGGGTTCTCAATACGACTCTCCTAACTATGCAAACCGGCAATTTCTGACAGTGCGATGGCCATAGCGGAGCAACGTTTGCCACTGTAGCTCGGTTTGTAGACAATATTTTCAAAACCCACCCGGTGAAATAGTTCATCTGTACAAGCTCTACAGTACTACGGGAACGGACCTTGGCAAAGGTGGCGTTTTGTGCTCCGCCTGAAAACCACTCTCTGAATCCTACTTTGATGCGGCCATTTCCAGGTTCAGTCACGCGCATGCGGCCATTAGATCACGTGCCTCATGTACTTTAACTGAGGGGCGGGGCCGTGGAGGCGATCGCCAGGAGCCTTCTAAAACACTGCAAGCGATAAACGCTGGGGTGGGAAGGCCTGGGAACGATCGAGTTCGAGGCTAAAATTATCTCGAGAGGTCTGCAGGGATCACTGCTGTCTATTGGCAAGTCAACTGCTATTTAAGTAGCACTGCATCTTGACATGTTCAAAGCACTGGCATACCATACAGCATGAGTACATAAATCATGAGCAGCACATGCACTCCAGAATAAAGCTAGCCAATTGAACAGCAACTCCCAGTGAACACAGTCCCTATAGTCTTGCACGTGTACAGCCAGACCACGCACAGGTCTGGGATCACCACAAGCAAACGTGAGGGTCTGGCATCACCACAAGCAAACGCGAGGGTCCGGCATCACCACACACTCACCAGGTACACTACAAAGGAAGGAAAGAAAGAGGTCACTGTGTGTGGTCACTGAAAATTCCTGTATGAGTGTGAAGTTGTTCAAAAAGAACAAAGTTTATGCCACAGGTATTATGTAAATGCTAGCACAGCTGTCAGTGACTGCTATACGAAAAAGACTACTCGTTCCGCACGGAGGGAAGGGGTCTGGGATGTGGTCATAGAGGCTTTTCACTCAGAGATTCACCAAAGTGACTATACTAGTGACCTTGCTGTATTCACACTTTTGATTTCTACCTGATGAATGCAGAAACATCTCACTTCTCACACTTCAGAACAGGATCTGGCCACGCAAAACTAGTATTTGCCATGAGAATGCAGCTTAGCACACTTGGGAAGATCTGTAGCTTGAGTCTACTATGCACTACCACGTCTCTATGTAATCCATGTCATACTGTATTTAGCTATCTTGCCAGGGTCTAGTATTTGACATGCTCAGCTTAACTCAATTGCACATATAGCTTGATCTGCTATAAGCACACTACCAAGCCGACTATGAAGCAATATTGAAAACACCACGGCATACACCCCACAGTCCATGTCATACTGTATTCAGGCTAGCTCTCTCATCAGGGTCTGGCCACGCAAAACTACACAGCTCACTTGCGCAATTGCTTATACCAGGAGTTCAAATTATATCAAAAGCAACATGGCTTAAACATGACAAAATCCATGTCATACTGCATTCAGCTATCTCACCAGGGTTCCCTGCTTTCTTTCCAGGACTGGTAGCTTCACCGACTGCCACACCAGGAGCTGGAAGCACGGCTAGAGCATAGATAATCTATGGCTACAGCCAGAGCACGGATAAGCAAAGTCATGTGATAATCACGCAGGCGTTTCCTGGCAACGAGACTATACGCGGCGTGCGCAATGTTATTGGGGTGCGCGCGCGCGGAAAACGGAGACAGCCCTTAGGTCACCTGAGCAGTGATCACGGCCGTGTGGTCAGAATCTTCGTGTGCCTTTCCTAAGAATGGTACTGCCACCGGAAGTCGATGGAGCGCTCGAGCAATATAATGGCGACTAACGGCGAGACAAAAGCGCTCATATCTCCACCACCAAGGTGAGTTCCAGCACATAATCATCAGTTCGTCCGAACCCCCTCGAACCCCTCCTCCCTACGGGCCTGTTTAGTCAGAACCGTTGTAGCTAGGGCATTCGTAAATAGCCACCGCACTACTAGTACTGGTGATTGGACCAGGTGCATCTCGCCGGCAGGGCAAGCTCACCGTTCAGAATGGTACTCTGGTATTACTCTCACCCCGAGCAGACTCTGATTGCATCCACCAGCTCGTACTTACAGCTCCAAGGTTGCCGGTCGGGCATAGGCTGGATCGTCTCAATTTTAATAGTGCACACGTGGCTGTCTCATTCCCAGCGGATCCGGAACGAAAAAAAAAAATCCACCCACACAAGGAGGCCAAAATTTAGGGTTAGGATTAGGGTTAGGGTTATAACTCCACCACAAAGGTGAGTTTCAGCATAAATATTGTATGCTTGGGTCAGTCAAAAATTAAAATGATGATGGTGTAGTCAGAATCTCTCCATGTCCTCCACTGAGCCCAGGAGGTTTTTATTTTTGGGGCATAATTTTCTCTATACCAGGAGTGTAACGAGGGGCAACCGCACTCCTGGTAGCCACGGTTAAACGGTAACACAAGCTAATTGTGACAGTTCGTTCCAATTATCACACATCAGTGAGTACCATGATAGCTATAGCGCTATATAATGAAGATTTAGAGTGCTCTCAAGTACACATTCATAAAGCAGCCGCGTTGCAACCCCGGTTGCGACTTGCCGTCGCGCAATTGCAATCGCAATACGTTCCAATCAACGCACATGCCACGTGGCAACCACGCTCAGTCGATCGCGAGCAATGGCAACCAATACAGCACTCACAACTTAGACAGCACGGTGAGTTTCGGCATGTAAGCGTCAGTGAACGATCAGTGATCACGGCCGTGTGGTCAGAATCTTTGTGTGCCTTTCCTAAGAATGGTACTGCCACCGGAAGTAGATGGAGCGCTCGAGCAATGGCGACTAACGGCGAGACAAAAGCGCTCATTCTCCACCACCAAGGTGAGTTCCAGCACATAATCATCAGTTCGTCCGAACCCCCTCGAACCCCTCCTCCCTACGGGCCTGTTTAGTCAGAACCGTTGTAGCTAGGGCATTCGTAAATAGCCACCGCACTACAGGTACTGGTGATTGGACCAGGTGCATCTCGCCGGCAGGGCAAGCTCACCGTTCAGAATGGTACTCTGGTATTACTCTCACCCCGAGCAGACTCTGATTGCATCCACCAGCTCGTACTTACATGCAGCTCCAAGGTTGCCAGTCGGGCATAGGCTGGATCGTTAATAGTGCACACGTGGCTGTCTCATTCCCAGCGGATCCGGAACGAAAAAAAAAAAATCCACCCACACAAGGAGGCCAAAAGTTAGGGTTAGGATTAGGGTTAGGGTCATAACTCCACCACAAAGGTGAGTTTCAGCATAAATATTGTATGATTGGGTCAATCAAAAATTAGAATGATGATGGTGTAGTCAGAATCTCTCCATGTCCTCCACTGAGCCCAGGAGGTTTTTATTTTTTGGGCATAATTTTCTCTATACCAGGAGTGTAACGAGGGGCAACCGCACTCCTGGTAGCCAATGCAACCCCGCGATTGCCTCGCCGTAGCGCAAGCTAATTATTGCAACTCATTCCAATTAACGCACATGCCACGTGAGGACCATGCTCGCGCGTTCTCGATTGAGCTGAGTCAGCAATGTCGGGCCAAGGATCTAGGAGAAGACAAGAAACTGTTACAGCGCTCACATCTTCGCCAGCACGGTGAGTTTTGGCATGTAAGCGTCAGTGAACGACAGCGATCACGGCCGTGTGGTCAGAATCTTCGTGTGCCTTTCCTAAGAACGGTACTGCCACCGGAAGTCGAAGAGAGCGCTCGAGCAATGGCGGCCACGGCGAGACAAAAGCGCTCATATCTCCACCACCAAGGAGAGTTTCAGCACCAAAATTGTACGCTTGGGTCACTGCACGATAGCGATCACGACGATGTAGTCAGATTCTTTGTAGGCCATTCGCAAGGTAGTGAAAGGTTACATTACTTAACATTAGATTAGATTAGATTACATTACATTACGCGGCACAATTTTTCCCCTACCAGTAGTGTAAATTACGCGGCACAATTTTTCCCCTACCAGCAGTGTAACGAGCACAAGCTAAGTGTGACAGTTTGTTCCCACTATCACATCTCAGGGAAGATCAGAAATCATTAGAGTACCGAAATTGTACGGTTGTGTCACTGCACGATAGTGATCATGAAGATTTAGTCAGAACCTTTGTAGGTCCTTCCTGGGGGCTGGGAGGTTTTTTATTTGTTTATATTTGCATTATTAGCGAGGGGCAACCGCACTCCTGGTAGCCACGGTTAAACGGTAGCACAAGCTAAGTGTGACAGTTCGATCCAATTATCACACATCACGTGAGTACCATGATAGCTAGCTATATACAGGGCCTAGGGAAGATCAGAAATTATTTATAGTGCTCTCAAGTACCATTCATAAAGTATATAGTCGCGTGCAACCTTCCGTAGCGCAAGCTAAGTACGTTCCAATTAACGCACATGCCACGTGGCAACCATGTCGCGAGCAATGGCGACCAAAAGGAAGACAAGACATTATTACAGCACTCACAAGTTAGCCAGCACGGTGAGTTTCGGCATGTAAGCGTCAGTGAACGCCAGCGATCACGGCCGTGTGGTCAGAATCTTCGTGTGCCTTTCCTAAGAACGGTACTGCCACCGGAAGTCGAAGAGAGCGCTCGAGCAATGGCGGCCAACAGCGAGAGAAAAGCGCTCATGTCTCCAGCACCAAGGTGAGTTTCAGAACCAAAATTGTACGGTGAGGACAGTGCATGATAGCGATCACGACGGTGTAGTCAGAATCTTTGCAGGCCATTCCTAAGTAGTCAAACGTTAATTATTTACATTAGGTTAGATTATTTACGCGGCACAATTTTTCCTATACCAGGAGTGTAACATGACAGATCTGGCATCAGCAGAGAACGAGGAAGTCATCCTCGGTGGCAACAGAGACAGAGACCGCTCCTGGACCTACCTGCCAGACTGCTTCAACGCTGTGAAGTGCATGCACGAGTGAGACAGAGACCGCTCCTGGACCTACCTGCCAGACTGCTTCAACGCTGTGAAGTGCATGCACGAGTGTCATAACTTCTGGTGTGATCTGTGTCGTTAAGTTGTGTTATGCTCCCCGTCAGACTCACATTCTGATGACATGCACATGCAACTGCTCCATGCACATTCAGCACAATGTCATGCAACTGTCCCATGCAAATTCAGCACCTGCATGTACTCGCTCACGCTCGCCCCACAATGTCCTGCATTCCCCTAGTTATAAGGCGACTAAAAAGTGGTACGGCCAAAACCGTACCGGCCGCGCCGGCCCTGCTAGTATAGTCATAGATGAGTACCATTTTTTTAGCAGCTGGTTGATACGCTTTGCTGGCATGCATGTTTATAGTGCTTGGTATAGCTTCTTGTTTGTTATCGGTAGTTACATTGTACATGTTAGCTATACATGCCATTAGCGATGTGCTGCGTTGAACTAATACCAGCACTAAATCTCGTAGATGCACAGCCGCTGTTTGTTCACACCTCAATTGAACTATAGCCACTTAGTAACCTTTTGCCATGGTGCACGTGCAGTTCACTGTGGTGCACGTGCAGTTCACCGTGGTGCACGTGCAGTTCACCGCGGTGCACGTGCAGTTCACTGTGGTGCAAGACTGGTTTGAGAACCTGACCACTGACTTAACCCGATAACCGGCTTGAGTGAGAGTAGCTGCTAGTTGAGCTTCCTATGCCTAGCTGGCTCGTGCTGCACTTGCACTACCAAGTGCATGCCTGCATACATACACATACAGGGCGTAGCGAACTGCAAATATACCACAGTGAATTGCACGTGCATGCAGGGGGCAGAGGAGAGCCTGGGAAGGAGGGAAATTGTTTATTGGTCCGGCAGTAAGTTTTGGGGCAATGGAAGTTAGTGCCGAATTCAATAATGTGCATGTCATTCATGTAGAAGGCGGTTAAACTTTGACCCCGCTATAGAACCACATGCATGAATTGCACTGATGGGTGGGGCTCGGCTCACTAATGACGTAACGTGTGTACGTAGTCTAGTCTAGTCGCGAGCCGCTAGGCGCTAGTCTCGAGGTCAACGTTAATTGTGGGAGTGGCAGTTCTATAGCAGCGCAGTGATGTGTTTAGCCTCGTTCCCAGGCCGCGTGGGTGGTCTCCTCCCACGCGGCCTGGGAACGAGGCTATGATGTGTTTAGCACAGAAGGAACAAGTGGTGAATTTCGCATGACAAACTGGCTGAAGCGATGAGAACCACCGCAATTGCTCAACTGTTTCTCTACCTTGCGGGTACGGGTGAGGACGTAGCTAGCTACAACACTGAGAAATCGTACACTGTTTGTAAATCGGCGCACGAGACGCACGCAAATTAGTGAAGTGGTCGATCGACGGTCTTGAATGGGTGTTTCCCCTTAAAAATACAGGGGAGAAGTCATGGAGCCAAATTTAAACATTTCTGAAGAGCCATGGCAGTATCAGTTCTTTTCATAACCCAGGAAATCTTGCATCCCCAGAGGAGACGGTTTTATGCTGGTCCTGGGCTGTCTCCCTCCCCAAAAAGCAGAAAGAGGCTGGTGTTCTGAGAGACATTTCTTGCCACATGGGGCCATACTGTGTGAATGTCATAGTTGCATTTTAAACCCAGTTTCTGATGCGCCTCATCGCATATAGACTACACCATGGCACGGTTCGCAAAAGCTCGAAATGGCCAAATGGTCTATTGGGACAGCCAAAATAGGTTGCGAGACAAGCTTTCACTGTCTCCAATTATAATACGGGATCCACTCCAGTGAATATTACAGCTGTCTGCCTGCAGCAAACTGCCTGAACCATGATTCTGAAGGGATGGGAGGATGAAGGGTGATTGATGACGTCAACCCTAATAGATGTCACATTCTGTAGTTTGTAGCTGAGACGATAACGACTTTAAGCACATGCACTTCATTATCAACATGTGGGAAACAGTCGGCCATGAAGCATGTAGGTGAAGTGGCTTAAGTTACCTCCTACTCATGGTTGAGCACTTAAGTTCATTTTCAACATTCCACAACTAGTTCCATGTACTACAAGTACACACTCTTAATCTTAGCCATCTCAACAACGCAGGCGGCCAGGAGTGAGAACCCTGCACTACACACAGGTTACAAATCAGCTAACTATTGGTATTTGGTAGCTACGGCAGCCAATAATAATGGAGACAGTGTCTGTACCAGTTTCAGTATCAACTCTGAACTCAGTGTTTTATAATAAACATTAAAAGTTAGCTCATTTACTTGTCTTATATGTCATGGTAGTCATCAGCTCATATGCGTGGAGAATGCTACTAATGTGACCATGCATTAGGTAATCACAAAGTTCTTGCCAAATTTTCAAACTTCTCACCACCAGCAGGTGTAGCTAGCACTGTTTTAGATGTATACTAGGCGTACGCATGTGCATAATGTGCCTCACACGGAATGGAAATGCAGAGTCGGAGATCAAGTAAAGAATAAATGTTGTAGTATACCTCTGCTCTGAGGTCTCCTGTGCATAGCTACTATTTGAGATACACAAAAAAAAGCTCACATTTGGTGAATAGAATGACGCTCAGATGCCCTTTGCCTATCCTCCTCGTGGGTCAACAAGCGAAGCATGTCGCTCTGCTGCTGGCGCGCAAGTCATCTTCTGTCTGTGTTGTCCTGTTGTCTGTCATCTCGAGCTTGCTGTTGAACAGTTAATCATCTTCTATACCTTTGGGCTCGTTCCCTAGCCAGTCGTCGTCTTCTGTCCTCCAAGTCCCCCATCACACAACGACTGTCGACGCAGAGCGCTACATGCTAGGAAGTATGTAAACTATATGGAAAAGCCGTATAGTGATCATAAAATAATCGTAATGGACATACATGCATACATACATACGTATAAAGTCATACATGTATACAAGCATGACCTGAGACTATGACTGCCGTTGTGCGCACGATTATGTGCCTCACGCTATAAGGCGTCCGGCAAAAAGCCTCTGATTGAAATGCATGATTGCACAATGCAGTTTGTTCAGTGTTGCATCTGCTGCATGTGCAGGAGTCCACAACTGTAACATGGATTGTAAACCAGCTACTGTGCGAGTCAATGACATTGTGGCTCGCCAGCTGTGGGCCATGATTATCTCCCCCCTCCCCTCTCCCACCCACCAAATCGTCAGCTGTGAATGGCCAGCTGACAGTCACCACCCTCCCAGATGTCCTATTCCAAAACCGTGGTGGGGTCCACAGCATTGTGGAGGGGTCTGTGATCTGGCTGTACTGCACTGCTGACTCAACAACTGCAACTCCCAGTATCACCTGGACCAAGGATGGAGTGACCTTTGTCAACGACCCTCCCCACATTCGCATCAGGAGCAGTAACGATACTTTGCTGTCTACTACCTCATCACTTGTGGTTGATAACTTTGGGCTAGCTGATGATGATGGTACCTATCTGTGTCAAGCTAGCGATGGGACAGTAACTATGAGCAGCTCCACACTGTCTCTCACAGGTAGGCCAGGCTGATTCCAGTACCAGCAGAATGATCAGTGTCAGTAGTTTACTGTCCCCTGCCAGTAGTTTACTGACTCCTGTCACTTGTCAGTATATTGATGCACGTGCACATTCGATGAACCATATATAAATGGAGGTCATATTCCATTAGTCTCGTGCCCAGACCACACCCCCCGAGGGGAGAGACGGTCTTGTGAACGAAGTCGAATTTCTTGGGCTTGAAGCATACTACGGAATGTGTAATCATTGTATAATCCCGTGGTGAGGTGGCGGGATACCGGTCGGCGCTACGCGCGTTTAATTACACCGGAAGTTACCGTAACATCAAATTTAACGTAACAATTACAACTTCTATTCTGCACGTGGCACACAAAACTCGACTCGACTGCCCCCTACCGCCATGCCACTTCACACAGAGGGAAAAGGTACGTGCACATGCTGTTTAGAGGTCTTTATCGTTGTTTCTAGGCTAATAGATCATTGATAATTCTTGTACGTGTATAACCATGATGAAATATTCACTGATAATTATGACCAACGCAGGGGTTCACAACAGTAGCGCTACTACCAGATGTCTGTCTGTCTCTTCCAAGAATCTGGATCATGCAGCCACTCTGAGGGCTCCCGTATTCCCCCTTTCTGCAAGGAAGGAACAGCAAGTTCTGGGAGAATAGCAGAAAAGTAGAAAGAGTGAAGGCGACACATGACTGATTTCCAGAACTCTGGATCAAACATGACCCGCTCTACGTGAAGGTCGACTGTTGTGCGAATAACAAGATCACACCACTTCCGTCCTGTGCAGGACATGGTTGCCTGCACTTGATAGTAATAATTGTGTGTCCGCTTCAGAGACAGAGACCCATCATCAGTGAGGGCTAAGCAGAAGTCTTTCCTGTGGGCAGCATCACGGAGACTCATTGCCCTGACTGCGTAGGGATTTTTATATTCCACAATCCCTTCTGGGTCGTCTGCCTTTGGGTCATAGACAAGACCGTCTGGACTAGCACCAAACCAGTGGTGCGAAGAATGGATGGTCAGTCCACTGTTGCGGACGGCAATTGCTGGTGACCGGTTTTGGTAAGCTCTCTGAGTGTCTTGCTCTTGGGAAATTCCCCACTTTGTGGCATCATTTCCCTTGAAGGAAGTGTAAAGGAGTGTTTTGACCAGATTAGCTACCTTGGTGGTACTCCTGCGCTTTGCTATCTGTCCACACACTGATGAAGTTATGCGTTTCCTCCTCTCTGCCATCCACAGATTGGATGCAAGCTCATCTGCCGAGCCCTGACTTCTGGTAGCAGCTTCTATCTCCAATACTTTAGCAGGTGAAACAAGAACATTGGCCTTATAATAGTCCATCATCAAACCTTGGAGGTAATTTGCAGGGACATCCTGATTGACTTCATGTACACTAGGGCCATTGTCGTGTCGTGCGTAGTCACATCGTGCTTGGAGTGAATTATCATTGCTCTTTCTGTATTTTATTGCCAACCTCCTCTGTTTCACTTCATCGCTTGCCTTGCGCTTTCTATCTCTCTCGACCTCTTTGGTGTAATTTTTGGCATGAGTCATGAAGACAGGGTTTGCTTCTGTACCAGTTGCCCTCTCCCATGCCACTGTTCCCCATGCAGGACTGAGATTCTGCCGTAGGCCTGCTCCCGCACATCTTCCCTCCCAGGCTCCACTCTGGCTTCTGTTGTACTGCTTTCCTCCATCAAATTTAGCACGGATGCTCATCCAGCACTCAGCCAGGTTGGTGGTAAAATTGCCTACAGATGTATACATGTACATGTTGTAATTAATAATTATGCTATACTAGACAGATGATAATCATCAGGGGATGAGCTTGAGCAAGAGTTGGTTGTGGGCATGGGATACGCTGGTGTGCATGCGTCCAGGATACAGAATACGGTCGGTCGGTCCATGACAATCAATAATCAGCTGCCGTTGAACACGCTAGTGTGGGGCTCGCTCAAGCTCGCCCCAATTACTTATTGAGGGTACTGTAATGTACCACCAGGAGCGCATAATGGGATAGAGAGTGGAAAGAAGGGAGGAGCGTGCAACAACCATGCAAAATATCTACTGATGACATACTGATAGTGACAGACCTCGAGAAAGTGCTGTATGACGATGCAGTTGATCGAGCCACTTCACAGGCTAAGCTGGCGTCTTGACTAACTGACCGTTCTGCTTTTCTGGGAAACATCCCGCGACACTTACTGAACGGACACTATCTTCTCTCTCCCATTGAGATTTGGCCCGTCGCTGTAGTCAGTCAATGGCATGACAGAAAAACAACGATACTCATGCATGCTAAAAATAGTAACGGGACTACTGTGGGAAAATTTTCAATGTTTTATCTTTTGCGTGGTTGTTTCACACTCCTCCGCTCTCTACCTCATTACCTTCCTTCCAGGCCTTCTCCACGATTTTCGTACTGCAAGCGACAAAAGCTGTGGTAGAGGCCTGGGAACGAGGCTAGTGTGTTAGTTGGTGCTCCACCAAAATCTGCAATTCATGCATGAAGGTTTCTTAAACAGACCCACTATTCGGTAATTGGTCAGAGTGTGGCTTTACAGCTAGACCAATGGAAATTATGGGATATAGAAAACCTCCGGCCTTTTGTAACATCCTCGCTGTGCTAAGAACACAGCTCAGGGCCCTTGGCCTTTTAGGACTAGCTATCGATAATTATCTCACCTAGGAGTTGGTCAGCTTTACTAATGAGACGGCCGACTGTACGCTGAATATCCCACATCATCTTTGGATCTACAGTTTCTGGAGCTGTGGGAGCATTGGAACGCATGGACTCCAAGTTCTCCTCATCAAGAGCATCTTCCCACTCCTCTGCCTCCTGTGACGCAATGTCTCCAGCTGACTCCTCGGGTGAGATTTCTGTGCTGTCATCACTTCCATGTGCGCTTGTACCACTTGTGCTTGTACTGCCTGTGCTTGTACTGCCTGTGCTTGTACTGCTTGTGCCGATTGAGTTTGTACTGGTTGTAGAACCCCGTGATACTTGGCAGTAGTCAGTACTGCATTCAGTGTGCACTCCAAAGCAGTGAAGGGGGCCATTGCGGAGATCTGCACGAAGTAGTTCCACTGCACGCTTCCTGTCAGGGATGGCACTTCTCATTTTGATGGCACATCGTGCTGCCTTAGTCAGTCTCTTTCTCATGTTGCTGGTTAGTCTGCCTTTGCCTCTGTAGTCAGGGTTTTCTTGTGCCAGCTTCTCCAGTGCCCCTCTGTAGCACTTTATTGCGTGGTTGGCGCACTCAATTTTGGTGATAACGTGACCCCGTTGGGGTACTCCAGTTATCAGGGCTGGGTACACGAAACTGTCCCCATCTCCAACAAACTTCGTGTACCGCAGCCCATACTTTGTTTCAGCCTCCTTGAAACCTTGGACAATTATGTCTGTTTCCATAGAGGAAGATGACCCATCCCAATTTTTGTGGCATTCATGCTGTGGTGGTTCTTCTCCCTTTGTGTCGGCCCTTGCACACACACTGCAGTATTTGTTCCTGACACCAACGTACAATAACTTCTTGGTTTCCATTCCCACAATAATTCCTACGCCTGACTTCGCGTTGTAACTATGTTTATGTGAGCGCTTGCTCCAACCTGCATCCAAAATAACTGTAATAGCCGGAACCCCCTGATGGTAGGACCCTCTCTCTATAGCTATTCTCTTCTCTTCCTCTGCAGCCTCTCTCATCGACTCTTCAAGAGACTGCCACCAGCATTTGTCAATGGCAGACTCAGTTGCTACAAAGGCCTTCTTTGTCATTGTAGGAACACCCAATACTGACATGGTTTCCTTCAGGTGTGCATGGCCACCACCAGTAGACATCTGCCCCCACACCGCTGCCACATTACTCTCCCAACGCTTCCCACTACCCACTCCCTCAACCTTGTGTGATGTTGAAAATGCGATCTCCATTCGACAGCTGCTACATTTTGCGCTGAGAACAGATGCCATACCATTGCGGTAGGTCTCACCAATCAAAGTTACATTTCCCACGGGACATGACTTTGAATGAGACCCTATGTTGGTGACGAAGGATGCAAGTTGTTCGAGATTGATAATCCTGCTTCCTTCCAAGGGGCTGGTGCTGCTGCCATGACTGACATTCTCCTTTCGCTCTTCTGTTGTGCGGCTCTTTGGTCGTCGTCGTCGTCGATTGATGAATTTTCCCCTGCTCACATGTACATTTTTCTTGTTCCTAGCACTCCCCATCCTTCTGCGGGACAGATCCAGCAATTTATATATTTGTTTATATATTCCTAATAAGTATCTTTGTTGGGCT
This sequence comes from Axinella damicornis, assembly GCA_963931865.1. NCBI lineage: Eukaryota > Metazoa > Porifera > Demospongiae > Axinellida > Axinellidae > Axinella > Axinella damicornis. The sequence goes on along the minus strand of OZ007517.1, from coordinate 1,251,506 downwards.
GGACAGTGTAGTTCACTCACCTCTGCAACAGCTGAAATCCCCGCGGCAATATTATCATTTGTGATTGCGCGCGCGCGCATGCGTGTATTTAACAGTGATTTTTTCTAACCAAAAATAAAAATCAGTAGCAATATACTTCACCCGGCTTATCCACCAAAATACTGAAAAATGGACAGGGCAGGGCCTGAGTTATAACATGTAACCGCTAAACGTTCTCCAAAAAAGGTTGCGTGTCGAGAGTAGCATGGAATGTGAAACACTACGGTATTTTTCAAGTTGTTTGCTGTGTTCGAAAAAACCGAAAGAGATTTGCCAAAAAAGAACTTGGTCTGTCACTAGAGTATACTAAAGAGCATTCGGAGATCGTGCTGTTTTAGACTCGCGGGTTCTTGGTGAGGCAGTGTTTGGTTAGAAAATTGTGCACGCTTTGATCGCTAGTAGGGTAGCCGCCCCGATTATGAGACACATAACCATTTCAAGTTAACCAACAAGCTGTCAACAGGATGCGATTGTACTGTGGTATAGATTTAACAAGATAATACATTGTACTAACAATCAATGGTAGGCAAAGTTTCAGTGTTGTTGATGTACTGCAATTTGGCTGCATTTTTATCACACACGTTAATGATGCAATTATGAGACAGGGTATGTATTATGAGACACCCCAGTTTTTTGCTGTATGTTTCATACCTGATGATCATTTGGCTAGGTAGCTACACCCTACCAGCATAGAAGATTCTGCTAGAACCATTTCCGTGCAAGCATGCTTGTTGGTATTCTGGCAGTGCATTTTTTATTAGGACAATCAGAACTACCCATAAAATTTCATCACAATTTTATATACTGTCCAAATCATGAATACCAAATGCTTTGCACCATTCATTCTATCAAACGGTAGAGGATACATTTGACAATGTTCAGGCAAAGTGACGATGTCTATAAATTGTAGTAAAGTATGAAACCCATAATTGGTGCTGTCTCATAATACCCACACCTACCCTATAGCGTTGTCACGCAAGCTGCGCAAGGTGATCCATCATCGTTTTGTGTTGTGTGAGTTCGTGTGGCAGTTCTTTATTTATGTTCCAGGTGTTGTGGCTATAGTCTAATGCATGCAGCCGGTGTTGAGTTGTTGAGTCTGGACTGTTAACCACGCCCCTTCCGGTATCCCGCCACCTTAAGTGCCTGCGAAAGCGTCTGCTGAAGGCTCCCGTGTCAACCAAGCGCGATCATGGCTACTCATATCTGGAGAGAAGATGTACTAACCTTTTGCCGCTCACCCATGGCCCATAGAAGATCTTTGAAGCATCCTTCGCCGTCATGGAATCTGCTTCCCGTTCGTTTGGCAGTCCTTTCAGGCACTTTACTGGGGTCAAATGCGAAGAACGGCCCCTTGGGGGGCTAGAGCTAGCATTAGCTTGCACCTAGAGGGCCCTTCGTTGTACTTGATCCCTTTGCTGACCTCGCTTCCAAAGCTCAGCCTCAACTTGATCCCATAAGCAATGTCACACGGCTCACAACTAGCACAATCGAGCGCAAAGGTCTTCAGAAGTTGTCGCCACGACGTAGCGTTGCCTTACACAGTCAGCGCTAAGGGCAAACTGGCATGGGAAAGGCTCTTGGCTGTTGTCTTCTCCAGCTTATGAGTATTCAAAGCGATTACTACGTAATTATTAACAATCTCGCAATCTCATTGGTCCTTACCACATTCCGGTAATAAGCCCAAGAAATTCGACTTCGTTCACCAGACCGTCTCTCCCCTCGGGGGGTGTGGTCTGGGCACGAGACTAATATACACCATTGCCATTAAACGTGGGTGGGTTTTGCTTACATAGACACTTGTATTAGCTCATTATATACATGCCACTGCACACACACACAACACACACACACACACACACCAGTGGCGGATCCAGGATTTTGGAAAGGGGGGTTCTTTTTAGGCTGCAGAAGGCAGTCGCACAGAGGTGCATAGCGGCGATCAGTCCGCGCGAAGCGCGGAAAATTTTTTCGCCTTTATTTTTCAGTTATCAGGGTGGGCTCTCGTGGCACTTTCGTGCTTTGCACAGCAAGTTCCAGATGTAAAAGGATTTGCAGCACCCGGGGCCGCCATGTGCTTCCGTTTCTTGCTCAAATTTCGCTCAACATGTAACCGCTAAACGATGCAGTGACAAAAATGTAACCGCTAAACGATGCAGTGACAAAAAATCAAAATAATTGTGCTGAAACTCACCTTGGTGGTGGAGATATGAGCGCTTTTGTCTCGCCGTGGCCGCCATTACTCGAGCGCTCTCTTCGACTTCCGGTGGCAGTACCGTTCTTAGGAAAGGCACACGAAGATTCTGACCACACGCCCGTGATCACTGTCGTTCACTGACGCTTGCATGCCAAAACTCACCGTGCTGGGGAAGTTGCGAGTGCTGTAATAATGTCTTGTCTTCCTTTTGGTCGCCACTGCTCGCGATCGACTGAGCGTGGGTGCCACGTGGCATGTGCGTTAATTGGAACGTACTGCGCTACGCAACCGGGGTTGCAACACGGCTACACGTACTTTATGAAAGAGCACTCTAAATAATTATTTCTGATCATCCCTGTATATAGCTATCATGGTACTCACATGATGTGTGATAATTGGAACGAACTGACACACTTAGCTTGAGCTACCGTTTAACCGCGGCTACCAGGAGTGCGGTTGCCCCTCGTTACACTCCTGGTATAGGAAAAATTGTGCCGCGTAATGTAATTAATCTAAATAATAAACGTTTGACTACTTCGGAATGGCCTACAAAGATTCTGACTACACCATCGTGATCGCTATGATGCAGTGACACAAAATCAAAATAATTGTGCTGAAACTCACCTTGGTGGTGGAGATATGAACGCTTTTGTCTCGCCGTTGGCCGCCATTGCTCGAGCGCTCCTTCGACTTCCGGTGGCAGTACCGTTCTATGGAAAGGCACACGAAGATTCTGACCACACGGCCGTGATCGCTGTCGTTCACTGACGCTTACATGCCAAAACTCACCGTGCTGGCTAAGTTGTGAGTGCTGTAATAATGTCTTGTCGTCCTTTTGGTCGCCATTGCTCGCGATCGACTGAGCGTGGTTGCCACGTGGCCTGTGCGTTAATTGGAACGAATTGCAATATTTAGCTTCGCTACGGCGAGTCGCAACCGGGGTTGCAACGCGGCTACCAGGAGTGCGGTTGCCCCTCGTAATCTATTACACTCCTGGTATAGGAAATAAAGTGCCGCGTAAATAATGTAAATAATGTAATTAATAAACGTTTGACTACTTCGGAACGGCCTACAAAGATTCTGACTACACCGCCGTGATCGCTATGATGCAGTGACACAACCACATAATAATTGTGCTGAAACTCATCTTGGTGGTGGAGATACAAGCGTTTTTGTGTCGCCGTGGCCGCCATTGCTCGAGCGCTCTCTCCGACTTCCGGTAGCCGGTGGCAGTACCGTTGTTAGGAAAGGCACACGAAGATTCTGACCACACGGCCGTGATCGCTGTCGCTTACATGCCAAAACTCACCGGGCTGGCGAAGTTGTGAGCGCTGTACAACAAGTTTCGTGTCTTCTCGATCTCCAATTGGGCCGCCATTGCTGACTCAGCTCAATCGATCGACGCGAGCGCTCATGGTCCTCACGTGGTATGTGCGTTAATTGGAATGTGTTGCAATACCTAGCTTGCGCTATCGTCGAGCTGCAACCAGTTGCAACGCGGCTACCAGGAGTGCGGTTGCCCCTCGCTAATAAAGCAAATATAAACAAATAAAAAACCTCCCAGCCCTCAGGAAGGACCTACAAAGGTTCTGACTAAATCTTCATGATCACTATCGTGCAGTGAACCAACCGTACAATTTTGTTGCTGAAATTCACCTTGGTAGTGGAGTTGTGAGTGCTTTTGTCTGCTGCCGCCTTCAGCCACCATTGCTCGAGCGCTCTCTTCAACTTTCAAAGTTTCATTGCCACAAAGACTATGACCACCCAGTGAGTTGCAACCAGTTGCATCGCGGCTACCAGGAGTGCGGTTGCCCCTCGAACTAATCTAAATAATGTAAATAATTAATAAACGTTTGACTATTTCCGAATGGCGTACAGAGATTCTGACTACACCGTCATTATCGCTATCATGCAGTGACACAAAATCAAAATAATTGTGCTGAAACTCACCTTGGTGGTGGAGATATGAGCGCTTTTGTCTCGCCGTGGCCGCCATTACTCGAGCGCTCTCTTCGACTTCCGGTGGCAGTACCGTTCTTAGGAAAGGCACACGAAGATTCTGACCACACGCCCGTGATCGCTGTCGTTCACTGACGCTTGCATGCCAAAACTCGCCGTGCTGGGGAAGTTGCGAGGGCTGTAATAATGTCTTGTCTTCCTTTTGGTCGCCATTGATCGCGATCGACTGAGCGTGGGTGCCACGTGGCATGTGCGTTAATTGGAACGTACTGCGCTACGCAACCGGGGTAGCAACGCGGCCGGCTACATGTACTTTATGAATGGGTACTTGAGAGCACTCGAAATAATTTCTGATCATCCCTGTATATAGCTATCATGGTACTCACATGATGTGTGATAATTGGAACGAACTGACACACTTAGCTTGGGCTACCGTTTAACCGCGGCTACCAGGAGTGCGGTTGCCCCTCGAAAGTAAGGTAAGTTCTTTATTAATTCAACTGTAAGAAGGGGTGGGGGGGTTCGACCGAACCCAACGAACTACCCCTGGATCCGCCACTGTTTATGTTAACAAGGGTCAAAAGGGGGGTTCGCTCGCACCCCTAGATCCCCCTTAGATCCGCCACTGCACACACACACACACACACACACGTAACATGATCTTTCCTTCCCTGCAGCTTTTGGCTCAAGTATGAACACCTTGATTGTTGTGACAGATCCTGTTGCAAGTGAAGCCGATTTCTCCCCACTTGACAACCGGACAGCAGTATCACTTGGTTCTACTATAGGTCAACCATTGTTGCGGTGTGTTGGTGGTCATGTGGGGGATACAGGCCAAGGGGGGTTCAGTGCTCCCTCAGTGGTGTGGGTTAGGAATGGAGAGCAACTGGTTGATGGTGGTGGGATTACCATCACTGAGAGCACGACCTTGAGTGGTCAGCGAAGGGTCAGTGTCCTTCAAATCTCCAACTTTGGTTCCTCAGATGTCGGTGTGTACCAGTGTATCTTCACTGATGTGGACAGTGATTCTGAAGTGATCACTACCACACCTCTCAGACTGGACACAGGTTGGTGCTAGACACTCAGAAATATTTGGTCATGGTCGTTCCAGGTTTTCCCTCCCACCCCCAGCCTCTCTGCTGCAAGGTACATTATAGCTGGACGAGGAGGCCTTGGAACAATGTCAGCCAGGGTGGAAGTTTAATTCTGATTCTAGCACACAAATGATGTGGTAGATAATACAGGATCTGTTAGCCATATGGTGGTGCACTAGCCAGTCAGAGAGGCAGAGGGCTTCCAGGGGGGAGGAAGCTCAATGCAACTCTGGGAGGTATAGGGACAGACTGCACACTCTACCTTGTGGAACTCCTCACCCACCACATGTACATGCCACTTTTTTTGCTAACTAGTGCTGATGTTGCTGGTATACAGCATATGCTCTTGGACTACGCATGTTGCCATCAGTGATTCAAGTGTACTGCCATAACAGACCTAACTAGAATCCATCCAGGAACAATTCATAGTGTGATAAGGAAAGCTGTGTATATCCATCATGTTTGCAATAAAGCTATGAACAGAGATTTGCCGACCCACTGCCAAGTAGCACACGTATTGTCTGAGTACGTAATCTGTTTATGGACTTGAATCCACATGTACGTAGCTAACTCCTGGTAACAAGTACAGCCATACATATGCAAATGCTTGTATTTTCACAGGTGTCGCCAATGTACTGGAGAGGGTCTCCCCACCAGTCATCGTCCTTGACCCTCCTGAGAAGTTGGTCATTGAAACAAGAGCATCTGGAGGATATCAACGGTTTAACTGGTACAGAAATGGAAGTTTATTCAGTCCATCACCATCAGCCCCCTTCCGTGTTGTCGTACCACGTGAGTTTCCTAACTTTTTTGAAATCTTTGCTCGTGAGCCCACCACCACGAATGACCTGGGAGTGTATCGGGCAGACCTTCAGCTTGCATCTGGGCAAATACAAGCACCAGATGTACAATTTGTTGTCACAAGATACGGTAAGGACCATAAGACCTCTATAATTTGTTTACATTTACCACTATTTGCTTTAGAACTCCATGGCGACACCACTTGTATGATGATTAAGTTGAGCCATGCAATGGTAAATTGCTATAAAATCTAGTTAGCAAGCTAGCTGATACGTATTAAATCTCAGACCCACCGAAGCTAAGTGTCAACGCATGATGGCAGTCACGGTGGTGTAGTCAGAATCTCTGTAATAAATATTGCATTCCTGGTAGTAGAGTACTGGTAACTAGAGGTGCTCAATTGAGCACTTATCCCGTGCACAGACGAATTGTAATTTGAACGACATTGTGGGGCGAGCCTGAGTGAGTGCACGTGCAGAACATGGAACAATTGTACGTCATCAGAATTGTGTGACCTCATGAGCACAGCACAATCTCAGACCACAGAATATCACAACAAAGGAACAGTGTATCAGGCTACACGCATATGCACAACACAGGAACTGTGAGCCATGCTAGCTGAAACAGTCTAGCCTATGGCACATAACACACAACCCATACGTATGCTACACACTGGTCCAGCACACCATAGATTCCAACTGCCACTTCATTGCCTGCAATCGAGTTTCCTTCAGCTACAGTAGTACTGTCTGTGGAGACTCCAGGTTCTGTGACTCTGCACTCTGAGTCTCTCTCACCTTCAGCGAACAATTTCTATTATGTAACTCATAGTGCTATAATAATCATAAAGTTTGGACAGACAGCAAAAACCTTGGTTTTCACAGCTCTTCATACAACTTTCATTTGTGCAGTACGTACGAGTAGTTTTTCTGTCATTTGAAATTTATAAATAAAGGGCTGCAAGCATTCGTATTTCAGCCAAATGGCTCATTTTTGTGTCCGCTGACTACTGACTGACAAACTGACTGACACAGCAATCACTCACCCGTTACTGTGCATGCACGCGCTCATGATAATAAAGACCTTGGACTAAGCGTTGTATAGTACCCAAAAAATGTTGCCATGTTGCTGGTAAAGAGACTGCGCATAGCTACAAAGTCTACCTTCCAGCTATGAGTGAATTGAATCTGGCTCTCATGTTGTTGGTGACTTGGTTACGCTCTCCTTCATTGACTGCAGGTGCACCAGTAACCATGAATCTGAGTGGTGATGTCACAGTGCTTGAGGGAGACTCTGTCAGTATCTCCTGCTTCTCCACTGGCAATCCTGTCCCCACCATTACGTGGTACCTTGGAACCTCAGTGGCACCATTTCCACAGATTGATACAGTGAATGATTTGCAATTCATAATAACTGGAGCTGAACCAAATATTATGGTTAGCATCACAAATGGTGACATCACTTCAGAGCTCATGATAGAGAATGCAGCCTACCCAGCACATGAAGGGGAGTATACCTGTGTGGGCCTCAACTCTAATAGAGAAGGAGACAGCACCAACAATGCTACTATCAGTGTGCAAGTGCAAGGTAAGCATATCAAAAGCCGCTCTGGTATTCTACTCATCCACCATACACAGTAAATAGATATCTTGTGGAGTCCCAATGGTCATTAGTTACATGTGTTGTGTTGCTTGTTCCAATTCAGTTCCACCAGAGGTACGGGTCACAGCGACTCTCACGAGGGTTGTGGCTGGAAACTCCACCACCCTCACCTGCACTGTCACACGAAGCAACCCCATGGGCAGCTACTCGTACAGATGGGTACACAACAACTCCATGACACTTGGTGAAACCAGTAGCATGCTGACTGTTACCATCACAACAGAATCAAACCTTGGTACTTACCGCTGCGAGGTGACCAACTCTGCTGGACTGAGTGGTAATGGTACGATCACCATTGAGCTTGGAGGTGAGTGTTGGTATTGACCTTTAATTATAATTGACCCTCACATTCAATAGCAGATGCTCAGGCAATCACCAGATTGCACTATTAAGTTAATAGGACGCCATTCTTACCCCTCACCTAGCGTGTCTAAACTTATTGTTTCTGTGACAGTTTTGCCAATGCTTTTTTGGTCATCTTGGGATTCCATTGGTTTATGTGGATTGCAATTCAGGACTCTGCGATTGCACTGATGGCACACATTGATATGGTGGCTGAGGAGGTCAGCTGATGAGTCTGACCGCATGCAGGCTAATAACCGTGATAACAGATTTGTATACTCAAGCATTTCTTAAAGTGTATCTGTTCTCTGTAGCCTATTTAACTGTGCTGGTATCTCTCACTGCACCCACAGAGCTACCCAGTGGGATAACGGTACAACCAGATCCGGTGTCTCCAGTGGTCTTGAGCGAGTCTGTTGATCTGATGTGTACGGCCACTGGGGACCCTCCCATTACTTACGCCTGGGTACTGATGGGGGAAGAAACCACTCGCCTGAACTCTGACCCTATGAGTGGCAATTTCACTCTCAATATCACACAGGTGGACCAGTATGGGGTCTATATCTGCATTGCCACCAACGACCTAGGTGTGGATGCAGCCGGTATTAACATCATCCAAGCCAGTAAGATATCGCTTTATTAAACCTGTAGGCCTGGGGCCTGCATCGTAGTGTCCCAGGTGCATGGGTTTTAATCATATACGTGCGAGAGGATGAGGTTTTTAACTCAGTGTGTAGAATACAGCGACAGTGACATTTGGCATGTATAGTGGTGTTGGAGACGAGTATACCGACATGTGGCATTGTGTAGTAGTAATGGGGACTGGGGTTACTTTGCTGTGTGTATGTAGCCACTAAAGTTGTACTTGTTGTGTGGCATGCATTTCCTTGTTTCATACATGTACACAGCACTAGTTATACTTCTGTAGGAAGTTACTTTCAATTTTGTTCCTTCTGGGACTGTTAATTTTGCTGGATTGCTTCTAGTGATCTTAGCTAGAAGAAATGTTGCTTTGGAAGTGCGATCACCATTACTGCAATCACCATGACCACTTGTGAAATTTATTGCCCCACTTCACTCAGAGCTAATTAGTATTGAGTGGAAGCCTGTAAGCATAACATCACATGTAGATAGGAATGCTTTTCTTTGTCTGCAGTCTCTGTCACTCTGTTTGGAGCATTATAAGCATTATACATTCCTGAGCGTGACGGGTTCCGGTACGTACGAACATACGTACATACTCATATCATGAGGATAGATCCCCCATTCAGTGCTTCGTGCTAATGCGCTTGGCAATTAAACCTGAGGGCCCTGCGTTGTAGTGTACCAGGAACAAGGTTCTGACCAACATCTCCAGGTTGTGTAGAATACAGCAACAGTGACCATAGGTGTGACCATAGGTGTGACCATAGGTGTGACCATAGGCGTGACCATAGGCGTGACCATAGGCGTGACCATAGGCATGACCATAGGCATGTAGTGGTGTTGGAGACAACATCTGAGTATTCCGACATGCATGGTATAGGCTGGCGTGGTGTTGCCATGCACTATAAGCCTCTAACAGAGGAATTTTAGCAGTGACCGTGCTTTGTGGGTACATGTATGGTGTGTTTTATTGCAGCAGTGAAAAACAAATTGTGTGACAGTGTTTCTCCCACCTAGTTGTAGTAGCATGTATTTCTCCTACCTCTCCCATGTAGCCATACCTGTGACTACACCCGACCAAGCTGCAGTGAATATTACAGTTGGTAGTGCTCTGACTCTAATGGTGGACATCACTGGATTCAACTTGCCACTGACTAGCATCACGTGGATGGAGGATGGACAGGTGCTAGTGAACAACACCGATAATATCATCATCACCCACGGCAGCTTTGCAGCTCCCCCTACCATATCCACCCTGGTTCGTGACTCCATCCAGTCACCCATGGACAACGGTACTTATGAAGTTGTGGTGGAGAACCCAGCTGGACAGGACTCAACAACGTTTTCCATTACTGTGAATGGTGAGCAAGTTAGCTTTCAATGACACGTGCAACGTGCGAAAGTATAGAAAGTGTCCTAGGAATTATTACATTGCTTGATCATCATGAATGTGGATTTAAAAAATCTCCTAATTTTGTCAATATCCATCTTGGTTGTTGCTCCGCAGCCCCGGCTGAGATCTTATCCCCTCTGGGCCCTACTGCCATATCAGTTAACGAAACATACTCAGTGAACCTCGAATGTACTGCCAGAGGATTCCCAGCTGTGGGCATCACATGGTGGTACCAGAGCACTACTCAACTCATGAACTCAGATCCTAGACTCAGTATACAGTCAATGACAGTGGAGAGTAACGACGGCTTTCTTGATATGACCTCTACTCTCACAATACCATCAGCGGACAGGACTGATGCAGGAAACTATACCTGTGTTGCTTCAAACGCAGTGTTTGGTAGTCCAGTGCAAGATCTGCAGCAGTTTATGCTCACAGTGAACTGTAAGTGTCTTATTGCCATGCTGTAAATATCGCTAATTCTTTTGTGTAAGGTCTCAGTGTGCATTCCTTGTTTCACACATTTAGTGCTGGGAGAGTATATAGGAATCATTATACCTCTGTACTTTCACGTTTATTCCTTATAGAGTCTCGCTATCATCACATTCCACAACACATGTAGTACTAGTCTCATTCCCATGCGTTCGTATACCACTCCAGCATTATAATCTGCACTGGGGTTGGTTTGGGTCTGGGACTGCCTCTCTTCACTCAGAGTTAGATTGGGTGAAAGCTTGTAGATAGCAAGGCTCACATTTTATTTCTTTGTCTGCAGTCTCTGTCACTCTGTTTGGAGACCCCATGGATGTGGATGTCCTCTCACCTGATCCTGCCGTCCTCAGCTGCACTGCCACTGGAGAGCCCACCCCACAGGTCACCTGGGCCAAAGTGTTTCCCAATGGCACCGTGGTGGAGATGTCTGAGTTCATGACTAACGTTGCCATCAGTACCACCTACTCTGATGAAAATGTCACCAGTACACTGACCATTGAGCCCACTGATGCCTTTGATACTGCCAACTACAGCTGCACTGCAGAGAACACGTTTGGTCCAGTTACCAGTTCTAACGCTGAAGTCACAGTGTTTGGTATGCAACACAATCAATCTCACTTTCTTTGGGCACCTTATTATTCTTCCCTCTCAATTATTATGCAGTTGCTCCTGTTATTGTGGAGCCAGTGGATGGAGAACTATTCCGTGTCAATAGGACAGATGATATTATGTCACTTACATGCTCAGCCCGTGGCATCCCTCCACCATCAATCAGGTTCCTACGAGGAGGTGTGGAGCTGAACAGGACTGGGGGGGAGTCAGGAGCAGGAATGGACCTTGTGTCACGAGTCCAACTGGCTGAGGAAACATCGTCTGTATACATGGATGATGGCACGTTCAATGTGTTTCGAATGCTGACGATCTTCAATGTTGCTGAAGAAGATGCAGGAATGTTCACCTGTGAAGCCTCTAGCACAATCCCAGAACTGAGTCTCTCTCTTACCAACAGGAGTGTGTTTGAGCTGGCTGTGCAAAGTAAGCATTAGATGAGTTCTATTCATGTCCCTACCTTATCCCGTACAAAAGTAGGCAGGTGTTTCAATTTGACATTGCAACCTTTATGTATGTTTCCCTATGCTTATTCATCCTTGAGCAATCATGCCATCGATCTATATCCATCTTCCATCTCCAGTTCCAGCCACTATCTTGATCCCTCCCATGGACACAACTGTGGTGTCACCCAACCCCGCCGTGTTCACCTGTGTAGCTGATGGGGTCCTAACTCCAGAGATAACATGGTGGAGGCGGGAACTAGATAACAGCCTCACACAACTGTCTTCAGATGGAGTCAATATCACTATAACAGCAGATGACCTTGACCCTAGGACACGACGGAGTAATCTCACCGTCCTCCAGCCCCAACCAGTTGATGCTGCTGAGTATGTCTGTGTGGCTAGCAATGAACTTGCTACAGATATGGCCTCTTCACTGCTGACCGTGTATGGTAGGTACAGTTGATCTGAACCTCAGTGCACCATCCATACATACAAAATGATGACGTTATTGGTGCACAATTTTGTATAATTATAGAATTGTGTGTGTATATGATATACCTTACTGTATCTTTACTTGCAGTGGAGCCAACGTACGTGCTCCCACTTGAGAACTTCACTTATACCGTGAACGAAACAGATTCCGTAACATTTGTTTGTGTGGTGGTCGGTATCCCAGCACCTAGCATTAGGTTCTACCGGAATGGAGAAATTGTTGATGAGAGTACAGACGTGCGCTTTACTCTAACTAACAATAGTGAACCACAAGACTCCCTGACTTCTGGTGGAACGGTCTTCATTGTCAGTCGCAACTTGACCCTGGACAACACCATTGATACTGACTCTGGTACATACACCTGTGCTGCCTCCAATGTTGCAGCGAATGTGACGTGAGATTTTGAATTAATAGTTCAAGGTGAGCTTCTGTTCTTTATGAAGGGTGTTAGCAACTTGGGAGCATTGACACAATACACACACTCAATGAATCTTCGTGTTAAAATACACTTGTGAATTAATTGTACTATCTCTTTCCACAGTTGTACCACAGATCCTTGACCCCCCAGACAACCTCACGGTTGTTGAACCTGAAGATGCCACTTTCTCCTGCCTGGCTACCGGCAGACCCAGGCCAGCGATAACATGGATCAGACTATCAGACTTTGCAATACTACAGCCATCACCAGGAAATATCATTACTGTTGAACAGGAGATTGGAGAGAGGGAGAGGAGGAGCAACCTAACCATCGTTGACACAGGGCCCTCTGATGCTGATGCCTATGGCTGTGTGGCTATGAATGAACCTGGGGATACTACAGAGCAAGCCACTCTTATAGTTCATGGTAAGCCAAATAAGGAAACGTATATGACTTTGTGTCTGCACTGGCAAATACATTTTGCTGGTATCATTTTCTCCAGTCATACCGAACATCACCTTCCCTGTGGACAGTACCTTCACGTACACTGTGAATGAGGCTGACCCAGTGACCTTCACCTGCTCAGCCACTGGTATCCCACCACCTGAGATCACCTGGATGAGGAATGGAGTGCCATTTAGTAACACACGAGTCACCCTCAGTGACCCCACCATGCCAGAGCTCTACTCAACTGATGGTGGGAACATCTACTTTGTGAGTCGCAACCTGACCCTGGCCAACACCATGGATGCTGACTCTGGTACCTACACCTGTGTGGCCTCCAATGGGAATGCTGTGACACCCAGTGTGACTCAAGACTTTGAGCTATTTGTGAATGGTGAGCTGGACATGTGCGACAATGATGGTACTCTGTATTGCTCCATGCCGTACATGTGGTATGAATAGAAAACCGAAGCAGTACAACTCAACTGTTCTTCTCTCATCTTCCCCAGTTGCCCCCACCATCTTTGTGCCTCCAGAGAACCTGACAGTTGTTCAGCCTCAGTCAGCCACCTTCCTCTGCAATGCCACTGCACGACCCAGGCCACAGATCACATGGTGGAGGATGGGTAACCAGTTGATGGCACAAACAAACACAATTGAGATCAGTAGTGATAACTTTGGAGAAAGAGAGATAGTGAGCAATCTGACTATCGTAATGGCTGACCCCTCTGATGCTGGTGGGTATGTGTGCCAAGCTACTAATGTTGCTGGCCAGGATAATGCAACTGCTGAACTCACTGTGCATGGTAAGTCACAATTGTTTTATCAGAATTGTGATTGAGTACATTATTATCTGTTCTCCTCCCCGCGCCAGTTATACCCAACATCACCTTCCCTCTGGAAAATAATTTCACATACACTGTGAATGAGGCTGACCCAGTGACCTTCACCTGCTCAGCCACTGGTATTCCACCACCTGAGATCACCTGGATGAGGAATGGAGTGCCATTCAGTAACACACGAGTCACCCTCAGTAACCCCACAATGCCAGAGCTCTACTCAACTGATGGTGGGAACATCTACTTTGTCAGTCGCAACCTGACCCTGGCCAACACCATGGATGCTGACTCCGGTACCTACACCTGTGTGGCCTCCAATGGGAATGCTGTGACACCCAATGATAATCAAGACTTTGAACTGTTTGTGAATGGTAAGTTGGACATGTGCAACAATGGTGATATGTACACTGTATTGCTCCATGCCGTACATGTAGTATGAATAGAAAACCACAGCAGTACAACTCAACTGTTCTTCTCTCATCTTCCCCAGTTGCCCCCACCATCTTTGTGCCTCCAGAGAACCTGACAGTGGTCCAACCTCAGTCAGCCACCTTCCTCTGCAATGCCACTGCACGACCCAGGCCAGAGATCACATGGTGGAGGATGGGTAACCAGTTGATGGCACAAACAAACACAATTGAGATCAGTAGTGATAGCTTTGGAGAAAGAGAGATAGAGAGCAATCTGACTATCATAATGGCTGACCCCTCTGATACTGGTGGATATATCTGCCAAGCTACTAATGTTGCTGGCCAGGATAATGCAACTGCTGAACTCACTGTGCATGGTAAGTCACAATTGTTTTATCAGAATTGTGATTGAGTACATTATTATCTGTTCTCCTCCCCGTGCCAGTCATACCCAACATCACCTTCCCTCTGGACAATACCTTCACGTACACTGTGAATGAGGCTGACCCAGTGACCTTCACCTGCTCAGCCACTGGTATCCCACCACCTGAGATCACCTGGATGAGGAATGGAGTGCCATTTAGTAACACACGAGTCACCCTCAGTAACCCCACAATGCCAGAGCTCTACTCAACTGATGGTGGGAATATTTACTTTGTGAGCCGCAACCTGACTCTTGCCAACACCATGGATGCTGACTCCGGTACCTACACCTGTGTGGCCTCCAATGGGAATGCTGTAACACCCACTGTGACTCAAGATTTTGAGTTGATTGTCCAAGGTATGTATGTAGGTAGACTTTGAGCTGTTTGTGAATGGTAAGCTGAACGTGTGTACCATATGTGTGGTTTGAATTTATAGACCACAGCAGGACAAATCAACTGTCCTTCTCTCATCTTTGCCAGTTGCTCCGACCATCCTTGAGCCTCCAGAGAACCTGACAGTGGTCCAGCCTCAGTCAGCTACTTTCCTCTGCAATGCCACTGCACGACCCAGGCCACAGATCACATGGTGGAGGATGGGTAACCAGTTGATGGCACAAACAAACACAATTGAGATCAGTAGTGATAACTTTGGAGAAAGAGAGATAGTGAGCAATCTGACTATCATAATGGCTGACCCCTCTGATGCTGGTGGATATGTCTGCCAAGCTACTAATGTTGCTGGCCAGGATAATGCAACTGCTGAACTCACTGTGCATGGTAAGTCACAATTGTTTTATCAGAATTGTGATTGAGTACGTTATTATCTGTTCTCCTCCCCGTGCCAGTCATACCCAACATCACCTTCCCTCTGGAAAATAATTTCACACACACTGTGAATGAGGCTGACCCAGTGACCTTCACCTGCTCAGCCACTGGTATCCCACCACCTGAG
This sequence comes from Axinella damicornis, assembly GCA_963931865.1. Taxonomy (NCBI): domain Eukaryota; kingdom Metazoa; phylum Porifera; class Demospongiae; order Axinellida; family Axinellidae; genus Axinella; species Axinella damicornis. The sequence continues at coordinate 1,235,846 of OZ007517.1, read as the reverse complement.
ATCACCTGGATGAGGAATGGAGTGCCATTTAGTAACACACGAGTCACCCTCAGTAACCCCACAATGCCAGAGCTCTACTCAACTGATGGTGGGAATATCTTCCTTGTGAATCGCAACCTGACCCTGGCCAACACCATGGATGCTGACTCTGGTACCTACACCTGTGTGGCCTCCAATGGGAATGCTGTGACACCCAATGATACGCAAGACTTTGAGCTGTTTGTGAACGGTAAGCTGGTGATTATTCCAAGCTTATGTGTGGATCAAGGATGGATAGGACAGAGGCATTACTGTGCCATGACACAACAGTATTAATACCAACTCAACTGTGTTTCCTCTTTCCCAGTTGCTCCCACCATCCTTGAGCCTCCAGAAAACCTGACAGTGGTCAAGCCTCAGTCAGCCACATTCCTCTGCAATGCCACTGCACGACCCAGGCCACAGATCACATGGTGGAGGTTGTTTGAGAACGGTTCATTCCAGCTAGTGCCTGTGGAAGATACAATTGAGATTACTACAGATACCTCTGGAGAGAGGGAGATTCTGAGCAGTCTGACCATTGTAATGGCTGACCCAGCTGATGCTCAGCCTGGTATGTATATCTGCAAAGCTACAAATGAACCTGGTCAGGATACTGCAAATGCTGAGCTCACAGTGCACGGTAAGAAATTTGCCAACCTCCCTGTAGATTGGCCAGATCCTGCACATGTATCCAAGTTTAACTGTCTAACACCAGCTTTGTCTTCTTCACAGTCATTCCTGAAATCGTCTTCCCGAATGACAGTTTCACTGGATATGTTATCAATGTAACTGATTCAGTTACATTCAAATGTATTGCCACTGGTATCCCCCCACCAACCATCCAGTGGTTCAGAGGTGGTATGCTTTTGACACCTGAGGGGGAGTTGGGCAATGGTCAGAGCCTGTCTGGTGAATTGAATTCACGTCTGACGCTGGGTGAGCCATCTCAAATGATGATACCGACTCCAGCAGGAAACATTTATCAAGTGGAGCGCACCCTGACCTTCAACACCAATGGCAGTGACACTGATACGTACACCTGCATGGCTTCTAACATCAATGCAGTGCAGCCAAATGCTACTCGAAACTTTACCCTCTTTGTGCAAGGTAGGTCTCGGGATATGCGTTCTAGTGCTGTATGTAAAGCATCCGCTAGAATTTATCTGCCATACGCTGTCAGTGCAGACATTACGGGTAACGTAGTTCTTCTTGTGAGTATGTTTCGGCATTGCCCTGCAAGAACACTATTCAACCTCAGGGTTTTATGTGATTATTGACTGAGATTAGAAAATTTTTGAATATTCAAGCTTTGATGTGTGTAGCCTTAATGAGTATCCTATATAGTGTAGGAACCACCATCAGGTCTCTAACTGGGTTAGAGACCTACCCACAGGTCTCTAAATTTTCTAAATTAGTTAGAGCATGTAACCAAGGTTTCTTAGCTGTATAGTAACCCTCGTGGCGCGTAGTGGCTGAAGCCAGACCACTAAATGACCTCGGCTCCGCCTCGGTCATTTAGTGGTCTGGCTTCAGCCACTACGTACCACTCGGGTTACTATACAGCTAAGAAACCTTGGTTACATGCTCTAACTAATACTAAGTGTGAACTTACTGTAATTTGGTAACATTGTGTTAACTGTTAGATGTACGTACATAACTGTCAGAAGTATGGTAGTTCTACTTTCTCTCCTCCCCCACTCAGTTCCCCCCATTGTGGTCCCTCTCGCTCCTGGTCAGCAAGTGATTGGAAACGAGACAGACAGTGCTACCTTGTCCTTCCGAATTGATGAAGCAGCTCCCCCAGTCCTTCTACAAGGTCTCCAATGGTTTTATGTGGCAGACTTTGGCGACAATCCCTTTGCTGGACAAGAAATTACAAATCTCACAAGCAGGACTGCAGTATCCACACTGACATTCTCTGAGTTTGATGGTATGCGTTTCATAGACCTGACAGTGTCTAATATTACCCAACAACGAGGAGGAATTGGTGGGGAGACGGATGAAGGGAGGTACTTTCTTGTTGCAACCAACCCAGCAGGTGTACGGTTCTCATACATCGATTTGTTGGTCTTTGGTACGTACATAGTATGTGAATGTGTGTGCATGTGTGTGCATTGATGTTGGCAGTTACCAGTAAGCAATTTACTGTCTGGTGCCTCAAATCTATATGCTAGCTTGAATGCTGAACCTAGTCGGAAGGGGTTTAAAAACTTTTGTGTAATGCTTTATGTGCCCCTGTTTTCTAGGTCGTCCCTTGATCTTTGTTCTTCCTGTGGACCAGTATGAAATCAACAATGGCAGCAGTGCAGTGTTCCAGTGTGAGGCTTTAGCCGTACCTCTGCATGATGTGTTCTGGACTTTCACCAACTTTAACGGCAGCACAGAATCCATTATTGACACCACTTTACCTGATACGGACAAGTACCAGATCAAGCGGATGAGGGGGATTGGGGCTGGGTTTGGTGAGCTGACCGTCCTCAATGTGCAGTATGAAGACAGAGGGACATACACTTGCACTGCAATGAATACCATTGGAGATGACATGTCTGATGCCAACCTCACTGTTCATGGTGAGTCTCCTTCAGTTGTGTTGTAAGGGTAAAGGTCACTTATTTACTCATGACGTTCTATCATAATTAAGGCCACTAGCTCACTCCTCAGACTCTAAGAGCTCCACTGTTTCCATGGGGGAGTGAGTCTTTCTTCCACCTCAACCTGTATGCTTCTTCCCCTTTCCCTCTTCTCCTTCTCCCACTCTATAGTCTACCCAGTCATCAACAATGTCTCAAGCCTCACTGAAGTCAATGTCTCCCTCCCAACTTCACTGGTCTGCCTCACCACTGGCTTTCCCCTCCCCTCCATCACCTGGCAGAAAGAAGGCGAGGAAGTCATGTCCACTCCAGATGGCCGGATCACTGCCTTCCATTTTGGCATTGCCAGTGGATCTTCATTTGAAAGCAGTGGATTTATGGGGAATGGTACAATTGAAGGACTTTTGGAGGCCATGACTGAATTTAACATGAATGACATCCGTTTGCTTGGGGAGCTTGTGTTAGTGAGTGTGCTGAGCTTTGATCGCCTGGAGAGAGGCGACACAGCAAACTACACCTGCACTGCCACCAACATGCTGCCACAGACCACCACCCTCACAGCTCTGTCTCCCTCCATCCCACTGGTTGTGCTGGGTAAGCTCATGCAAAGTTCACGAACTCCATAAGTGCCTATAAGAAACCTTAGTTAGCACACTATCAATTCAGTTTGTTCAAACATCCAAGACCAACTTCCTTTTTCTTATAATATTATGCTCAAATGGTTGCCATGTGATTGCTGTGTGATTATATTTCCCTCTTTACAGAGGTACCTGACGCACCCACGGATGTTGTGGTGTTTGACATGGGATCGCGCTGGTTGGCCCTCGGCTGGACTCCCGCATTCGACAGCAACCGTCCAATCACATTGTTCATCACCTACCTACAGGACATCAACATAACAGCCCCTTTCATGACAATAGGCATGCTTGAAGTGGGAAGTCTGTTGTTCCGTGACGGAAGCTTCAGATACAACATCTCTGAAGACATTGTTCCTTTCAACAACTACCAGTTTGCAGTCCAGGCTTGCAATGTGCTGGGGTGTGGCACTGTCAGCTCACCCTCACCCACAGCCATGACCCTGCCAGACAGTAAGTTATTTGTACTGATCCAGTTAGGGAGGGGGAGGGAGGGTGGGAGGGGGAGGGAGGGGTTGAGTATGTTTAGGTGGACTTGCTGAACATGACCATTCCTGTCTTTGTATCTCCTCCACAACCCTTCTCCCCCTAGTCCCCACGGCTCCTCGTAATGTGACGCTATCAGGCATCACCCAGACCAGCATGATAGTGACCTGGGAGACACCCACAATGCTGAACGGGATCCTTGGACCCTACAATGTATGTAGAGTATTTCATGGTAGCTATGGCAGTGGCGGATCTAGAAATTTGGAAAGGGGGTTCAGTGGTGAATGTAGTGGAAAGAGGCGTGAAGGGGCGATCTGTCGTGCGCGGAAATTTTTTTCGCGGTCTTTTTCAGTTGCCTGGATGGGCTGTCGTAGCACCTTCGTGCTTTGCACTGCACTGCCACTGCTCTCTGGTTTCCGTGCAACGTCTGCATGACTCGCTCTTGCTCTAGCTCTCGACGTGGATTCCAAAAAAATGTTTACTAGCTGTACCTACCGTATCATAGTCTCGTTCCCAGACCCCGAACGCGCGAAAAAGCGTTCGGGGTCTGGGAACGAGACTAACCGTATGGCCTACGTACATAGACGGTACGGTAGCTAGCTAAGTGAGTTGCCAAGTTTATTAAACTAGCTGGAAGTCAGAACCGAAGCAACTCTAGGCCTAGTCAAACGTCTGAAGATCAGTAAGGAACTGATACGTGAGTGTGTAAATGTGCCTCAGCCTAGCCCTGGTTGTTGTTGCTGCATGCCACTGCTGCATAAACATTAAGTGCCGCCAAAGGGGGGTGCATTTGCACCCCCCTTACCCCCCCTAAATCCGCCACTGTATGGATCCATCCATCTGCAAAGAAAGTATGTGTGTGACTGCTTAATACCCCCCATTAATGATATCACCTTGGATAATAGAAACTCCCTATCAATTCACTGAGCTCAAGTCCTTGAACGTCAGTGTCCACCGGCCCCAGCAATTTCAACTACCACAAGATATATAACATGAGGTCCACTCCACTCCCACCGTGAATGTCAACTCCTGTAATAGAGTGTCATGTCCGCAGATCTGTTACTTTATGAAGCATATATTATAGTGGCAAGTAGGGTTGTTTTTTTTTTGTCAAAAGCGGAATAGCTACTCACAAGGCTTTCCATTATGTACTGCATGCAGGAATGGCAGCAGACAAACTACTGTTGTGCTCCAGCCATCAACCTTGTGGAGTACTATTAGACCAACAGTGATAGTTAACTTAACACTCGCTCCTACGATGCCCACTGTCAACTCCTCCCTGCAGGTGATGTATGATGGTACCAAGAGCTATGACAGTACCTTCAGTGACACAGGGAGTCGGTCAGTGAGTGGGCAGATGGTCACGCTGTCTGACCTCACCCCAAGAACCAACTATAGTGTTGTTGTCACGGCAATCAACACAGCTGGGTTCAGAAGGAGCAGTGACCCTGTGGTGGGAACAACACTGACTGGTACGCTTCGATCGCCTCTCCATCTCTCCACCTTCCACTCTCCACCCCTCAACTTCTCACTCCCTCCATCCCTCCCTTCTCCACCTCTCCACAATTCCTCAATATAATAGTTGCTCTAGACATTGTTGCTCTCTCTTTGGTAGTTAGGTTAAAATTGACTTTGGTCTCTCTTGTACAGTTCTTGTAACCACAACTGCATACTTTCAGCTTCGGCTGAAGCCAGTGTTAGAATGTGCAACCTGGGTGGTAAGTTGTATCAGGGAATAGTGAATAATTTTATATGATGATAGCTAAGTCTGTTTGTGTCTTTGTTTGTTTGTTGTTGTTTTTCTGTTTTTGTTCAGGGTGAAAACAGGGTTCGAAAAAATTTCGACATTGTGTCTGCTGTGGTACAGACGGTCCAGAGGGATTGCTCATGCAATTTTACTGATACCAACATACCAAACCCTGAGTTCAGCTGCAGAAGTATTGAGAATACAGTCGTCTTTAGGGCGGAGATCATTTACACTAACTTTGGGGAGGATCCGTACACAGCTGATAGCCTAGTGGCGCTGGTGTCAGCGTGGGCACAAAGTGGAACTACTTCAATCAGTGTTGATTCAACAAGACTTGATGTAGACCCGTCATGTCCTACACAACTCGAATCACTTGAAGCTGGGGATTGTGAATTTACAGTAACTGGTGAACCAGGTGGTATAAGTGTTGCTGCACTTGGAGGAGCTATTGGAGCTGTCTGTGTCCTACTGATAGTAGTTAGTACCATTCTTGTGGTAGTTATTCTGATACTGAGAACAAGGAAGCAGAAGAGTTTCAGGTAACTTATCATTGACTGTCCTGTAGTTCAAACTGTCATGTTGCTGTGATCCGACTTCCATATTACTTTCATTCCTTGCAGTCCCTATGAAACATATGAACTCCCCCAGTTACCAGCCAGGGATCTGAGTATGGTGAAACGTAATCCAGCCTATGGGAGGATTGTCCCATCAAGAGCAGACCACGTTGCAACAGAAACTAACCCCGCCTATGGACACGTGCACTTCAGCTCCTCAAGGCCGGAAAAAGATGAGGAGGAGGAGAATCATACTTATGAACCCATCCCTTATGACCAGCCTGGTCACTGAACACCAACCACTATAAGAGGGTCTGGGCACAAGACTATAGCTAGTATAGTCATAGATGAGTACCATTTTTTTGTAGCTAGTTGATTTGCTTTGCATGTTGTGATCAGTAATTGGTATAGCAGTATAGCTTCTAGTACATGTACGGACTGTACAGGATTTTGTTTTGTTGCCAGAAGCTACATTGTAATGATTATGTAGCTATACCATGTAGCTAGCTGTTACAGAAGGCACTTAGTAGACAGGAGCTATAATTCTAGTTTAGTGCAGTTGAAAATATTACACAAGGCACATGAAAGAGAGGGAAATTGTTTGTTGGTCCGGCAGTAAGTTTTATAGGGAGGGCCAGTGCTGAATGTGCATGTGGAATGCGGTTAAACTTTGACCCCGCGATAGACCACAATTGCGGTGGTTCTCATTGCTTCAGCCGAGTTTGTCATGCGAAAAGCTTCTTATAGATTTCAGTGGCGGATCCAGGGGGGGGCATAGGGGGCACGTGCACCCCCCCCCCCCCCTTCTCAGCCCAGGCTTTCTTGCCTCCAGAGTGGAGCGCCAGCTATAGCAGGTTAAGTCGACTGCATCGCGTTACGTCTTTACCGTGCGTTGCCTGAAACCGAACGGCTTGGGAACGAGACCACGATCTAGTATACCCCTCCGTGTACGTACGTATTACGTTCGTGAGCGAAATACATCTGGAACTTGCAGTGCAAAGCGCGAAGGTGCCCCCCCCCCCCCCCCCCCCCCCCCCCCCCCCCTTTCATAAATCCTGCATCCGCCCCTGGATTTCTGTATGCCTGAGACTTGTCTTAATGGTGCATGGGACATGTAATGAAGGACTTGGAATTGTTAACGTTACAACTTGTGATTGTGCTGCTGGTTTCACTGGTGCAAACTGTAGCGTTGATCATGATTTTCTTTTATGCACTGAAGACACTTGTCTTAATGGTGGAACATGTATTGATGGACCTGGCCCTCTGCTGTTATGTGACTGTGCTTATGGTTTCACTAGTGCAAACTGCAGTGTAGATCTTGCATTCTGTACTCCAACCAGATGTCTTAATGGTGAATCATGCTTTGAAGAAACTAGCGAACAGATTTGTTGTGAATGCATTGCTGGGTTTACTGGGCTGCTCTGTGATGAAGATGACTCAAACCACACTTTCTGTACACCAACATCATGCATGAACGGAGGAACATGTGTTGAAGGGTTCGGACCTGATACAAGTTGCAGCTGTCCTGAAGGGTACAGTGGTGCGAACTGTAGCGATGATATAGATTTCTGCACACCTGAGACTTGTCTTAATGGTGGGACATGTAATGAAGGATCTGGAACTGCTATAACTTGTGATTGTCTGCTGGTTTCACAGGTGCAAACTGTAGTGTGGACCAAGAATTCTGTGAGATAGACAATTGTCTTAATGGTGGCACGTGTAATGAGTGACTTGGAATGGAAACTAGCTGTTCATGTCCAAGTGGCTCATGTCCAAGCCCACAAGACTGTGGGTTCATCCCACGGGACCTTAAGTGTGGCACTGATGGACGCACTACTTTAACACATGCTACATGAACTGTGTCAATATCCCAGTAAGTAAAAAATATCGGTCTCATTCCCTAGTCTAGCCGCTAGCCCCTCTCCGCCTAATATATTAATAATAGCTAGTACACACAATTGAATGTTTTTGTGTATCTGTTTCACAGCTCGGACAGTGTCAAGATTATGTTTCTATTTATCCTTAGACACTTGAACTATGTATATAGTTATTTAGAGGCTACAGTATATTATTGCATGTAGTTAAGTCCCCTTCAATAATTGTAGCCACAGAGTTCATTATGCAGTAAGACCCTATATAGCCGATAATTAGATATATTAGCCGATAATTAGCTATATTGTATTCTGTATTATTTTTTTGCTACATGTATATTCGAGGGGCAACCGCACTCCTGGTAGCCGTTGCAACCCCGGTTGTGACTCTCCGCAGTGAAAGATGTTTGCAGTTCAAGTAATATTCATGCGGGTGCGAAAAATGGTCTGGGAACGATATAAAGCCTCTGAGGCAGTGGGGCAAGCTTGTATGCGCTGAACATGGCATGACTGTCACCAGAAATTGACTGAGTATAGTATAGGCTCTAGGTGGGCTAGGCTCGTGGTGATACTGCAAGCGATCCTCGCCGGGGTATGTTGGTTGGGTGTTAATGACGATGATGCCTAGCCTCGTTCCCAGTGCAAGGAAGCAAACCTTAACCTTAATTAACCGGAACTAGCAGCTACTCTCACTCAAGCCAGTTATCGGGTTAGCTAAGTCAGTGGTCAGGTTCTCAAACCAGTCTTGCATGTAGGGGGTTGAGGAGAGCCTGGAAAGGAGGGAAATTGTTTATTGGTCCGGCAGGAAGTTTTGGGGCAATGGAAGTTAGGGAGGCCCAGTGCCGAATGTGCAAGTGGAACGCGGTTAAACTTTGACCCCGCTATAGACCACACGCACAGTTTAATGACCATGAATTGCACTGATGGGTGGGGCTCGGCTCATTAATGACGTACGTGTGTAGTCGCGAGGTCAACGTTGTGGGAGTGGCAGTTCTGACTAGCAGCGCAGTGTTTTAGCACAGGAGGAACAAGTGGTGAATTTCGCATGACAAACTGGCTGCATGAAGCGATGAGAACCACCGCAATTGCTCAACTGTTTCTCTACCTTGCGGGTACGGGTGAGGACGTAGCTACAACACGTACAACTACCTAGAGTTTGTAAAAGCAAGCCGTAGTCGATCGACAATACGTCTTGAGTTTCATTTTCCATAGATGTAGTCACCAATAACTTGGAGAAGTCATGGAGCTGAATAACATTTCTGAAGAGCCATGGCAGTAGCTATCAGTTCAGTTTCATAACACATGCATCCCCAGAGACGGTTTTTTATGTAGGTCCTGGGCTGGTCTCGTTCTTAGACTCTCCCCCGAAAAGCAGAGAGGCTGGTGTTCTGTGCGACACAGTTTCTTGTCACATGGAGCAGGGCCATAGCTACTGTGTAAAGTTGAATGTCATAAGTTTCTGATGCCTCAGCGCAGACTATTACACTGCACGATTCACGAAAGCTTGAGATGGCCAAAACGTTTATTGGGACAGCCAAAAACAGGGTGCGAGACAAGCTTTCCCTATCTCCAGTTGAAAAGGGATCCACTCCAGTGAATATTACACCTGTCTGCCTGCAGCAAATCTGAACCAAGGTGCTGCAATGGATGGGAAGTCTCGTTCCCAATTACCGAGCGCTTGGGAACGAGGCTAGGTTGATTGATGACATCGACCCTCACATTCTGTAGTTAGCTAAGATGATAACAACTTTGATCACATGCACATGGATAACTCAGTCAAATTTATGACGAGTTGAGAGTTGATATATACTGAACCAAGTTCAGTACAGACGACACTGTCTCCATTAATTGTTGTTGGCTGTGTACATGGTCACCCTCCAGTTGGTCACAGCACAACCAAATACCTGAATGGCTAGCTGATTTGTAACCTGCATGTGTGTGGTGCTGGGTTCTCACCGTGTCCCTGTGTTGTTGAGATGCATGGGTAAGATTAAGAGCCTGCATGTAGTTGATAATTTGTGGAATTTTTTTAAAATGTGGCAAGTGCTCAACCATGAGTTTGTAGGAGGTAACTTAAGCTACTTCACCTACATGCTTCATTTCCCATAGTCCATGCACACATGCAGTGAAGCCATGGGAGTCATTATCTCATATGCATGCAGAATATCAGATGCAACACTGAACAAACTGTACAATCGTGCACTGTAAAAGTTGACTAGTGAACATCACCACCACCTGGTTGTGGTATCTTACGGTGGCAGAACGAAGTGACCATCACCACCAATTGCCACAGATATCACTACCTGGTAGTGATGTTCACTAAATCAGTTGTAAGTCAATGACATTGTGGCTGGCCAGCTGTGTGCCATGATAATCCACTCCCCTCTCCCACCCACCAAATCCTCAGCTGTGAATGGCCAGCTGACAGTCACCACGCTCCCGGATGTCCTCTTCCAAAACAGTGGTGGTGTCCACAGCATTGTGGAGGGGTCTGTGATCTGGCTGTACTGCACTGCTGACTCATTTACAACTGCAACCCCCAGTATCACCTGGACCAAGGATGGAGTGATTCTTGTCAACAACCCTCCACACATTCGCATCAGGAGCAGTAACGACACTTTGCTGTCTGCTACCTCATCACTTGTTGTTGATAACTTTGGGCTAACTGATGATGGTACCTATCTGTGTCAAGCTAGTGATGGAACAGCAGTTGTGAGCAGCTCCACACTGTCTCTCACAGGTAGGCCAAGCCGATTCTGATACCAGCAGAGTGATTAGCGTCAGTAGTTTACTGTCTCCTTTCAGTGGATATAACACATGTCAGTATATTGATGCACATGCACATAAGATGAACCATAAATGGAGGTCATGTTCCATACACCGTTGCCATTAAACGTGGGTGGGGTTTGCTTACATAGACACTAATCTTATTGGCATGACTGTCAATATCACAGTTATACCTGCCACTGCACACACACATGATCTTTCCTTCCCTGCAGCTTTTGGCTCAAGTACTAACACCTTGAGGGTTGTGACAGATCCTGTTACAAGTGAAAACGATTTCTTTCCACGTGACAACCGGACAGTGGTAACACTTGGTTCTACAGCAGGTCCCCCATTGTTGCGGTGTGTTGGTGGTCATGAAGGAGATACAGGCTCAGGGAGTTTCAGTCCTCCCTCAGTGGTGTGGGTTAGGAATGGAGAGCAGTTGGTTGGTGATGGTAGGATTACCATCACTGAGAGCACGACCTTGAGTGGTCAGCGAAGGGTCAGTGACCTTCAAATCTCCAACTTTGGTTCCTGTGATGTCGGTGTGTACCAGTGTATCTTCACTGACGTGGACAGTGATACTGAAATGATCACTACCACACCTCTCAGACTGGACACAGGTTGGTAGCATGGTGACAGTGCTCTCAGAACAATTTTTTCTGCGACCTGTCATTATACCACTGCAAAGAAAAGCTTTGGATATTCAGAAGAATTTGTTCACCACTCTATAGCTAGTGTTGTCACTATACCAAAGCTACACACGGACAGGAGTGCATGAGCCTCCTGACACGGATGAGTTAGTTGACAGAAAGAAATGACTGAGAGTCTAGCAGTATTCTTGCACTGCACAACTGGTATGAGAAAATGGCACCTGCCTCAATTGCCATTTTGCCCATGCATGTGATCTCATAAATTGAGTAAAGGCGGTACGTGGTATCCAGATCATATATATGCAGCATGTGTTCTTGGACTATATTTTAGAGCTAATACTGTACCGCCAGTTGCCACCAGTGATTCAAGCATATTGCCAGTAACAGTGGAGTGCAGACATAGCTAGGAACAATTCATAATGTGATAAAGAAAGCTATTTCCACCATTGAAGGCTGTGAACAGAGATTTGCCGACCCATCAGGTAACACATGTATTATTTGAGTAAGATCTATTTATGGACTTGAATTCACTTGTGTACGTAGCTAAATTCTGGTAACAAGTGTAGCCATGCATACACAAAATTGAACGCTTGTGTTTCTCACAGGTGTCACCAATATGCTGGAGAGGATCTCCCCACCAGTCATCGTCCTTGACCCTCCTGAGAAGCTTGTCATTGAAACAAGGGCATCAGGAGGATATGAACGGTTTAACTGGTTTAGAAATGGAAGTTTGTTCAGTCCATCACCATCAGCCCCCTTCTATGTTGTTGTACCTCGTGAGTTTCCAAACTTTTTTGAAATCTTTGCTCGTGAGCCCACCACCACGGATGACCTGGGAGTGTATCGGGCAGACCTTCAGCCCTCATCTGGGCAATTTACACAAGTACCAGATGTAGAATTTGTTGTCACAAGATACGGTAAGGACCATGAGACCTCTATTTACCACATACTGTAGTTTACTTCAGAAGTCATGTTCCAATTGAAGGAATCAGTTTGCTAATGGCAAAGTGTCACATGCATGCATGGAAGTGCACAGACATTTAGCAACTGCTGCAAATATCGCACAGGGGTAAGTGCTCTACTGGGCACTGCTTGTTTGATCAGGAGTTGGGGGTCAGGCTATTTTCTCCAGTTACATAGGCCAACTCACTTCTCCACTAGAAGCTACCTATCCCACTCCTCCACCCCTCACACCTCCCACTTGCACTATGACACTCGTTGGTAGCAGCAGTAGACTCTGATTGCGTCCACCAGCTTGTATTTACAGCTCCCCCCAATTAGCTATAGCTTCTAGTACACTTGTGTGTGATGTTATATACAGCCTATGATGGTTGAAACAGCAATGGCAACCAATGGGAAGAGAAAAGCACTCTCATAAGTCCACAAACATAGTGATTTAAAGTGTCAACACATGATGGTAGTCATGGTGGTGTAGTCAGATCTCTGTGTGCAACCCTAAGTGCCCAAACATTATAGAGACACTCTTCTACCAGGAGTGAATATTTATGGAATATTTTTTCTACTGATAGCTAAAGACCTAATCAGACTAAAACGTTCCATAGCCTAGTTAGCTGTAACTAGGTATCTTAATCTCAGACCCAGCAAACCGTAGCAGTTAGCACAGATCACTTTTGAGGTGCAAAATGCACTATATGTACCTACTGGATATTTAACTCGTAATGAGCTATAACTACACACTATAGCATACTGTGACCTTCCAGCTAGTATGAGTGAATTGAATCAGGCTTTCATGTTGTTGGTGCATGACTTGAATGCAGGTCAACCAGTAACCGTGAATCTGACTGGTGGTGTCACAGTGCTTGAGGGAGACTCTGTCAGTATCTCCTGCTTCTCCACTGGCAATCCCGTCCCCACCATTACGTGGTACCTTGGGACCTCAGTGGCACCACTTCCACAGAGTGATACAATTAATGATTTGCAATTCACAATAACTGGATCTGCAGGAAATGTAATGGTTAGCATCACAAACGGTGACATCACTTCACAACTCATGATAGAGAATGCAGCCTACCCAGCACACGAAGGGGAATATACATGTGTGGGCCTCAACTCTAATAGAGAAGGAGACAGCACCAACAATGCTACTATCAATGTGCAAGTGCAAGGTAAGCATATCAAAAGCCACTCTGGTATTCTACTCATCCACCATACACAGTAAATAGATATCTTGTAGAGTCCCAATGGTCATTAGTTACATGTGTTGTGTCGCTTGTTCCAATACAGTTCCACCGGAGGTACAGGTCACAGCGTCTCTCACGAGGGTTGTGGTTGGAAACTCCACCAACCTCACCTGCACTGTCACACGAAGCAACCCCATGGGCAGCTACTCCTACAGATGGGTACACAACAACTCCATCACTCTCACCGGTGAAACTAGCAGCATGCTGACTGTTACCATCATGACAGAATCAAACGTTGGTACTTACCGCTGTGAGGTGACCAATTCTGCTGGACTGAGTGGTAATGGTACGATCACCATTGAGCTTGGAGGTGAGTGTTGGTATTGACCTTTAATTAACCCTCACACTGAATAGCAGATGCTCAGGCAATCAGTAGATTGCACTATTAAATTAATAGGACACTATTCATTAGCTAATAGGATGCTATTCATTCAGTATAGGTCCCTCTGATTAGTACGTTTCCAAGGACTGTACAGATTTAACTTAGCATGTCTAAATTTATTGTTTCTGTGACAACATGTCCTCACACCACCCACGCTTTTTTGGTTCATAATCATCTTGGGGTTCCATTGGTTTACTTCGCATCATGTGGATAGCAAGTCAGGACTCCATGACTGTGCATGTGGACATTAATATCTGATGGCACACATTGGTATGGTGGCTGAGGAGGTCAGCTGATGAGTGCTTGCCAATGTCTGTGGGCTGATGACCACATGCAGGCTGGTTCAATGACCACAAGGCTATAGCAGCTGGAAGGTTCCCAGCTCAGTTTTGTCTTTTGGCTCACAGTCATCTGATGAACGTATGCATAAATTGTAATAGCAAATTGATAATCATGCATGAGAGAGGTATTTCTCACTGCACCCACAGAGCCCAGTCGGATAATGATACAACCAGATTCGGTGTCTCCAGTGGTCTTGAGCCAGTCTGTTGACCTGATGTGTATGGCCACTGGGGACCCTCCCATTACTTACGCCTGGGTACTGATGGGGGGAGAAACCACTCGCCTGAACTCTGACCCTACAAGTGGCAATTTCACTCTCAGTATCACACGAGTGGACCAGTATGGGGTCTATATCTGCATTGCCACCAACGACCTACGTGTCGATACAGCCTATATAGACATCATCGAAGCTAGTAAGTCCATTAAAAAATAGATATCTATGTGATTTATTAAACCTGAGGCCCGGAGGCCTGCGTTGTAGTGTCCCAAGTGCATGGGTTTTAATCACATACCGTGCCAGAGGATGAGGCTTCTGGTGTAGAATACAGTAACAGTGACATTTGGCATGTATAGTAGTGGTGTTGGAGACAGCCGGCCATGATGTATATTGTAGCTACCAAAGTTGTACACTATAAGCCTCTAACAGCAGAATTATAGCAATGACCATGCTTTATGTTTGTGGTTGTAGCAAAAGGTCACTTACACATTGTGCAGTAGTCATTGTGTGCATCTCTATGCCTGTAGCCATACCTGTAACCTCACCCGACCAAGCTGCAGTCAATATTACAGTCGGTAGTCCTCTGACTCTAATGGTGGAGATCACGGGATTCAACTTGCCGCTGACTAGCATCACGTGGATGGAAGATGGACAGGTGCTAATGAGCAACACAATCATCACACACGGCAGCTTTGCAGCTCCGCCTACCACATCCACCCTGGTTCGTGGCTCCATCCAGTCATCCATGGACAATGGTACTTTTGAGGTCGTGGTGGAGAACCCAGCTGGACAGGACACATCAACGTTTACCATTACTGTGAACGGTGAGCAAGTTAGCTATACATGCAACATGTGAAAGAATAGAAAAGTAGCCTAGGAATGAATAGATATTTGGGACCATCATGCATCACTGTGGCTTAAATTCTTCTAAGTTGGCATCAGGAGGTGTAATGCTCTTTGCTCCACAGCCCCAGCTGAGATCTTATCCCCTCAGGAACCTACTGCCATGTTAGTAGATGGAGCAGACTCGGTGAGCCTCACATGTACTGCCAGAGGATTCCCAGCTGTGGACATCATGTGGTGGTACCAGAGCACTACTCAACTCATGGACTCAGATCCTGGACTCAGTATACAGTCAATGACAGTGGAGAGTAACGACGGCTTTCTTGATACGACCTCTACTCTCACAATACCATCAGTGGGCAGGACTGATGCAGGATACTATACCTGCGTTGCTTCAAACACAGTGTTTGGCAGTCCAGTGCAAGATCTGCAGCAATTTATGCTCACAGTGAACTACTGTAAGTGTCTTATTGCATGTTGACAATGTATTCATGGCTATGCTACCAAGAGTGAATAGGTTTGCAGCAAAGACTCTATCACAGTATGAAATGCAGTTACATATATACATAAGGACACAATGCCATTCCTAAGTCACTTGGATACAATAATCATACATGTGGTGCCACTAGGGCTAGACTGTCAAGAGTCACAATACAAGAGTCACAAATGCTACAGCTACATAAATTATCACTGCTACGTGTAGTTTTACACTGGATCAATAAGAGAAAGCTTATGTGATAATAATTTTTGGGGGAGCCCTTGGTATACATAATAAGGGGTGCATGCATTTCCATGTTTAACACATCCACATTAAAGTCTAGTGTTTAACTCTGCAGACAGTTATTTTTGTTCCTCAATCCTCAGTACTTGTACGTAGATGTGGCTCTCCAGAAGTAGTGATTGTGGCTAGCCAGCTGCTATGTGATTCAACATCCCTCTCCCCTCCTCTCTCCCTCCCCTCCCCCTCCTCCTCTCCCTCCCCACCCCTCCCTCCCCTTCCCCCTCTGCCTCCCCCTCCCCACACATTCCCCCTCCCCCTCCCCCTCCCCTTCCCCCTCCACCCCTCTCCCTCCCCTCCCCTCCCTCCCCTCCCTTCCCCTCCTCCCTTCCCCAAACTCCTTCTACTGAAGGTTATAGCTAAGCCTCTGATTTGAAATACACGATTGTGCAGTTTGTTGCATCGATCTGTAGACAAGTTTGTAAGGGCACTGGGGGCTAGGAAGCGTGCATGGAGTGTGAGAAAAGGGCTGCATGCTTGAAGCACACCGAAATTTGTAGCGATTGAAACCGTTAAACGGGTTAAACCATCTTAACTGGAGCATGATTTTTCATGTACGTAAACACATAATTATGCATAATTATCTCTTCAGTGGAATAATTTTAGCAAAATGAATTAGTATCAATTGTATGGTGAAATGGTGTACAATTAAATTAGCTGAATCTCAAAGGGGGGGGGGGGGGGGGGGGGGGGGGGGGGGGTACCCTTAATTGATACATGCTAAAGAGTTTATAACTTTTAAGTTGCATTAATTACTCCCTCCCCTCTCCCATCCACCAAATCCTCAGCTGTGAATGGCCAGCTGACAATCACCACCCTCCCGGATATCCTCTTCCTAAACCGTGGCAGGGTCCACAGAATTGTGGAGGGGTCTGTGATCTGGCTGTACTGCACTGCTGACTCAACAACTGCAACCCCCAGTATCACCTGGACCAAGGATGGAGTGACTCTCGTCAATGACCCTCCACACATTCGCATCAGGAGCAGTGACAATACTTTGCTGTCTACTACCTCATCACTCGTGGTTGATAACTTTGGGCTAGCTGATGATGATGGTACCTATCTGTGTCAAGCTAGTGATGGAACAGCAGCTGTGAGCAGCTCCACACTGTCTCTCACAGGTAGGCCAAGCTGATTCTGACACCAGCAGAGTGATCAGTCAATAGTTTACTGACGCTTGTCAGTTACGATCAATTTCCCTTGTTCTTCTCCACTATAGCACTCCTATAAATGCCTCGTTCCCAGGCCTCCGCCCAGATTTTATCTCGCAGCCATTTGGTCGGAGGCCTAGGAACGAGGCTACTGTAAATGTAGGTGGGTTTCTGCTGCCTTTATACATAGACACTTATATCAGTGTTAGCATGAATATCAATATCACAGTTATACATGCCACTGCATGCACACATGGCATGAACTTTCCTTCCCTGCAGCTTTTGGCTCAAGCACTAACACCTTGATTGTTGCGACAGATCCTGTTACAAGTGAAAACGATTTCAACCCACGTGACAACCGGACAGCGGTAACACTTGGTTCTACTATAGGTCCCCCATTGTTGCGGTGTGTTGGTGGTCATGAAGGAGATACAGGCCTAGGGAGTTTCAGTCCTCCCTCAGTGGTGTGGGTTAGGAATGGAGAGCAACTGGTTGGTGGTGGTAGAATTACCATCACTGAGAGCACGACCTTGAGTGGTCAGCGAAGGGTCAGTGACCTTCAAATCTCCAACTTTGGTTCCTGTGATGTCGGTGTGTACCAGTGTATCTTCACTGATGTGGACAGTGAAACTGAAGTCATCACTACCACACCTCTCAGACTGGACACAGGTTGGTGCTAGACTCTCAGAAACATTTATAATTTTCTTTCTGTTAACCAACTAACTTCCGTGTACTTGTGTAGTCTCATCTAGCCTCATACCCAGGCCGCTTGCAGTAAGCGACATATGCTGTGGGATGAGAAGGCCTGGGTCTGAGGCTAGTATCATTCCAGGGCTTCCCTCCCACCCCCAGCTTTTGTGCTGTAAGGTACAATAGCTGGACAGGGAGGCCTTGGGAACAATGTCAGCCACGGTGAAGCTTTTGAATTGATCTGATAACTATACTGTCACAAGTTAGCCTAACTTAAGGTAGCTCATGGGCTCCTGCTATCAAAATTTTTGTTGTTGTTCCTTAGTTGGGCAAAAAGAGTGTTTACCAGGTATTTGAAATCCAGCCTGGTATTGCAATTGGCTGAAACAATAATCCTGCACACTGGGTGTCTTGTAACATCCTGCATGACTATAAGGCTCAAAGCAGGAAGATATGCTTCATTGAGTTTTTGTGTGGTCAGATTATGATTTTCTATGTAGCACACAAATGATGTGGTAGATAACTATTTGACATGTGGTGGTGCAGATGTTAGGTTCTTGATACCACCCCCTTCACTTGATCAGTGAGGTCACATGGGGAAAATGCAAACTAAGGAAGGTGCCATTTTCTCATACCTGATTACATGAGCCACTTTCTCATACCAATTGTGCAGTGCAAGCTTGGAATAGTTTTTGCTGCTACCTGTACTGCAAAGGAAAGCATTGGATAGTCAGGAGATTTGTTCACTACTCTAGCTAGCGTTGCACCATTGTTACTACCCACCTCATTCAGTCAGAATTGTTCATATGCAAGTCTGCATGGCCAGCTGCTTGGGAAGCCAGTCAGAGAGGCAGAGGGCTTCCATGCAGGAGGGAGGAGGAAGCTCAACACAACCCTGGGAGGTATAGCTATATAGGCACACTCCACTTGATGCAACTTCCCACCCACCACAAGAGATTGGCTATAGCTATGTTGCTTCGATTAGGGAGTGTATCCTCTATCATGTGACCAGAGCTTCACTGAAGGCAAAACAAGCATAACCAAAGGCCGTACCCACTTGTAGTACTGGTGGTACATACATGCCACTTTTTTGCTAGTGCTATAATGCTGCTGCTGCCGGTATGCAGCATATGTTCTTGGACTATTTTGGGAAAGTTTGTAACCTAGTACTATTCCATCAGTTGCCACCAGTGATTCAAGCATATTGCCAATAACAGTGGACTGCAGAGATAGCTGTATAGAATCCATCCAGGAACAATTTTCAAAGTGTGATAAAGAAAGCTACTGTATATCCATCATGTTTGCTATGAACAGAGATTTGCCGACTCATTGTCAAATAGCTTGTATCATGAGTAAGTAAGATCTGTTTATGGACTTGAATCCACAGGTACATAGCTAAATCCTGGTAAGAAGTATAGCCAACTAAACCATGCATACACAAATGCTTGTGTTTCTCACAGGTGTCACCAATATGCTGGAGAGAGTCTCCCCACCAGTCATCATCCTTGACCCTCCTGAGAAGTTGGTCATTGAAACAAGAGCATCAGGAGGATATCAACGGTTTGACTGGTTGAGAAACGGAAGTTTATTCAGTTCATCACCATCAGCCCCCTTCCATGTTGTCGTACCACGTGAGTTTCCAAACTTTTTTGAAATCTTTGCTCGTGAGCCCACCACCACGGATGACCTGGGAGTGTATGAGGCAGAACTTCAGCTTGCATCTGGGCAAACACAAGCACAAGATGTACAATTTGTTGTCACAAGATACGGTAAGGACCATAAGACCTCTATTTACCACATAATACAATTTACTTCAGGACTCCTGTTCCAATTGAAGGAATAAGTTTGCTAAGTGTCACATGCATGGTGGAAGTAAAGTACACAACAACTGACACTCATTGGTAGCAACAGTTCACCAGCTTGTGCATACAGCTCTCCCAAACGCTCATAAGACCATAGCGTTTATTTAGTTACTTTAAAGTGTCAACAACAGTCATTGTGGTGTAGTCAGAATCTCTATGTGCAAACCCTATTATTAGGAGTGTAGCTACTACAATATATAGACTTAGACTAAGCATTGTATACTAACCATAAAATCTACGGCTAGTTAGCTATTGCTAGGTATCTTAATCTCAGACCCACCAAACATTATATAGCACAGTTAGCAGAGATCACTTTTGGTATTGCAAATTTGTTTATACCTGGTAATGCACTACCATGCTGGACAATTGACTGGCAATGTGACTACATAATTTTAGCTTGTACACTGTGACCTTCCAGTTTGATGGTTACAAGTGAATTGAATCAGGTTCTCATGTTGTTGGTGACCTGGTTACACTCCCCTTCATTGACTGCAGGTCAACCAGTAACCGTGAGTCTGACTGGTGATGTCACAGTGTTTGAGGGAGACTCTGTCAGTATCTCCTGCTTCTCTACTGGCAATCCTGTCCCCACCATTACGTGGTACCTTGGGACCTCAGTGGCACCACTTCCACAGAGTGATACAATAAATGATTTACAATTCACAATAACTGGAGCTGCACCAAATATTATGGTTAGCATCACAAATGGTAACATCACTTCAGAGCTCAGGATAGAGAATGCAGCCTACCCAGCACATGGAGGGGAGTATACATGTGTGGGCTTCAACTCTAATAGAGAAGGAGAGAGCACCAACAATGCTACTATTAATGTGCGAGTACAAGGTAAGCATAAAGCCACTCTGGTGTTCTACTCCAACTATAGTGTATAAAATGTTGAGGCCCAGCTCAATAGACTACTCCCTGATATCACTTGTGGAATCCCTATGTGTGGTCATTATAACTATATACTTGGTTGTTCTAATGTAGTTCCAGTACAGGTCACAGCGGCTCTCACTAGGGTTGTGGCTGGAAACTCCACCACCCTCACCTGCACTGTCACACGAAGCAACCCCATGGGCAGCTACTCCTACAGATGGGTACACAACAACTCCATGATGCTCAGTGAAGCTAGCAACATGCTGACTGTTACCATCACGACAGAGTCCAACCTTGGTACTTACCGCTGTGAGGTGACCAACTCTGCTGGACTGAGTGGTGGTGATGCAACTACCATTGAGCTTGGAGGTGAGTTTTGGTATTGATAGACTTCAGACTCAATAGCAGACAATCATTGCTGCACTATTACTGGCACACTGTCACTTTAGGGTCCCAGTAAGCCTTCAATTACCAAGAGTGAGGCTAGTGATACAAATTCCTTATTCAACTAAAGAGCATCTGTTTTTGTCCTTATCTACATGAAGAATTATGCATGAATTAAGACGTCTAACGGTTGCATAATTCTTCATTGTAAAAAAATCTTGCGTGCTTTGTGTGCAACCATTTTCTTGGGCTTTGCGCTCACATACCAGCCCTCTCACTCTTACAAACTTGTAGTAGCACCCCCCAATTTATTGCTGCATTAATTGATGTGCAAGGTAGCTTACTATTCAGTTGAAGTTGTGCTGTTGAGTGCAAAGTAATTGACTTCATTCAGAAATACATGGCTATTCCAGGAGCACACTCACAATACTGTCCACAGCTGCTTCCTCCTTCCACCCTTTCCTTCTCTTGCTGGTTAAGCCATGCATAGCTACTTCCTCAACAACTAGAGTGTATTACTTACCCTGTGTGTCATCGATCCAGTCTAAGATCCATGCTGCACTGACATCAATTCGGTATGAACACGTGCCAGAGCCGTACGGAGGGTATATGCCAGTACTTTTAGTTGCTGACCATATTAAAATGGTGGAGTCTACATAAAGCTAGAGCTGCACAGAACAGAAGCACTTTTGTTGCTAATCGTTTAAGCCTATAGATTGTGCTTTTTCACTGGACAGACAGACAGACAACAGATGGACAGATGGACAAAACCGATTGCTTAACCCTGCTTCGCGCATGCATGCGCAGGGTAATTACTTCACACTCCAAAGCACAACTTCAACTTCAAGTGCATTCTTCAAGCTTGTACAACCCACCATAACTATAACATTACAACTAACCTACAAAATGTTCACCAACCTTCTTTCTGGCTGCTTTCAATACAAGCCTCCAAATATATAGAGCAGCTCATTTATACAGTAGTAACAGATCATGTCTATTGATTGTGCACTACTATAGCAATGGACCAGAAGAGTGCAATGGGAATAAAGTGGAAGTAGATGACCGTTGTGGACTTCTGTAGTCATCTGCTATGTAGTCATTTGCTGCAGAACAGCTTTCTGACTGGGGTGTTTAAGCATCAAAGGCCACACAACTTTCTGCTTCAGTACAGGCATCATCCTTGCAGTGGGATCCCATGCTTCAGTATGGACTTATTCACTGTCAACTAAGGTGCCTGAAGCTTCTCATTGGTTTGACCTGCTGCTGGCCATGGTGGGGAGCCAAACCTAGCTGTGAATGAGTACAGTGTAACTGCTGTCAGTGAAGTACAAGCATGCACAGCTGGCATTCTCCCTCCCCACTCACACAGCCTGATAATTATAGCATCAATGCATGGTTAGTCATAATTTCACCTCATATATATTAGCAGCTGTTCACCCACAATCATCGATGCTCATCAGCAAGCTGATCCCTCTGAGTCACCACAAAAAGTAACTCTCAATCACATTGACAGTGGGTGAACAGTTATCGCTCATCATGGATTTCATTAAGGTGTGTGTCTCATAAGTTTGAAGTCCTCTATTGGCCTATTTACCTGCTGGTATCTCTCACTGCGCCCACAGAGCCACCCAATGGGATAACGGTACAACCAGATCCGGTACTTCCAGTGGTCTTGAGCCACCCTGTTAACCTGATGTGTACGGCCACTGGGGACCCTCCCATTACTTACGCCTGGGTACTGATGGGGGAAGAAACCACTCGCCTGAACCCTGACCCTATGAGTGGCAATTTTGCTCTCAGGATCACACAAGTGGACCAGTATGGGGTCTATATCTGCATTGCCACCAATGACCTAGGTGTGGATGCAGCCAGTATCAACATCATCCAAGCCAGTAAGTCCATTACATAACAGTTAGACAATAAACCTGAGGGCCCAGGGCCTGCATTGTAGTGTCCCAGGTGCATTAACTCAGTGTGTAGAATACAGTAACAGTGACATTTGGCATGTGTATATGGTGTTGGAGACAGCATCTGAGTATACCGACATGTGGCATGGTGTGGCCAGAATGATAGCAATGACCATGCTTTGTGTGCATCTCAATGCCTGGAGAAACAGATTAATTTATAAAGTTTGTATGAAGCTTCAACTGACCAACAATGTTGTAGTAACTGACCAACAATGTTGTAGTAGCTTGTATTTCTCCTACCTCTCCCATGTAGCCATACCTGTGACCTCACCCGACCAAGCTGCAGTGAATATTACAGTTGGTAGTCCTCTGACTCTAATGGTGGACATCACTGGATTCAACTTGCCGCTGACTAGCATCACGTGGATGGAAGGTGGACAGGTGCTAATGAACAACACCGATAATATCGTCATCACCCACGGCAGCTTTGCAGCTCCCCCTACCACATCCACCCTGGTTCGTGACTCCATCCAGTCACCCATGGACAATGGTACTTATCAGGTCGTGGTGGAGAATCCAGCTGGACAGGACTCATCAATGTTTACCATTACTGTGAACGGTGAGCAAGTTAGCTTTCAACTATGCATGTGACATGGGAAAGAATAGAGAAGTATAGCCTAGGAATAAATTTGGGAGCTTTGTGACTGTGGCTTAACACCAAGTTGGCATCAGGAGGTATTTAGTTATCGTTATGCTCTTTGCTCCACAGCCCCAGCTGAGCTCTTATTCCCTCTGGACCCTACTGCCATATCAGTTAACGAAACATACTCAGTGAACCTCGCATGTACTGTCAGAGGATTCCCAGCTGTGGACATCACATGGTGGTACCAGAGCACTACTCAACTCATGGACTCAGATCCTGGACTCAGTATACAGTCAATGACAGTGGTGATTAGCGATGGCTTTCTTGATACAACCTCTACTCTCACAATACCATCAGTGGACAGGGCTGATGCAGGAAACTATAGCTGTGTTGCTTCAAATATAGTGTTTGGTAGCCCAGTGCAAGATCAGCAGCAGTTTATACTAACAGTGAACTACTGTAAGTGTCTTATTGCATGTTGACAATGTATTCGTAGCCACATATCAAGTGCAGCTGTTATAATTATGTAGTTTTACACTGGATCAATAAGAGAAAGCTTATGTGATAATTTTTTGCTGAGCTCTTGGTAGCTATACATAATAAGGGGTGCATGCATTTCCATGTTTAATAGATCCACATTAAAGTTTAGTGTTTAGCTTTGCAGACAGTTCTTCTTGTTCCTCATTCCTCAGTAGCTACTTAGCTATGCGTAGTTGTGGCTCTCCAGAAGTCGTGATTGTGGCTAGCCAGCTGCTATGTGATTCAACATCCTCTCCCCTCCTCTCTCCCTCCCCTCCCCACTCCCTCCCCTTCCCCTTCTGCCTCCCCCTCCCCTCCCATACCTTCCCCCTCCCCCTCCCCTTCCCCCTCCCCCTCCATCCCTCTCCCTCCCCTCCTCCATACTCCTCAGCTGTGAATGTCACCACCTTCCCGGATGTCCTATTCCAAAACAGTGGTGGGGTCCACAGCATTGTGGAGGGGTCTGTGATCTGGCTGTACTGCACTGCTGACTCAACAACTGCAACCCCCAGTATCACCTGGACCAAGGATGGAGTGACTCTTGTCAATGACCCTCCACACATTCGCATCAGGAGCAGTAACGATACTTTGCTGTCTACTACCTCATCACTTGTGGTTGATAACTTTGAGGCAGCAGATGATGGTACCTATCTGTGTCAAGCTAGTGATGGAACAGCAGCTGTGAGCAGCTCCACCCTGTCTCTCACAGGTAGGCCGTGCTGATTCCAGTACCAGCAGAGAGATCAGCGTCAGTAGTTTTCTGACTCCTGTCAGCTAAGTTAACACTTGTCGGTATATTGATGCACATGCACATATGATGAACCATAAATGGAGGTCATATTGCCATTAAACTTGGGTGGTTTTGCTTATACATATATACAGCATTGGCACGAGTATTGTTATACACACCAGTGCACACACACACATAACATGATATTTCCTTCCCTGCAGCTTTTGGCTCAAGTACGAACACCTTGAATGTTGTGACAGATCCTGTTACAAGTGAAAGCGATTTCCTCCCATTTGACAACCGGACAGCAGTATCACTTGGTTCTACTATAGGTCCACCACTGTTGCGGTGTGTTGGTGGTCATGTGGGGGATACAGGCATAGGGAGGTTCAGTCCTCCCTCAGTGGCGTGGGTTAGGAATGGAGAGCAAGTGCTTACTGATAGTAGGATTACCATCACTGAGAGCACGACCTTGAGTGGTCAGCGAAGAGTTAGTGACCTTCAAATTTCCAACTTTGGTCTCTCTGATGTTGGTGTGTACCAGTGTATCTTCACTGATGTGGACAGTGATACTGAAGTGATCACTACCACACCTCTCAGACTGGACACAGGTTGGTGCTGGACTCTCAGTCATGTTTGGTCATAGTCGTTCAGGTCATGTTTCCGTCAACCAACTATCTTCCATGCGTAATCTCGTTCTAACCTCGTACACAGGCCTCCTCACTGCAGTATTTGTTGCTTGCAGTAAGCAACAAATGCTGTGGCGTGAGAACTATAGGAGGCAAAAGAGTGTTTACCAGGTGTTTGAAACCCAGCCTGGTATTGGCTGAAACACACGTCTTGCACACTGGGTGACTTGTAACATCCTGGCCTAGCTTAAAGGAAGATATGCTAGCCTCATATTCCCAGGCTCCTCCCCAGCTTTTTGTCGCATACTGTATAGTATGTGACAAAAAGCTGGGTAGGAGCCTGGGAATTAAGCTAAGAAATGCTTCAGTAAGTTTTTGTGTATGATCTTTGGGTTCTAGCATACCAATGATGTGGTAGATAATACAAAGTCCAAGATGCCTAGCCTCGCACCGGGTACGAGGCTATTAGATGCCTCGTGTAATAGTGTCAGAGCGCACACATTCGCATGTAAAGTGGGCACCCACTTATGCCATGAAAGAAGTGTGAAATTTCATCTTCAATGAAGGGAGATGATGTGTGTGTCTCTGAAGGTCAAGGTCTACATGCTGTGCTTACAATGCTGTCGCCAATGACAGCTACGTACAAGTCCATATATACAGATCTTACTTACTACAAGTGCTACCTGATTGGTCAGCAAATCTCTGTTAATAGCCCTTCTACAGCTAGAGTGTAAACAGTGTTGACTTAGCTTTCTCTTTCACAAAGGATTATATCTATGTCTGCACTAGTTCCTGTTACAGCTACTCACTAAGATTGAGGAGCAACAGTATCTTGGTTTTAATCCACTCTTGGGTGGGAAGTTGTACAAAGTAGAGTGTGCAGTCTGCATGTACATGTCCCTATTCCTCCCAAAGCTGAGTGGAGTTCCTCCCTCCTGGAAGCCCTCTACTCAAATACACTTAGATGTGTATATGGATCCTATAGGGCACTGCCTGCTGCCATTGTGCTTGTGTTTTTCACAGGTGTCACCAATATGCTGGAGAGAGTCTCCCCTCGAGTCATCATCCTTGACCCTCCTGAGAAGTTGGTCATTGAAACAAGAGCATCAGGAGGATATCAACGGTTTAACTGGTTTAGAAATGGAAGTTTATTCAATCCATCACCATCAGCCCCCTTCTATGTAATTGTACCTCGTGAGTTTCCAAACTTTTTTGAAATCTTTGCTCGTGAGCCCACCACCACGGAAGACCTGGGAGTGTATCGAGCAGACTTTCTGCTTGCACCTGGGCAAACACAAGTACCAGATGTAGAATTTGTTGTCACAAGATACGGTAAGGACCATGAGACCTCTATTTACCACATACTGTAGTTTACTTCAGAATTCCTGTTCCAATTGAAGGAATCAGATTGCTAATGGCAAAGTGTCAAATGCATGGTGCAATGAAGTACACAGATATTAGTAGTACACGTGTGATGTCACATACGGCCTACGACAGTTGAAGCGAGAAATGGCGGCCAATGGGAAGAGAAAATGCTCACAACCTAAGTTATAGGAGACATATATACTTGACTACCAGGACTATTTTTTTCAATTATATCAGGAGTGCAATAGAGACTATACGACTGGGTGTTGTACAGTAACCATAAAATCTGGCCATAGCTATACCTAGTTAGATCACTTTGGTATTGCGAAATGCTCTATACATGCTGGATAATTAACTGGTAGTGAGACTACATATAGCTACACATTACAGCATACTGTGACCTCCAGCTATGGCAAATTTGCACTATACATTCATGCTGGATAATTGACTGGTGATGAGACTACGAATCTACACATTATCCATTCTTTAGCATACTGTGACATTCCAGCTTGATGGTTATGAGTGAATTGAATCAGGCTCTCATGTTGTTGGTGACCTGGTTACACTCCCCTTCATTGACTGCAGGTCAACCAGTAACCGTGAATCTGACTGGTGATGTCACAGTGCTTGAGGGAGACTCTGTCAGTATCTCCTGCTTCTCCACTGGCAATCCTGTCCCCACCATTACATGGTACCTTGGGACCTCAGTGGCACCTTTTCCACAGAGTGATACAATGAATGATTTGCAAGCAACAATAACTGGATTTGTACCAAATGCAATGGTTAGCATCACAAATGGTGACATCACTTCAGAGCTCATGATAGAGAATGCAGCCTACCCAGCACATGAAGGGGAGTATACATGTGTGGGCCTCAACTCTAATAGAGAAGGAGAAAGCACCAACAATGCTACTATCAATGTGCAAGTGCGAGGTAAGCATATCAAAAGCCGCTCTGGTATTCTACTCATCCACCATACACAGTAAATCTTGTAGAGTCCCAATGGTCATTAGTTACATGTGTTGTGTCGCTTGTTCCAAACAGTTCCACCAGAGGTACAGGTCACTGCGACTCTCACGAGGGTTGTGGTTGGAAACTCCACCACCCTCACCTGCACTGTCACACGAAGCAACCCCATGGGCAGCTACACCTACAGATGGGTACACAACAACTCCATGATGCTTGGTGAAACTAGCAGCATGCTGACTGTTACCATCACAACAGAATCAAACCTTGGTACTTACCGCTGTGAGGTGACCAACCCTGCTGGGCTGAGTGGTAATGGTACAATCACCATTGAGCTTGGAGGTGAGTGTTGGTATTGACCTTCACTTAACCCTCACACTGAATATCAGATGCTCGGGCAATCACTAGATTGCACTATTAAGTTAATAGGACACTATTCATTCAGTATAGACCCCTCACTGATTAGTAAGTTTCCTGGGACTTACAGATTTAACTTATTGTGTCTAAATTTATTGTTTCTGTGACAGTTTTGCCAGCATGTCCTCAAGCTCACGCCATCCACGCTTTTTTAGTTCATAATCATCTTGGGATTCCATTGGTTTACTTGCATCATGTGGATAGCAAGTCAGGACTCCGTGATTGTGCATATCTGATAGCACATTCATGTGGTGGCTGAGGAGGTCAGCTGATGAGTGCATGTTTGCCAATGTCTGTGGGCTGATGACCACATGCAGGCTGGTTCAATGACCACAGGGCTATAGCAGCTGGAAGGTTCCCAGTGCAGTTTTGTTTTTTGGCCCAAAGTCATCAGCAGTTCTTCTGATGAACGTATGCATAAAGTGTAATGATAATCATGCATGAGAGAGTTATCTCTCACTGCACCCACAGAGCCACCCAGTTGGATAACGATACAACCAGATCTGGTGTCTCCAGTGGTCTTGGGCGAGTCTGTTGACCTGATGTGTACGGCCACTGGGGACCCTCCCATTACTTACGCCTGGGTACTGATGGGGGAAGAAACCACACGCCTGAACTCTGACCCTATGAGTGGCAATTTCACTCTCAGTATCACACAAGTGGACCGGTATGGGGTCTATATCTGCATTGCCACCAATGACCTAGGTGTGGATGCAGCCAGTATCAACATCATCCAAGCCAGTAAGACTCCATTACATAATAGACAAGATATCGCTTTATTAAACCTGTAGGCCTGGGGCCTGCGTTGTAGTGTCCCAGGTGCATGGGTTTTAATCATATACCGGTACGTGCGAGAGGATGAGGTTTTTAACTCAGTGTGTACAATACAGCAACAGTGACATTTGGCATGTATAGTGGAGACGAGTATACCGACATGTGGCATTGTGTAGTAATTTGCTGTGTGTATGTAGCCACTAAAGTTGTACTTGTGTGGCATGCATTTCCTACATGTACACAGCACTGGTTATACTTCTGTAGGAAGTTACTTTCAATTTTGTTCCTTTTGGGACTGTTAATTTTGCTGGATTGCTTCTAGTGATCTTATCTAGAAGAAATGTTGCTTTGGAAGTGCAATCACCATTACTGCAATCACCATGACCACTTGTGAAATTATTGCCCCGCTTCACTCAGAGCTAATTAGTATTGAGTGGAAACCTGTAAGCATAACATCACATGTAGATAGGATGCTTTTCTTTGTCTGCAGTCTCTGTCACTCTGTTTGGAGACCCCATGGATGTGGATGTCCTCTCACCTGATCCTGCCGTCCTCAGCTGCACTGCCACTGGAGAGCCCACCCCACAGGTCACCTGGACCAAAGTGTTTCCAAATGGCACCGCGGTGGAGATGTCTGAGTTCATGACTAAAGTTGCCATCAGTACCACCTACACTGGTGAAAATGTCACCAGTACACTAACGATTGAGCCCACTGATGCCTTTGATACTGCCAACTACAGCTGCACTGCAGAGAACACGTTTGGTCCAGTTACCAGTTCTAATGCTGAAGTCACAGTGTTTGGTATGCAACACAATTTGATATCACTTTCATTGGGCACTTCAGTAGCCTTATTATTCTTCCCTCTCAATTATTATGCAGTTGCTCCTGTTATTGTGGAGCCAGTGGATGGAGAACTATTCCGTGTCAATAGGACAGATGACATCTCACTTACATGCTCAGCCCGTGGCATCCCTCCACCATCAATCAGGTTCCTACGAGGAGGTGTGGAGCTGAACAGGACTGGGGGGGAGTCAGGAGCAGGAATGGACCTTGTGTCACGAGTCCAACTGGCTGAGGAATCATCATCTGTATACGTGGATGATGGCACATTCATGGTGTCTCGGGTGCTGACCATCTTCAATGTTGCTGAGGAAGATTCAGGAATGTTCACCTGCGAAGCCTCTAGCACAATCCCAGAACTGAGTCTCTCTTTTACCAACAGGAGTGTGTTTGAGCTGGCTGTGCAAAGTAAGCATTAGACAGCTTTGTTCTTGTCTCTCTACCTTTTCTCATAGATGCTATACCGTAGTCTCTCGAAAATACGCCCATGGGCGATGAATTTAGAATCTGCTCAAAGAGGGGGATGGGCGTATTTTCGAGGACCCCTCTCCCGAAAATAGGCCCACCCTTGACTCGAAAGTAGGCCCACCCAAGTACATGCGTATACGAGTGCAATACGGCAACAGTCATTCTAGCAAGGCTTAACTACTACTAGTCCCGGAGTTTCTTGGTGAGCAGGAACAATCTCTTCGTGTGAGTAGCTACAGGAACAGCAAACAAGACACAGCAGGACTGCTTCAATGACGTACAGTGCGCAGACTATCTTCGGGACTTGCCGATTGCTGCTGCTTCCTAGAAATCCGTAGTGCGCTGCTAGTGCTACGCTAGGCGACTGCACACGCGAAGACACAAACATGCAATGCACAGAGCGTGCACGGTCTCATGTCATGCATTCAGTACACAGCTGATTATGCAATGGCATGCAACATAATGGAATTCATTGCAAATAGTACCAGCCTTCATTTCTTAGTCCAACCTCTTTGACGGTGCTTCTTCCGGAGCTATTCAAGTGCTTTCCTGTTCGAGCTAATAGGGTGGGCGTACTTTCGAGTAATAAATGACCCTTTGCAACAACTTGTCGCGAAAAAGGGGGGTGGGCGTATTTTCGAGGGTGGGCGTATTTTCGAGAGACTACGGTACAGGCATATGTGTGTGTGTGGTAGGTCACATTTGTAAAACTGCACATGTAATTGACAATTGTGTTTCTCTATATCTGTACCTATCTTCCATCTCCAGTTCCAGCCACCATCTTGATCCCTCCCATGGACACAACTGTGGTGTCACCCAACCCTGCTGTGTTCACCTGTGTAGCTGATGGGGTCCTAACTCCAGAGATAACATGGTGGAGGCGGGAACTAGATAACAGCCTTACACAGCTGTCCTCAGATGGAGTCAATATCACTATAACAGCGGATGACCTCCCTAGGACACGACAGAGTAATCTCATCGTCCTCCAGCCCCAACCAGTTGATGCTGCTGAGTATGTCTGTGTGGCTAGCAATGAACTTGCTACAGTTCCGGCCTCTGCAGTGCTGACAGTGTATGGTAGGTACAGTTGATCTGAACCTCAGTTCACCATCCATACATACCAAATGCTGAAATGGTATAATTGCAGCACAATTTAATGTAGAAATAGTATCTGTATATGATTTATCTCATATTGGTCCTGGCCCAGACCCAACCAACCCCAGTGCAGATCACTTTTAGTCTGCACATTATACCGGAAGCGATATACGTGTTGGATGAAAGGTCTGGGACCGAGACTACATTTATCTTCATATCTTTACAAGTCTAGCATCACTTTCTAGAAACAGTAAAGACGTGCATGATGATTATGTCTGTTCATTGTGCAGTGGTTCCAAGCATCCTGCTCCCACTGGCAAACTTCACCTATGTTGTAAATGAGACTGACCCAGTGATATTTATGTGCTCAGCCACTGGTATCCCACCACCTGAGATCACCTGGACGAGGAATGGAGTACTCCTAGATAATAACGTATACCCACGTATTAGTCTCGGCAATCCCTCTGATCCAGAGGCATTTCCAACAACTGGTGGAAGCGTCTACTCTGTCAGTCGCAACCTGACAATCAGCAACACCAGGGACAATGACTCAGATACCTACACCTGTGTGGCCTCCAATGGGAATGCCAGGACACCCACTGTGACTCAAGACTTTGAACTGATTGTCCAAGGTATGTGGGTCATTCAAGTTATACCCCGGGCATGTTTAAATTAATCCTTCTCATTTCCACAGTTGCAGCTCAAATCCTTGACCCACCGGACAACGTCACGGTTGTTGAACCTGAAGATGCCACTTTCTCCTGTCTGGCTACTGGCAGACCCAGGCCAGCAATTGCATGGTTTAGAGTATCAGACTTTACTCTACTACAACCACCATCAGGAAATTTCAGTATTGTGGAACAGGAGATTGGAGAGAGGGAGAGGAGGAGCAACCTAACCATCGTTGGCACAGAATCCTCTGATGCTGGTGCCTATGGCTGTATGGGTGTGAATGAACCTGGAAATACTACAGAGCAGGCCACTCTTATAGTTCATGGTAAGCCAAATAAGGAAACATATATGACCTTTACTGCACTGGCAAATACATTTTTCTTGAATTCATTCTCTTCCAGTGATACCGAACATCACCTTCCCTGTGGACAATACCTTCACGTACACTGTGAATGAGGCTGACCCAGTGACCTTCACCTGCTCAGCCACTGGTATCCCACCACCTGAGATCACCTGGATGAGGAATGGAGTGCCATTCAGTAACACACGAATCACCCTCAGTAACCCAACAATGCCAGAGCTCTACTCACCTGATGGTGGGAACATCTACTTTGTCAGTCGCAACCTGACCCTGGCCAACACCATGGATGCTGACTCAGGTACCTACACCTGTGTGGCCTCCAATGCGAATGCTGTGACTCCCAGTTTAACTCGAAACTTTGAGCTGTTTGTGAATGGTAAGTTGGACATGTGCAACAATGGTGGTATGTACACTGTATTGCTCCATGCCGTACATGTAGTGTGAATATTAGGGGTACAAAACCAAAACAGTACAATTCAACTGTTCTTCTCTCATCTTCCCCAGTTGCCCCCACCATCTTTGTGCCTCCAGAGAACCTGGCAGTGGTCCAGCCTCAGTCAGCCACTTTCCTCTGCAATGCCACTGCACGACCCAGGCCACAGATCACATGGTGGAGGATGGGTAACCAGTTGATGGCACGAACAAACACAATTGAGATCAGTAGTGATAACTTTGGAGAAAGAGAGATAGTGAGCAATCTGACTATCGTAATGGCTGACCCGTCTGATGCTGGTGGATATGTCTGCCAAGCTACTAATGCTGCTGGCCAGGACACTGCAACTGCTGAACTCACTGTGCATGGTAAGTCGGTAATGTTTCATCAGAGAGAGTTGTGATTCAAGACCTTTATTCTTCCCAACCGTTCTCTTCCAGTGATACCAAACATCACCTTCCCTGTGGACAGTACTGTGTATGTTGTAAATGAGACTGACCCAGTAACCTTCACCTGCTCAGCCACTGGTATCCCACCACCTGAGATTAACTGGATGAGGAATGGAATGCCAATTAGTAATGCACGAGTCACCCTCAGTAACCCAACAATGCCAGAACTCTACCCAACTGATGGTGGGAATATCTTCCTTGTGAGTCGCAACCTGACCCTGGCCAACACCATGGATGCTGACTCTGGTACCTACACCTGTGTAGCCTCCAATGGGAATGCTGTGACACCCAGTGATACTCAAGACTTTGAGCTATTTGTTAATGGTAAGCTGGTGATTATTCCAAGCTTATGTGTGGATCAGGGAGGGATAGGACTGAGGCATTACTATGCCATGACAGAACAGTATTAATACCAACTCAACTGTGTTTCCTCTTTCCCAGTTGCTCCCACCATCCTCGAGCCTCCAGAGAACTTGACAGTGGTCCAGCCTCAGTCAGCCACCTTCCTCTGCAATGCCACTGCACGACCCAGGCCACAGATCACATGGTGGAGGATGTTTGAGAATGGTTCACTCCTGGACCAGCTAGTGCCTGTGGACGATACAATTGAGATTACTACAGATACCTCTGGAGAGAGGGAGATTCTGAGCAATCTGACCATTGTAATGGCTGACCCCTCTGATGCTCAGCCTGGTGTGTATGTCTGCAGAGCTACAAATGAACCTGGCCAGGATACTGCAAGTGCTGAGCTCACAGTGCATGGTAAGAAATTTGTCAACCTTCCCTCTAAACTGATCAGTTCCACTGAATTTGCCACCATTCAAATCTTAATCTCCCTGTATCCATAGTTTATCTGCTTTTGTTTGCTTTCCTCTCTACAGTGATTCCTGAAATAATCTTCCCGAATGACAGTTTCACTGGATATGTTATCAATGTAACTGATTCAGTGACATTCGAATGTATTGCCACTGGTATCCCCCCACCAACCATCCAGTGGTTCAGAGGAGGTATGCTTCTGACACCTGAAGGGGAGTTGGGCAACGGTCAGAGCCTGGTCAGTACTGGTGAATTGAATTCACGCCTGATGCTGGGTGAGCCATCTCAAATGATGATACCAACTCCAGCAGGAAACGTTTATCAAGTGGAGCATAGCGTGACCTTCAACACCAATGGCAGTGACACAGATATGTACACCTGCATGGCTTCTAACATCAATGCAGTGCAGCCGATTGCTACTCAAAACTTTACACTCTTTGTGCAAGGTAGGTCTCAGGATAATCTGTAAAGCATCCACTAGAATACCATAAACTGTCAGTTGCAGACATTTATGGGAAACTTAGAGACAAGTAGTTCTTCAGTATTGCATAGCAAGCACCTCAGGATTTTTGGCTGAGATACATTTGTGATTGTGTGAACTTACCTGTGATTTTGGTAACACGGTGTTAATTGTTTGTCTACTGCTAGATGTACAACTCTCATATTTCTACTTCCTCTCCTCCACTCCTCCCCTATTTACATAGTCCTGCTTTCTCTCCTCCTCTCTTCCCCCACTCAGTTCCCCCTGTTGTTGTCCCTCTCGCTCCTGGTCAGCAAGTGATCGGAAATGAGACTGACAGTGTTACCCTGTCCTTCAGAATCGATGAAGCAGCTCCCCTAGTCATTCTACAGGGTCTCCAATGGTTTTATGTGGCAGACTTTGGCGACAATCCCTTTGCAGGACAAGAAATTACAAATCTCACAAACAGGACTGCAGTATCCACGCTGACATTCTCTGAGTTTGATGGTATGCATTTCATAGACCTGACAGTGTCTAATATTACCCAACAACGAAGAGGAATTGGTGGGGAGACAGATGAAGGAAGGTACTTTCTTGTTGCTACCAACCCGGCTGGTGTACGGTTCTCATACATCGATTTGCTGGTCTCTGGTACGTATGTAGTATGTGAATGTTTGTGTGTCCATTCAGTAATGTTGGCAATTACCAGTTAGTGACTTATTGTCCCTTGTAATTAATTATAGTGCTGAGCCAAGTTTGAAGGGGTTAGAAACTTTTGTATAATGCTTTATGTACCCCTTTTTTCCAGGTCGTCCCTTGATCATTGTTCTTCCTGCGGACCAGTATGAAATCAACAACGGCAGCAGTGCAGTGTTCCAGTGTGAGGCTTCAGCCGTACCTCCGCATGATGTGTTCTGGACTTTCACCAACTGTAATGGCAACACAGAATCCATTATTGACACCACTTTACCTGATACGGACAATTACCTGATCAAACGAATGAGGGGGATTGGGGCTGGGTTTGGTGAGCTGACTGTCCTCAATGTGCAGTATGAAGACAGAGGGACATACACTTGCGCTGCAATGAATATCATTGGAGACGACGTGTCTGATGCCAACCTCACTGTTCATGGTGGGTCATATGGCACTAGCTCACTCGTCCCTAGGCTCGTTATACTTCTTCCACTGAATACTTCTTCCCCTCTCCCTCTTCCCCTCCTCACACTATAGTCTACCCAGTTATCAACAATGTCTCAAGCCTCACTGAAGTCAGTGTCTCCCTTCCAACTTCGCTGGTCTGCCTCACAACTGGCTTTCCCCTCCCCTCCATCACCTGGCAGAAAGACGACGAAGAGGTCATGTCCACTCCAGATGGACGGATCACTGCCTTCCATTTTGGCATTGCCAGTGGATCTTCATATGAAAGCAGTGGATTTATGGGGAATGGTACAATCGAAGGACTTCTGGAGGCCATGACTGAATTTAACATGAATGACATCCGTTTGCTTGGGGAGCTTGTGTTAGTGAGTGTGCTGAGCTTTGATCGCCTGGAGAGAGGGGACACAGCAAACTACACCTGCACTGCCACCAACATGCTGCCACAGACCACCACCCTCACAGCTCTGTCTCCCTCCATCCCACTGGTTGTGCTGGGTAAGCTCATGCAAAGTTCATGAACTCCATAAGTGCCTGTATTCTTATAAGAAACCTTAGTTAGCACACTATCAATCGCTTGCAACTCAGTTTGTTCAAACATCCTTCCTTACGCTCAAATGGTTGCCATGTGATTGCTGTGTGATTATATTTCCCTCTTTACAGAGGTACCTGACGCACCCACGGATGTTATGGTGTTTGACATGGGATCACGCTGGTTGGCCCTCCGGTGGACTCCCGCATTCGACGGCAACCGTCCAATCACATTGTTCATCACCTACCTACAGGACATCAACATAACAGCCCCTTTCATGACAATAGGCATGCTTGAAGTGGGAAGTCTGATGTTCCGTGATGGAAGCTTCAGATACAACATCTCTGAAGGTGTTATTCCTTTCAACAACTACCAGTTTGCAGTCCGGGCTTGCAATGTGCTGGGGTGTGGCACTGTCAGCTCACCCTCACCCACAGCCATGACCCTGCCAGACAGTAAGTTATTTGTACTGATCCAGCTAGGGAGGGGGAGGGAGGGTGGGAGGGGGAGGGAGGGGTTGAGTACGTTAGGTGGACTTGCTGAACATGACCATTCCTGTCTTTGTATCTCCTCCACAACCCTTATCCCCCTAGTCCCCACGGATCCTCGTAATGTGACGCTATCAGGCATCACCCAGACCAGCATGATAGTGACCTGGGAGGCGCCCACTATGCCGAACGGGATCCTTGGACCCTACAATGTATGTAGAGTTTACAAGAAACCTATTTCATGGTTGCTATGGATCCATCCATCTGCAAAGGCAGTACCGGCATGTGTGTAACTGCTTTATCACCTTGGATGATATAAACTCCCTATCAATTTGAACGTCAGTGTCCCCCCCCCCCCCCCCCCCCCCCCCCCCCCCCCCACAATGTCAACTACCACAAGACACAAGATATATAACATGTACTGTATCCAGAAATGGCAGCAGACAAACTATTATTGTACTCCAGCCATCAACCGTGTGGAGTACTTCCAGAATATTATACCAACAGTCAGTGATAGTTAACTTAACACTCGCTCCCTCGATGCCACTCCCACAATGTCAACTCTTCCCTGCAGGTGATGTATGTTGGTACCAAGAGCTATGACAGTACCTTCAGTGACACAGGAAGTCGATCAGTGAGTGGGCAGATGGTCATGTTGTCTGGCCTCGCCCCAAGAACCGACTATAGTGTTGTTGTCACGGCAATCAACACAGCTGGGTTCAGGAGGAGCAGTGACCCTGTGGTTGGAACAACACTGACTGGTACGCTTCGATTGCCTCTCCATCTCCACTCTCCACCCCTCAACTTCTCACTCCCTACATCCCTCCCTTCTCCACCTCTCCACAATTCCTCAATATAATAGTTGCTCTAGACATTGTTGCTCTCTCTTTGGTAGTTAGGTAAAAATTGACTTTGGTCTCTCTTGTACAGTACCAAATTAAGTAATGGTTAGATAGGTGAGATGAATAAATTTACCCTTCAATCCTGTAAGTGTCTCTGTTAGCCATACAGATGACACCATTTGATTCGTAGTTCACTGACATCAGGCAGTGATGTGTAGCATGAAGTAATTACTGCAGCCGTTCTTCCACGAAGGGTTGACTACTCCATCACCTGCCCCAAGCTGCTACGATGGACAACTTCGGTTTGGCAATGCCAACTACGGATCTACCCCAGCTGGTGCCTTCTACCATCAGGGAAGAGTGGAGGTGTGCATTAATGGAACATTTGGAGCAATCTGTGATGTAGGCTGGGACCAGCTGGATGCTCAAGTCGCTTGCCGTGAATTTGGCTACAACTTGACAAACTTTGGTACGTAGACTTGTTTGGTGGTCACATTAGAAACAGTGAACATACAAACATCTGCACCTCTTATATTCTCCCTGCAGATGCGCAAGTGTTGAATGGCTCAGTCCTTCCACCCTGGTACGGCC
Organism: Axinella damicornis; assembly: GCA_963931865.1. NCBI lineage: Eukaryota > Metazoa > Porifera > Demospongiae > Axinellida > Axinellidae > Axinella > Axinella damicornis. The sequence continues at coordinate 1,197,643 of OZ007517.1, read as the reverse complement.
CTGTCTACCTGGAGAATGTGATGTGCAATGGTGCTGAGACATTTGGGATTCAGTGCAACACACCTGGTCTGGGAGTGATCACTAACCCAGTGTGTTACAACCCAAACCGAACTGCCGGAGTGCGGTGCACCGCAAGTAAGTAGACCAAATTAAGTAATGGTTAGATAGGTAAGATGAATAAATTTACCCTTCAATCCTGTAAGTGCCATACAGATGACACCGTTTGATTCGTAGTTCACTGACATCAGGCAGTGATGTGTAGCATGAAGTAATTACTGCAGCCGTTCTTCCACGAAGGGTTGACTACTCCATCACCTGCCCCAAGCTGCTACGATGGACAACTTCGGTTTGGCAATGTCAACTACGGATCTACCCCTGCTGGTGCCTTCTACCATCAGGGAAGAGTGGAGGTGTGCATTAATGGAACATTTGGAGCAATATGTGATGTGGGCTGGGACCAGCTGGATGCTCAAGTTGCTTGCCGTGAATTTGGCTACAACTTGACAAACTTTGGTACGTAGACTTGTTTGGTGGTCACATTAGAAACAGTGAACATACAAACATCTGCACCTCTTATATTCTCCCTGCAGATGCGCAAGTGTTGAATGGCTCAGTCCTTCCACCCTGGTACGGCCCTGTCTACCTGGAGAATGTGATGTGCAATGGTGCTGAGACATTTGGGATTCAGTGCAACACACCTGGTCCGGGAGTGATCACTAACCCAGTGTGTTACAACCCAAACCGAACTGCCGGAGTGCGGTGCACCGCAAGTAAGTAGAGCAAACCCTAACCCTAAGACATAATTTATCATGTTAATGATATCTTGCCGCAGCTATATACACACCTACAACCACTGTCACTTCAACTGGACCGAGTGGTTCCCTCACTACCATTGTAGCAGCAGTTTCCAGTGTTGGAGGAGGCATCATCCTGCTGCTAGTAACTGTTACCATCATTTTAATCATTGCCATGTCAGTCATAGGCCGGAAGAAACCCAGGTGGGCTATAATAATATTTATAAAGAGTTTGTAGTCGTGTGACCATTCAACCCAATCATATTGCCTCTTGGTCCAGACTGTGACTTTCAAGTTGCAGCTGTGTCGGTATTTTGCCATCATGTGACAAAGTGAACAATCCCGAACTTTGCCACATGCCGCAGGCTGTACATGCAATCGATACTCTTCCCCTGCCGTACCCTTCTCATCTCTTTTGACTCTCAGGGTCAAGGCAGGACTTGGAGGCTTATGAGTCAGATTCAGCACAGGGCTTTGTTGGCCTCCCAACCACTTCAGTTGAGCTGGTCAACGTGGCACGTCTGTTGTTGCGATCGGTTGAGAGAGCTCCTGTGTATCAGCAACAGCTTTGGAAAGAAGTCTGTGAGCTTCAGAGGAGAGAGCCTGTGACCAAGAGGACAAGGGATGTGATATATGGCAGTCTGTCCGACTGCAACTCATAAACGTTTCCAGTGCAAATACCTACTAGATAGTGGGATTTATTCGTGTTGATAAAACTCCGCAATAGTTATGCTCTATTGTGTGTACCTACATGTGCAGTCATTTATGTTTTCTAGAGTGTGTACTATCCACTTGGCACTGTGTATGCATGGTGGCTCACCTTTGACTGGCATTGATGAAGCCATTCATGCATACTTCATACAATACATACATACATACATACACACATACATACATGCACACATGCATACATACATATACACATGCATACATACATACATGGAACAGGAAAAGGCATACCAAGGATGGTGATGACTCATATCGGATGCCATTTGAGGATAGGCCAGCTTTCGGGATTACACCAGCTGACGATCAGTACATTTTTGAGAACCAGGCATTGGACTGGAGTGAGGGCGCTCTGGCATTTGGTGAAGATGCCTTTGATGAACATGCTTTTGATGAGTACATGCTTGACGAGCATGTTTGAAAAAGTCCATTGACTAACGTTGCATAAGCATACTAAATGTTACGAAGAAAGTTGAGTCGCTGTAGCTAGCTTAATCTTACACAAGTGATAAGATTTTATAGCACATGCACAATATGTATCTATCTATATATCTATCTACTTTATTTATCTATCTATCTATATATCTATCTACTTTATTTATCTATCTATCTATCTATTGGCATCCCAGATGTGGTATAGCTAATTCCAGTTTCCTTCCTGGCCCTAGCCTAACCTTTCCCCTAACCCCGTGGCTCAAAATATCAAAAACCATGCAGGCTCGTAAAAACGTACTTACAACAACCAGGACAGGACCAGGTTTTCAAAACTCATGCTCTCAACAACCAGGCTCTAAAAACTGGCTCTCACCAACAGATTTTCAACAACTGGGCTCTCAAAAACAGCCAGGCTCTTAACAACCTGGTTGTGACACTATAGCTCTTGTACATGCAGCCAGGCTTTCAAGGAGGTACCAAAATTTAGGAAACCATTATGATTTATTTCTGCTGAGCCAACAGCATACTAATTTTATACTACACTAGGTAGTCCATTTTGCTGTAGGTTGATTTGACCCAAAATCATGAAAAACCATCGATACAGCCTTTGATCGAGTGCATGTGAATAATGTGATCAAAACTAAAACCATTCAAGAACAGCATTTTAAAGCTCCCTTTACGCTGACGGCACTGTTTTGATCATTTACGTATTTTGCGTACTGTAATACAGTAATACTGGGAACGAGGCTAGGATGCCCTCCACAACAAGTGGCAGTGTACATGTACCAAACAAGACAATACTTCATCTCTGCTGGTTTCACTGTGTTACTCCTGGTGTGCTGTCGCTCACCAGGAGTGCTGTTTCTGCCAATTTTGGTTCACTGTTCCATTTTTCACATCGGTCACCCTACAGAACAGCAGTGCTGTTTCTGTAGCCTCGTTTCCAGGCCCACAACGTTTTCTGTTCCTTAGATTGTACCTGCATGTGTCCGTATTCAAGTGTCCAGCAGGAAGTAGGCTTCAAGGGGCCAGTGCTGAATGCGCATGCGTGTCCGGTACTTTGTCTACTGTGATGGGCGGGGCTCATCCTACTAGTCAAGGTTTCGTTCCATGGTTTGGGAATGAGGCTGCCAGGCGGAACGCGCGCGCGCTATGATTTTTCTGACGTCACCTGTCGTGGCACGGCCCCCCTAGCTAGCTACTGTGTGTGCCCGAGCGAGTCTGGCTGATTCTGCATTGAACAACGTTCAACCCAGAAGGAACAAGCGGTGGTGAATCGACGGAACCTTTTTCGCGCGACAATTCACGTCCGAGAGGGAAGGGCTGAAGCGATGAAGATCACCGCGATTGCTCAGCTGGTTCTCTGCTTTGTTGTGGGTGAGGACGTTACTGCATGCATAGTTTACCTGCCCAGAAGTCGTACATATGTTGTCAGCTGTTTGAACCAACCCAAACTGCAGCGCGCTAGATGCTGACAGTGAATGCCCGTAGGCTGGGGGGGTTCGGGGGGTTCGGACGAACCGCCCGCACGGTCATTTAGGTCCGGTCCCGCTGCAAACAAGCGTACTTACAGTCTTACTTACTGCAGTCGCTGTCTTGTGCCAGTGCCTTCCTGGAGTGCTCACACTACCGAGTAGATCGTAGTGTCATGTACGATGCTAGAACAATACTGAACCTCGTTCCCAGGCTTTTTGACGAGAGGAATGTCTGGGAACGAGGACGTGGGGACGTACGCGTGGCGCGTGCGTATGGCACGCCGTCCGTAACAAAAATGAGAAATTTTATTGAAGGACAACAGGAGGGCTTCCTCAGTTTACATACATTGCGTACAGGGTGGTATATATATGTAATAAATAAATAAATAAATACACAAATAAATAAATAAAAGTAGTGGTTATAAAAACAAAAATAGGTAAACTGGGAAGCTGACATAATATTTATTTGCCGACGTGCAACATTTATTTGCCGACGTAGAAATCTTATTTGCCGACGTAGAAATCTTATTTGCCGATGTGCAAAGTTTATTTGCCGGCCATACGTGCGCGATTGTCATGTTACGAACACACGTAAAGACAGCTGTGCACAACATGGGGCGCCGTGAACAGAAAGAGCGTGAGAGAAAGCGGGCAGCTGCCATATGTCCCAGAGTTTGCAGAAGTTCTTGCCGCCGAAAAAGAAGACCGCAGTGAATACTGAAGGCGATGCTGCTGCTTCTGGTAGTCAGATAGGGTAAAGTTCTTGTGTAACCTCATCTTTTTGATACTGCCTAGCCAGGCATGCACATGTGCACGAGCGCTAGTGTCCCAAAATGCACCAGAATCGATCTCAGAGCATCTAAAACTCAAAATTTTTCCTGGGGGGGCATGCCCCCAGACCCCCCTAGCTACTGCGCGCTTCGCGCGCTGCCAGATGGTTTGGTCCACTTCATATTCAAAGAAGAACCCCCCCTGTACAAATTGAGCCTACGGGCCTGATTGAAGCTTCGTAATTTATTACTGTGCGCGCGTTGATAAAAAGGGGAGGGGGTGGGTTGGTTTAGTCTCGCGTAGCCAGACTCTCGCACGGAAAGGAGAGTCTGGTACCCTGCCCATATACGACTTGTTCCTTAGGCCACCCCTAGTGGGGTGGGATAAGTGGCGATAACGAATTCATGATAAGTGGATTTAAACCACAAAGTTTACATTACATCGCGTTCATGATGAGGCGCTAAGTAGAGAATCCGTACTGCACGCATAATTGCCGAGCGCCGCGAGGCTACTAATCGTGCAGCGTAGTCAAGTCGAATCCGTACTGCACGCATATTATTCTGTACGCAAACTTGTTGAGATGGAGGAGTGTTGTTTGTGCAGTCGTTCTGTTGAAATCGGTGGCTCGAAGAAGAAGCGGAAGAGGTTGTATGGGTCAGCTTGTTCAGTGTCCAGAGGAGTTTTGGAGAAGCTTGCAGATCAACTTAGTAGTACTGGCAGCAAGAAGTTCGCAGAGGTGAATGGGCCACAAGCTTTTTTGTGCCACCTGTGTGATGGAAAGCTGCAGAGCATACCAAGACATGAAGAGCAGCTCAGGGCCCTTAGAGCCGAGATCAGCACACAGCTACAATCGGTTCTGCATGATAGTGACACAGATGAAGAGATCCCTCAGTCTGCAGGACGTAAAAGATGCAGTGAGGATGCAAGCTCACTATCTCTCTCAGATAAAGCTCCCCGATTAGATCCACAGCCAAGTCTACCTAGACAAGATCAACCCCAGGGTGTGTCTCAAGAACATCCAGAGCAACTCACCTGTCTGCAACTACCCGAAGAAACCTCACATCCGCCTTCAGTCATCCCGGAACAATCTTTGGCCAGCCACAGTCGACCCTCTCCTCTTCCTGCAACTACTTTGGACCAGTCTGTAACCAGCCCAGAGAAACCAACCTCACTGCAACAGTCTCCAGCCATTACAGTATGTTAATAAGTGTATGATGCATGCATGGTATAGGCGTTAATTGTCGTAGTAGTAATTTGCCCTTCTGCTATATCATTTCACTTTTGAATGTAGGTTACGATAGGGTACCCATCTGGATTCAAGAAATTCACGGTGAACACTCCAGCCCGTAAACTATGTGTGAAAAGGCTGGCTCGCCGTAGCTACAAGTCACTTGTGACCAACATGGTGACATGTAGCCCAACCTCTTCAAAGGTGGTGTCAGGGATAGCTCAGCAAATAAGGGCTGAGATGAAGAGCATTCGCTCCGAACGTCATGATTCCATCTTGCTGGATACCCTTGAAGCTGTAAAAAGGTTCAGCTGGGAGACAGTTCTGCTAGAGTTGCAGAAGATGATGCCTACGCTGATGCAGCTCCTGATGAAAGTGGTCACCAACCCATCAAAGAAGATACCTTTGCTGTGCTTGCTCGCATCACAACTGCTGAAGCAGCGTTATCCAAAGCTTGGCTTAGTGCAGAGGGCCATGTCTGTCGTGTTGTATGGGAATGGCACTAACAAGCAGGTGATAACTTGTGTGGAAAGATTAATTATATACTGACCCAAGGTGTTAATAGTTAGGGTTGGGCAAATAATGGAGAAAGCTATGATGGCGATAATATGGACAAATTATATTATCACAATAATTATGTAGTAAGGAAAGTGACAACATTAACATGTCTAAGACACCTCTTAGTGGTAGTGGTTAGCTTGATTGATGCCACGACAACCTCTGGCATTCCAGACGGTGTTCATGCATATGCTCGGGAAACAGCAAGTTTTTGATGCCAACTAAAATGTCACGTGTGATTATCATGATAATGATATCCAATATTTCTATCATAAACGATAAATTACGATTATTGCACAGCCCTATCATTAATGTAGGTGTATAGGTGTCTACAGCCCATGATGGTCTGCTTGTCCTACAATGGGACAATCAGGATGATTGACCGACTATGTGAAGACCATGATATCGAGGTGGTTGTCTGGGGAGATGACTTGAAGAGCAAGCTGGACGAGTGCACAGTAGGTCCTATATATTGATCAAGTGATTACAGTGGCTACGGTATTATTTATTTATTTTTTGCTTAACAGGTCTCACATGACACCCCACGTGTGCATGACTCATTGATGGCCATGGATTTCACAGATCTAGATGACCAGTCTGCAGATGATTCATCTGTTTGTGCACCCTTGTACAGTCCTCTAGCAATGTCCAGTAACTGTAGTACGGATGACCAAGAGTATGACTCAGAAGAGGAAGAGCCACAGTCACACAATGGCGCGGAGGAGCAAGATGATCCGACTGGTTAGTATTTCAACAGTCATAATTCCTTTGCCACTATAGTATGTTTAAGTGCATGCTTGTGTGTGTGTGTGTGTGTGTGTGTGTGTGTGGGGGGGGGGGGGGGGGGGGGGGGAGGCTATGAGTTAACCTTTTCTGTTTGGTGGAGAAATTCAGCTCTTACCCTCCTTAAACTAAATCTCTGCTAGAGGGTGACGGATGACACAGTGCAGTGGTTTGTTTTCATCAGTACCTTCTTAATTCAGTTTTGATGGAAGACCAAGAAAACTGTGAGGAGTGTCTGGGGCAGTGGTGCGGATTCAAGATTGTCGGTGATAACATTGACAAAAACGTCCGACCCTCATACCAACGACTGGATCACCAGACACAATCTTTGCATCACTTCCATTCATTTGCAGTCCGTGACCGCATTAACCTCACTGCATACTCTGATCATGACCCAGCATTACCACCTACAATTGACCCTGCCACCATCACTCACACAGATAGTGATTTGGCCAATTTCCAGAGGGAGTGTGAGATATTAGTCTCTAGGTGAGGTTGTACACAATGTGTGATAGTACGAGGATTTGCTAAATATTGCCACTTTTCACATGCATAGAATTCTCGTTCAACACATGCCTGAATTCAAGAATCAAGCCAAGGAAGTGGTGTGGCACATTCCCAACAAGTATGCAAAACAAATGGCTGAGAAATCTACAGTGGTGAGCCATGGCAATTCTTATCAGTTGGCTGACAATTAATGCATTTTGACTGCATGTTTACTGATTCCTAGATACCATTGGGTGTTCTGCGTCACAACGAGAACCGATTGGATGAGATGAGTAAGATCATGGATGCACTGCATGCATATGTACCCACCCATGCCAGCGAAGGACAACTCACCCTCCCAAATGGGTCAGATTTGTCGTTTGATGACACAACCTTCTTCAAAATCCTGATCGGAGGAGACCAACTGACAGTAGCTCGAGTTGCTGGAGTCCAGACTCTACGGATGGGTCATGCGACTACACTGGACCGCTTGGAAGGCCTCATCCCGGTGGTAGAGGACTGGCACACAAGGGTCATTCTCTTAGAGGTATGAGACACTTGAGTATCACACCATGCAGGGTTTCATACAGAGGGGTAAAAGTGATTCACTACAGAAGTGTCTAGATAGGATCTACACATGGTGGTCAGGTGAGCAGAGTCTTTCTAACATCATTATATTACTTCCAATTTACGACTGCAAGTGCGAACATGCTGTGGTTAATTGTGGCTTAACATCTAATTTTTTTTTTGTACATGCAGGTTATGTGGAAACAAGCAAGTCAGTAATGGACAAGGGGACGATGTGCCAGCTTAAAAATCTGATCAACCGATCTGTGCCATCTGACCCTAGTGACAACGTAAAGGCAGCTGAGGATTTCCTACTCCTCCTAATCCACGCTCATGTGTTAGCAGCCGCTCGCCTTCTGTACTCCCTAAGCGGTACCACCTCAGCCTCTGATTTGGCAAAGTCGGTTGTAGCCACATACATCAGACTTCCTCAGCTTGATGCCACGACAACCTCTGCCATTCCAGACGGTGTTCATGCATATGCTTTAGACCTTCTGTCTCTTGGTCTCCTCTGGCTTGGGTTGTACGATTCTATCAAGGAAGGTGACGGTGACCGCCTTATACTTCATTGGAAGTTGCTATTAGTGGTGTTCAAAGGTGCTAACCGCCCTAACTATGGGAAGGAAGCAGTGAAACTCCTCCAACACAAGCACATATTCTCCGAGCGGAAGCGCATGCAGCTCACGTGGTCACGTTTTGTCAATACGCATGGAACCATTGGGCACAATGTGCCATGTGATCTCCACATGGAACATTTGAATCGGAGAATTAAAGCTGTACTGCGAAATTTGGGGTCTAATATCACTCCAGTGTCCATTACCAGGGCTGGCAAGTCACTGGAAACAGTGCATCACGTCTGTGAGACGTTTGAGCAGGAAACATCAGGGAAGACCATCACAGATTACCACCCATACCGTGAATTTGGGAAGGACCTCAATAAGGTGCTGAAAACACTTGAGGAAGTGGAGGTGTTTGTACCACAGGGAAATCGCTGGCACCCAACGTTCCCACAGCTCAAGCATGCACTTTTAGAGAAAATGCCAAACAAAGAATTCCTTGCTAAAGTAAAAACAACCATTGACAAATTGCTGTATTCTGTGTAAATGAGTTATATATAATTAAATTACAACAACACTATAGACATCTCAAACTGGGTAACAAGTAATGCATGTACAATCTCTAGAGCAAATATCGCAACACTTACATTTGGTAACACCATCAGAATATAGAAGAAAGTCGCCTAGTAGCAATACACGTCGGCAAATGGATATGTTTTCAATATACTTTCGGATTTTCTGACTTGCGTGCCTTCCTATCTTGCCTTGGTGAATAATAGCTTCAGCTTGTAAACCATCACGTCCAGCCCTGCCAGTCTCCTGAACATACTGTTCAATGTCACCAGGAGCTCCCCAATGAATGACAGTGCGTATATCTCGGCAGTCAACACCCATGCCGAATGAAGTAGTGGCGATCAGAAGTCTTAGAGTACTGTTGGGCTTGGTGAAGGAGTTGAGAATCATCTCTCTCATAGGTACAGTTGAAACCCTTGTGAATAGTTCAACTAATCTGAACTGATGAAAGTCAGGGTAGCCAGATGGATGAGTGAATGCTACACCTAACAGTCTTCGAATTGTCAGGTACAGTTGGGAACAGTCTGTGTACTTTTTAGTGTTGTTTTAGTATTGCTATCCGAGTATTAGTTTAGTTATAGTTAGTTTTTGGATTCTGTGGACAGATTTAGTTAGTTACAGTTATTGTTGTGCTCCTTCAGAAGCTTTTAGTTATAGTTTTAGTTAGTTAACTAAAATGGAAAAAGGCTAACTAAAAGGGTTTTAGTTTTAGTTAACTAAAAGAAAACTAGTGAAATTCACTGTTTTCATTTTAGTTTTAGTTGTTTGAGCCAACCAAACATTCTAGTTAGTTATAGTTTAGTTTTGGATTTTCAGTATTGATTTAGTTAGTTATAGTTTTGATTAACTAGAAGTCAAAACCCCATACTAAAAGGGCATTTAGTTATTGTTATAGTTAACTAAAACAACACTACTACTTTTGGCAAAAGATAACAGTTTTAGGAAAAGCAGTCCCTAATCTTCGGAGACCAGTACTGAGACTGATGCTAAACTCTTCTAAATTCTGTAGAGGCTGCACTTTGTACATTATGTTTGGCCGACTGGGGGGTAGTGCAACCACCACCACAGCTTTCAGTGCTAAACGTTCTGATGCCACCTGTAGTGTCTCCTGAGTGGCAGTTGCTGTTAGTGCTAACATATGTATATGAGTAGGTAAGAGACTTCGCAAATCTCCAATTTTCCAAAAAGCAACTCGAAATTCATCTCCCCAATTACAGACACAATGAGCTTCATCAACAGCGAGAGCTACCAATTTGTCCTTGTACCGAGCTGACATGAGCATATTACGAAAGCAAGGGTTGATGATGATACTCTCAGGGCTAATAAATACCAGCTGTGTAAGCCCTCTCAGCACACGTCTGGTTGCTTCACTGTCCATCTGGGCTTCACCAACAAAGTCTGTTGCTATACCCTGCGGAGAGAACTTGGAAGTCTGGTCCATCATGATGGAAGTGAGTGGACTGATCACTACTACAATGCTCCCAGCACACCCTGTATGGAAAGGTTGTAGGCAATATGTTAACAAATAAATATTATGCCATATGGTGCACTGGTACAGAATATTATACAACTACCAAGTGCACCAACAAGTCGGATCGCGTAGATGATTGACTTCCCGTAGCCAGTTGGGAGCACCACGAACGTGTCATGGTCTTGAACAAACGTCAGTATTGCTTCTTTTTGCTTCTCCTTCAGCTCTGTCAATCCGATCGCGTTCGTTGTCTCTTTAAGGTAGTAAACATGGGTACCGCGATCTCCGAAACCAAGTTGATGGATAAATGGGCAGCATCAAAGCGTACACAAGTTTCAGCAATACTTTGCATCAAACTGCTCCCTCTGCTTGAAAATGCCCTAAAACTCAATTTTAAGGCCCTCTACGAAACTGAAAATTTGGACCCTCTCCAAGGCCCCACCCACACTCTGACCCCATCATCAATACACACACAAAACAGGCCCAAAAACTACGGATGGATTTACCACCTGCTCTCCTCACTTGCAGGCTACAGCCCAAAACTCACTGCCACCCTCAAAAACAGAGGTTTGGCTACCCTAGGCTTTCAAAAAAAATTCCACGCACACCAACTAAAACCGACTCAAGCCAAGGCCAGTTTCCAAAAGGTCAACCTACCCCCTGCAAAACTAGGGATGCTTTTCCACGTTCACCTCTCGGTTACAGAGTTTTGGCCACACATCTACTCCCTCTCACCAGCCCAGTCCAGCTACCAAACCAGCCAAATTCGCCCTAACACGAAAATGGGCGGGGCCTGTAATGCCGAAAGGTCAACTCTCTAGAGTACCTTGGCCAGGGAGCTGTCGGAGGCTGTTCACTTTCCAGGCTGTTCTTCGGCCACTTCAGCAGACCCACAAACATTCCTGCTCACTCCACCTAGCTATTCACACTCAGATAGCCCATCGCTACATTCAATAAGCCAGAATAGCTCTTTACTTAAAAAAAAAAAGAAAAAAAAAAAAAAAAGAGTGTTCAAACAAATCTTCAAGGTACCGCACGGCCACATCAGAGTACCGATTTGAAACTTGAAAGGGCCGCTAGCCGCATCAAAGAGAGAAGCCCCCCTTGTTTATTCCGGTTGCCGCCATGGGAAAACGTAAACAGATGAATAACTCTAAATAACCGTATGCGAGTGACGTCATCTCATTAATTATTCATGAGAAAAATTGCGCGATTTCGCCGATGCCGTGCTTCCTACCTTAATCGCCGTCTCAGCATCCATCACTGCATGCTGCCTACACCTGCTACCGAAAAAAAAAAAACGACCACGTGTAGTAATACCCGTTCATGAATTCAATAATTTGCGATGTAATGTAAACTTTGTGGTTTACATCCACTTATCATGAATTCGTTATCGCCACTTATCCCACCCCACTAGGGGTGGCCTTAGTCTCGCGGGCCAGACGTTCGCGGCGCGCGGAGGGTAGGGCGGCGCGCGGGAAGGGGGGAAAAGAACGTCTGGTCACTATAGACAGGTTTCCGTGGCATGGAGGAATTCAAAACGTGACGTCATATCAAATGTCACGAGGAAGGAAGTGTCTGCACTGCCTTTCTTCGAAGCTTCGACGTCGGTGATCTGGTTGCGTGTTGTTCGTGCTGTTCGCTTGCAACTCTAAAGGCCATCTAACTCGCAAATCTGTTCTTGTTCTCGTTTCAATCTGTGCGGATCATGTGAGCAATACGGAAGGTAAATGTAATTATTGAACGCTCTCCAATCTGATTGGTAGCGCCAACATTCCGGCGACGTCCACGAAAACCTGTCTAAAGTGACCAGACGTTCTTTTTCCCCCTTCCCGCGCGCCGCCCTCCCCTCCGCGCGCCGCGAACGTCTGGCCCGCGAGACTAGGGTGGCCTAAGGAACAAGTCGTATATGGGCAGGGTACCAGACTCTCCTTTCCGTGCGAGAGTCTGGCTACGCGAGACTAGGGTTGGTTGGCAAATTTGGGGGTGTGTTTATCCCCCCTGCAGAAAGCTAGCCTGTACGGACGAGGTAGAGTGGGCGGTCTTGAGCATGTTGGTCATGAAGTAGGGTCTCTGTGGGTCACCAAGGGACGGGACAGAGCTGGTTGGGGGAGTGACTATTGAAATGCACCCTTAAGGTTGCATGTTTGCCACACCCAATAAGTGCACTATCACCAATTGACCATGTCAAGTTGTCAACTCAGGGAATACCACACATTCCTCAGTGAGGGTAAGAGCTGCAAACTTTCAGCTTCACAGTACGTAATATGTCCTGGTATAGTCCTTGTTTGCATCACGCCCTTCCTTCTGGTTTCAATGTAGCCTCTGGGGTATAGGAACGGGAGAAGACTCATTCTCAGGCCCAAAGTAGAGAGGGAGGAGGCATGGTTTCTACCGTCTGCACTCACACGTGTGCAGTTATACCTTGACAGGTGTGAGCCGTTTATTAGATTTGGTTGTTGTTGCCGATCACTGTGTGCCTCATTTTAGCCGTGGATTCAACAAAACTTCTGTGTAGTGTGACCTGGACTTAAGCATGAATGCCAATGATAATATCAGTCAGTTTGCAGAATAATGATTGTAAATTTTGGACAATGCAACGCAGGATAGAGTCCTGACGGAAGCTAGAAGAGATATTTGTCCTGCATTTATGGCCGTAACAAGCGGTCCGGCTGGTCCGGTTTTGGGCGGTCCACTTTTTCACTCAAACAAGAAGAAAAACTTCCTTGTTGGCTTCCATCAGTGCTTTACGACATGGCAGAGAAAGTCATCGAAGTGCAGTACTGACCTTCCACCAGTCCACGCGAGTCGAAACTCGATATTCAGGGGCTAGAGACGAGACCAACACACAGAATGGAGACAGGGCTAACGCGCGCCGCCTTACTCACGAGTTCGATTGGCAGAGATGGCGATGATGTACTAGCCGCTGAGAATGAGGCGGTCACAGAATTGAAAAACAGAAAGGTTAGAAGTGGCGGTGTAGTGCAAAGCAAGAAGGTGCTATGAGAGCCAATCCAGATAGCTGAAAAAGCGAAGGTGAAATTTTTTTCCGCGCTTCACGTGGATTAGATCACCACTACGCGGCTCTACACACACCCTTTGGCAGTGGCCGTACCAGTCAAAAATAGCTTGCTACGGGCCTGGCATTTACCCAAAGCCTGGCAGAAGACCTTTTGAAACGTGCAATGCAACCAGTCCACATCCCCTTGGATTGCCATGACAAATGAGTGCATGTGCAAGTAGTGGAGGCCGGCCCTCTCTCATCCTGAATGAGGCTAAAGTCAGAGACTATTGTTGTCCATATAGCAACAGTGTTCTAGCGAGAACCACTTTTATACGACGTTGCTGGGCCGGAGATCAAAGCATGTTTTACACGGACAGAATGGTGTTGCACCTTGTACTCTGCGCTGGAACACTGCAGTGATTGATGTACGATGGACAAATTGTTTGGATTGCATAGTAAAACATGTTTCCGGGTATGAAGGCAAATTGTATAATGACATTGTGTTATTGCCCTGGTAACGTTACTCGATCATTACAAAACAGAGCAATTCCAGAACTGCATGTGGTAGGCATGGCAGATGTTCCTGTGGGTTGGGTACGTGCGTCATACTCGTATGTCAGAGGTAGCAGCAGTTACAAGTATGGACTGACGTTTGGACGATTTGTTAGGTCTTGGTACCTTTGACAAACTTGTCTGAGACTACGGGAGCTCTGTGAGGTGTAGCAGGTATTGAAGTCAAGAAACTCACGGAACCCTGTTAGTTTGTGCCAAGAGCAGCTGTTGTCATGCCTCGTCCGGATAAGCAATGATAGCTAGGAAATTCACTTGTGATCAGACAGCTGAGCTCAGAGCTATGTAGCTCCTGCAGTACTGAGCGCACTTGCTACTGAAAGCTGGTACACTAGCACGTAAGGAATTGTGCAATCGTGTCGTCACTCACGTCGGACCGCCTCTGTGCTAGGACCGCTTACCTTGCTTTCGTGTTATGCCCTACCTGAAATAACACTCCCGTTGCTTTGGGTCACCACAGCAAAGTAGCGATGGACCGAGCATTCAATCGCTGGATCGTTGCTATTGGTTACTGACCTGGGAGCTGTAGAAAGCCTTACTTGGTAATAGACTTATCCAGATCGCTGACTGTTCATGCATGGCGAGATGGAAGACCGGCATCCAAGTATCTGACCATGGCACCAGGGTGACCGGAGGTCCTCTAAATGACACTTTCATAAACTTTACCAACGATAAGCTTTACACTTACTGCCTAATGCAGCCCTTTGATTGGTCAAACATTAGCTGAATGTCATCGTTGATCATGGCACACTTTCTCCTAATGACATCATTCCACAGGACCCAGGGGGAGTGTACTAGTTATCACAGCAACCCATAGTGATCATTTCCTTGAGCCTATTTTACAACAGTGTTATGTGCAGTTAATCTACTGCAGCCTCATTGAGGAGCCGCAAAGTGGCAAGAAAGCTGTGTCTTAAAATTCGATGTAACTTCCAGCGGAGCATGCAGAATGCTGAAAAGTCTCTACGTTAGTGTATCCAAGCGTAATCTGTACGTAACTGCAATGGTAGTAAAAAGCTGTCGATGGCTCCACTGAGAGAATATTTCATATGCTTCATACAGTTGCGTGCACATCAGCTATAGCCTGAGGCTGCCACCAGTAACCTCCATACCACCACGCAAGACACGGACAGGTTGATACTGAAAGCTAGTTCAGCAGTGATATATCCTGTCTTGATTATTTTACGGCTGTGTAGCCGGTAAATACCTCAAAACACATCCATAGCTGGTCTTAGGTTTGTAACTTTGTACCATAGCAAGATGTTGCTGTGTAAACCCAGTGTGCCGTAGAGGGTTCTCCCCGCCTCTGTTTTGAGATGATGGTTGTGGAATGTTTGGAATGTACTCGTGTTACTCACTGTCTCCGGTGCCCTTACCACTGAGGTGTCCCTGTGACTTAGTGGTAAGAGCATGGCTGGTATTCAGAAGGTGTTGGGTTTGGATCCTAGTGGATTCAGTCAGTTTCTCTCTCATGTTAAACTAGGGAAGCAGCTGTTCCTTACCACTATTTTGACATGAGCATAGGTTGGGGGATTCTTGGCATATGTAAAGATACAATTTGTCCAACATTGGTTACCCTTGAACATCACAGTTTGTTTTACAATAGATGTATTTATGGTTGCCAGTGAAATGCAGCCCTATTCCGTTTGTTTAAGCTACAGCTAGTGGTCTCACTTTGTGAATCAACGTGTCTAATCAGCCCTCCTTCTTGTCCCTGTTACATGGTCTCCTTGTCCCTGTTACATGGTATGGTATGTAACTGTCCACACAGTAAAGTCTTGAGGCTATATGTAGTCTACAGTTCCATCACAAAAATTTTATTTTTAGCTCACCCTGAGCACTATCAGTTTGGCTTTGCTATGTTTGCTCATCCCCTGAATACTAGTGGATTGCACTTCAGTTCGAATATTCCATGACCATCTAACACTTTTAGCATGCATTAGTGGTTAGTGGCAAGAACTTCCTGTGGGTGGAGCTTCACGGAAATGACACAGCCCGGGGGGGGGGGGGGGGGGGGGGGGGGGGGGAGTAAAAGGCTTGCGGTCTATTTATAGCTTGTCGCCCTGAGCATCAACAAAAACATGTTGCTAAAAGGCTTGCAGTCTATTTTTAGCTCGTTGCCCTGAGCATTAACATTTTGCTGAAGAGGCTATTCTTAGCTCATCCCTCTGAGGACTAACAGTTTGCCAGAGGGACTTGCAGGCTGATACCCCTCACATTAGGATTCTGTGGCAGATTCCCGTACTGAGAATCTGGAGTCTGGGGCTGCAGGATCAGGGACGCACATCCAGTGCTGGTGGCTACAGCTGAACGACCTGAAGGATTCTGTTTACCCCTGAGGGTTTACCAACAACTGGGGCTAGCAATTGCCTGGGGAAGGCTGAGCCTACGTATAAACAGGTCCCCAGGGACTGATGACTTTACATCCCCTCCGAACAGTGTGGTGTACATTCATCAATCAGTATTAACTATTTGGTACACCCACGACCACGATTGGTGAAAACAGACAGATAAAGTCGCTGGTGAAAAACACCTACCTTACAGCCCGTTTACACTACAGACCGAGAAGGGTGGATTTGCTCCAGTTCGACACAGATTGATCTGGCCGGTGTGTTTACACTACGCCGTATGAGCGTTCCATGTAGGTGTGGTTCGGGGTCGAAGTTCATGATTAGTCACATGCCCAGACCACATCCTCACAAGACTAGTCATGTTCGATATACGATACCATGACAACCCCTAGTCTCGAAACCGGACCCTTCGCAGTCTGGTTCTAGCAACCGTTATGCCCCTCGTCCACACCCTACCAATGGGTTCGATTCCGTTTGCACTTGGGTTGGGAGCGCTCCGGATCAGACCCAGTTTGATGGAGTTTGGTGGGCCAGTACGGAGCAGATTGGGGCGATTCGGTTCATGTTTACATTATGAGGTAATTCGAACCAATTCGAGCAGTGTCTATCCAGAGCTAGTATAAACGGGCTGTAAGTCGCTCATCATTTGGCGCATGCGCCTATATCTCCACAGGAAGGAAATATGCACCTATAAGCGAGATGACATTCCTCGAATAGGAAGTGTGCTTCATTTCGAATTATACGTAGCTGTTTCCACTCTGTAGGATTGAAAATGACTTAATAAAGAATAGCTGGGATGAGAGTTGAACCTGCACCTAACAGCGAATTGCACCTATAAGTGAGCTGAGCTTAATAAAGTGTGACTACGGTATTGAAACCAGAACGTACGGATGCATACACTCTATACAGAGCTTTGGAGGTTGGTTGTCCAGAGGCAAAGGTAGATAGGTGTGGTATCTCAAGGTACACTAATCAAGGTACACCACTTATCTACCTTTGCCTCTGGACAACCAACCTGTGAAGGTCTGTATTGAGAATGTGGTTGTAATCTTACTTGGGCCCACAAACCTTCCAGTGGTGTGAACAGTAGCCTCGTTCCCAGGCGCACAAGGGGGAGCCTGGGAACGAGGCTATGTAAACAGTTGGTTTGGAGCTGATCCCAGTACCTGGCCACAACAATAGCCCAGTGGTCACAACTGGTTGTGTGAGGACCAAAGGCCCTGAGCGTCAGCATGTATCTGTAATTGGCCCTATTGCGATCTACATCTGCCGGTATGAAAGGATCGGAAAAATTGACAATTGGTCTACTTTGAAAGCAAATGGCACAAGATCAATGGCAATTACGTACATGTATGTGACACTGACTGCATGTGTACAAATTATCACCTGAATGGCCGGTGATATTCACTGCACACACAGATTCATAGCTAGATCACTGAACGCACGTAGATCAGGATGTACCATCGCACATGCGTTGGCCTTAACCAGTAATTGCATTCCTGAGCGTGACTTCCTGAGCTCGACTACATCCACACATGTGCACAAGCCCTAGATGAGATCGCAGCCTACACAGACAGATTAGTTGCCTCGCACTAAGTAGCCCCCCTCCTCCCCCTCCCCACCACTCCACGGCACTGACCACCCACTTCCTAGATGAAGCGATAATTTCCGCCCCATCACCAAAGATGTCCTGTCAATCACTCACACTGTCTGTCTATCAGTAGTAGCAAGACTCGAAAAATGCCACTTATAGCCACACATGGGCTGATCCTGGGGTAATGCAGTACTGTGCAAGGTATCCTGTGCATGTATCAGCAGAACCACACTGTAGTGTACACACAGGCTCTGCTCAGTATTAGGTTACTTGGGGAGACCGAAATGTTGCAGCTGATGCAATTAGTTTTGTATCAATTTTGGACCTCACGCACAAGCATGCAATCTCTCCTGAGTGGCTCGCTGCAGTAGTGTGTGGGCTGATGGTTTGTCAACTGCTGCCCGTCCCGAGGTGTACCATCCCCCATCTTCTGCCATCCATACCTAGTGCGTCCTCCCCGAGACCTACTTCATTTTCCCCATTCCATAGTAAATACCTCGGCAGTAATTGAGATGTGTCGTGGGGCGTATAATGTGTCACTGTTGGCTGGTATGTTAGCCTACAGTGATATAAGGGTAGGGTGTGTGTGTGCATACACACGTACTTGGCTTTGACCGTGGTCAATAGTACCAGCCTGAAGCCAATGTCCAGCACTCCACGGTTGTCATGGCTACCTGGATGTGTGTGCAGTAGCTACACATGTGTATGTATACATATGAAGCACTTGCATGAAGTGTGTACCAGCAGTTAATATTAGACTCCTGATAGAGAAAACTTGTTCCATCTAATTAATGAACTAGTGGAATGCAGGACATTGGAGGGCGAGCCTGAGCGAAGTGCACCTGCTGGACATGCATGGAGCAGTTGCATTCATATGACTGTCATCGGACTCAATTATGTGACTGGGCAATGAGCCACAGAAATTATGACACTAAACATACACTCGTGCGCATCACAGCAACTGTGAGTCAGGTTTAGTGTTAGCTGGAGCAGTCTAGGGTTCGTTGGAATTTGATGCACGTGCAAGTGAAATCCGCTGATTTAAAATATAATATTATGGTAAGTGCAAGATCCAAGCAAACAAGCAAACATACACACGCACTGCGCAATGAAGTCACGCTAGTGTGGGGCTTGCTCAGGCTCGCTCCAATAATTGAGGAATCCAGAAGGCACTCGTGGTATACTGAAGTTGACCAGAAGGCAGAGTTACATGCTGGTATGTGAAATATGCATGTAAGCCACGTGTCCTGAGTATGCAACCTTTGCAGTGAAGGTTGAATGTCGGAAGCAACAAATATGGAAACCCTCTGCTGATAATACATTGTGGCAGATGCTCGGATTGGACTTCACATGCAACTTGCCTTCTCAGATTTCTAGATCTGGTCGTGTGAGTGAAACATCACCCTATTTCAACTGAGGTGGATGCTGTTTGGTTACATCAACATGTTCCCATACATACGCTATACCATGGCATTGTACCCACGCCTCATGCCAGGAGGGAAACGTGGCCTGGTATGCATTGTTCACGGGTGCGTGTGAACTACCCAGTAGCTTTGAACTGCTCCGTAAACTCTGAAACTCTACCGTCTTGTATCTTATACATGTAGCCCTTAAACATTACTTAATTTTAGGTTGCTGGGCTCGAAACTGCTCCCAGAGGTGATTTTCAGCCATCTTAAGCAGATGCGTGACTCTAACCACACCCACCAATCAAGTCTCTCAGGAAATGGCAACCTGACGTAGCAGGCCTTGAACGCTGGGAGGGAGTGGGGGTGAGGCGGCATATTTCTTAGTCTCTTTTTTTCCCAAAAGGACACGTAAATGCCCCTTGCAGTGCCAACCAAGGCCTTTCTACAGTCAATCTCAGACACAACCGTGGTGTTTTACCCTGTGGGTGAACCCACCCACCCTACCCACCCTGCTCATGCAGAATCTCTCAAGGAGATTGCCGGAAGTAGCGTCACAAAGCTGAACGTCTTACAACATCATATGAAGTGATTGGGCGAGAAAGGGTTTATAACTCAATTTAAGTTTGTGTTGGAAAGAGGATTTAACGTTGAAATCGGCGCAGCTGAAAGTCAATAATTGTATGTATCTCTAACAGAAAAGACATACGTATTCCTACCATTCCTGCATAACTTGTGTGAACTGTACATGCATAGCAACCATGTAGCTAGCCTCGTTCCCAGGCCGCGTGGCCTGGGAACGAGGCTACCATGTAGCTTGCCCATAATTCTTGTTGGTGGGCAATTTCCAGATTAGTTTGCTCATGTGCAAGCAGTGGCTACCTAGCAACTCTACCTCCTCCCACGTGGCCTGGGTACATTTGCAGTGGGGTTATCTTGCCAGCTTGCAAGCCTCGATGCCACTGCATCCGTGTTGTAATACCCTGCCACGCCCTTGAGGCTATCTTGGAGGATAAAAAATGTATCCTTGTTGAAGGGAAGTCTCGTAATGTTTATGTTCCGGAGTCAGTGTGGGGATATGGATACACTGTTGACCAAACTGTGCAGTGGGTAGTCCACATTCCACAGGGCAGAACGACTTCCTCTGTATGGTCTGGATTGCCCATGAATAGTGGCGGCTGGTCATGAATATCATAATGCGTACCTTATATATCTGATAGCAGTGTCATTAGAGTAGAGTCATTGGATGTGAAGGGCAGTCTCTAAGGAATACCATATATACACACACGTATGTTGATGGCCACTGCCAGCAGGCTTTCTTGTTTTATCGAGATGTATGGGAGCACCAGGTCAAGGATCAGTTCGAGCTAGTAGATGATGGCTAGCACGTGCTGCATCTTGGCTTGCATAAAGTACTCATAGCCTTTTATGAAATCAAGGCCCATCATGTATACTACTGCAGTGTCCCGCTAATACGCCCCCTTCGAAAATACACCCTCCCCCTCTTTTTCGCCCAAGTTCTTGCACAGGGTAGTTTGACCCGTTATAACGCCCCCCCCCCTGGTGAGCGTCTTCTGGAATATCTAACCTACACGTGCGCAACTTTGCAGATCGTCTCTCAGATGCAGACCGTCTCTCTGACTCGGATGCAGATCGAGTAGTCACCGTTGACGCCGACGCCACGGTACAAGTCATCTCACTGCCACTCTTCCGCAGGAAATACCTCGGTGGTTCATGACCGACAGTATTGCTGTTGGCTACAGCGAAGTCGTTGTGAATGTACAGCTCTTCTCGCCGATGACCACGAACAGTACTGGCAATTGTTTGTACTTTTGTAACTGTGAACATGAACCTTGGCAGCAGTGTCATAAACGTAGCAAAACGTATTGAGGGGGCGTATAATCGAGACTTATTGCGTACTCGAAAATACGCCCCCTCCCCTCTTTGGGCTGGATGTAGTGTACAAAATAGTATTAACGGGACACTACGGTATATATACTGTGTCTAAGGTTACATAAGATTTGCACGATGATGACATCACTGTCATGTGATAGATTACCAAGTTCTGTTCTAGCCATGTGCAAGGGGGAGAGGGTTAACTAAATATGGTGTGTGACTGCCTATGAGAGAAGTGCCATGTGAAGGTATTGCCACTGGAAGTATCCTAATGTGCTGATCAGTTAGCCTCGTTCCCAGGCCCCCACCCAGCTTGTTGGTGATTGCAGTACTGAGCGTTGAATGCATACTGTATTTCCGCGAATAGACGCCGCGGCGTTTATTTATTTTGTTGTTCAGTTTGGTGCGGCTACTATTCGAGGGCTGCGTTTATTACTTTGGGCAGTATGACCGTGCTCCGTACACAGCATCCCTAGCTAGCTCACCGTCGAATTACGTCGACAAGCTGGTATGGCTCATACAAGAAACACAACACAACAACTCACAACGGGCAAGATTCGGCAAGTGCTGTCTACAGATTGAGCACTGAGTAGCCGTCGCTTTGCGACAAAGCGATACACACGGGACGAAAACGATGGTGAAGATGATGCCTTCGCGGGATGGCAACGAGCTCGAGGACCCAGGCTGTCTTCTACGACAGTTGGAAGACGCCGCGCCAGTAGTACGAAGTGTCCACGTCAGTATACTTTACGCACATGCAAATCCGGCGCGGCGTTTATTCGAGGGCGGCGTTTATTTCACTCAGCGCCTCCAATTGTGCAGCGTTAATTCGAGGGCGGCGTCTATTCGAGGGCGGCGTCTATTCGCGGAAATACGGTAGATGGTTGAACAACGCACCAAACGTATCATCTTCATTCTGACAATAATATTATTTTGCCATTAATTTTGTAGATTACATCTGCTCACGTGAGGAAACGTACCAGACCCTCCCCACTTTTCTGTACTGCATGCAAGCGACAAAAAGCTGGACGGGGGCCTGGGAATGAGGCTACTGATCAGTGGGAATAGCAAACAATTTTACCAGCTCTGATTATCAGGCCAGGTCAGAATCCCTCCAGCTAGCCTCGTTCCCAGGCCAGGTCAGAATCCCTCCAGCTAGCCTCGTTCCCAGGCCAGGTCAGAATCCCTCCAGCTAGCCTCGTTCCCAGGCCAGGTCAGAATCCCTCCAGCTAGCCTCATTCCCAGGCCAGGTCAGAATCCCTCCAGCTAGCCTCGTTCCCAGGCCAGGTCAGAATCCCTCCAGCTAGCCTCGTTCCCAGGCCAGGTCAGAATCCCTCCAGCTAGCCTCGTTCCCAGGCCAGGTCAGAATCCCTCCAGCTAGCCTCGTTCCCAGGCCAGGTCAGAATCCCTCCAGCTAGCCTCGTTCCCAGGCCAGGTCAGAATCCCTCCAGCTAGCCGGTTGCGTGTAAAACGCGGAACGTGGAATGGAACATGGAATGGAACGTGGAACGGATGTAAAATGTCCTAAGGTAGGGCGGGGTAATTCGGGCCACGGGGTAATTCGGGCCACTTCAACTTCAGGTCAACGGTAACTAAAAACGGACAGACTTTAGGCAAACTTCTGGCCATGTATATCCAGGGACTCAACCTGCCTACAACTCACTAGAAGCAAGAATAAAAAGGATGCTTCTTTCCTGTTGCAACGTTGAAGTGGCCCGAATTACCCCGTACTATACCGTGGCCCGAATTACCCCGCCCTACCTTAATAAGCCTAATGTGGGTGTTAATAAATTGGGGCTGGCGCGAGCAAGCCTGCGCATGCAGTAGTCGGCATAGACAGTAAAAGAGTCGAGTCAAGGGAGATGGTGGCTGATGACAATCGTCGCGCGAGTGACAACCTGGCTACGCGTCACTACAGGTTGTTATGCCCTGGGCCTGGATGGAGAATGTAACATGCAGCTAGTTCAGTGACCGTCGATCAGCGAAGTGAAGCAGGGCTCTTGTCTTCTGGCGAATATTAAAGCGCGAGCAGGATCACTAGTGTAAGCTGTATGAACGTGTACTGTGCTAGTGCTATAGACCTAGCTGTGCTGCTATGCTGGCCCGAAGACCGTAATTATAGCCCTGCTTCACTCGGATGGCATAAGCTAACATCTTGTTGTCTACTGGGAACTTCTCACATCCAGGGCATACAACCTGCCGGTAGTCTCGCGTGGCCAGGCGCCTAGGCTGAGCTCTCTCTCGCGATATGATTGTCACCATGATTCGTGTGACTCGACTGTGCGTCGCGCCAGCTCCAATTAACGCCCACCTTAATTAATACGCTTATTGGACTCATTACGACATTTTACATCCGTTCCACGTTCCATTCCATGTTCCATTCCACGTTCCGCGTTTTACATGCAACCCAGCTAGCCTCGTTCCCAGGCCAGGTCAGAATCCCTCCAGCTAGCCTCGTTCCCAGGCCAAGGCCTCCAGCCACTGACCTCGTTCCCAGGTGAGGCCGAAGGAGGCTGGCCTGAGTTCAAGCTGTTTACTTCCACTGTCAGAAGGTTGGCAACTACAATCAAATTTCAGAATGTCGGTACATTGTAAAAACAATTGTGTCGTGGTCACAGTCACACTCATTCCATCACAATTTAGCACTAGTTAGTGTAGGCGTTCTGCACAATGGTTTTTGTTGCTGTTGGACTTCTGTTATAGAACCTGCAGCAAACAGCTGAAAAAATGATAAGTATCACGTGCACTAATCTGATATTCACTGCTTTCATGAATAAGATAGACAGTTTGGACTTGTGGAAGTTGCCTGGGAATGAGGCTACTGTCCAATTGAAAAATAATATTCAATACAGTTTGTTCAGTACTGCATCACTATGCGAAGAGCCAGCAATAAGGCTATCTGGCTGCAATGTGATTTATCCATCTCTCCTCCTCCCTGCCACCCCTCCTCCCCCCCCCCCCCCCCCCCCCCCCAATCCTCAGCTGTGAATGGCCAGCTGACAGTCACCACCCTCCCGGATGTCCTCTTCCAGAACAATAGTGGGGTCCACAACATTGTGGAGGGGTCTGTGATCTGGCTGTACTGCACTGCCAACTCAACAACTGCAACCCCCAGTATCACCTGGATCAAGAATGGAGTGACTCTTGACAATGACCCTCCACACATTCGTATCAGGAGCAGTAACGATACTTTGGTGTCTACTACCTCATCACTTGTGGTTGATAACTTTCAGGCAACAGATAATGGTGTCTATCTGTGTCAAGCTAGTGATGGAACAGAAACTACAAGCAGCTCCACCCTGTCTCTCACAGGTAGGCAGGCTAATTCCAGTACCAGCAGAATGATCAGTGTCAGTTTATCAGTAGTTAACTGAATCTTGTCAGTAGTTTAAGTTAATGGTTATTGTACAGTTGTCAGGGATTTATGGTAGTATATCAACCGAGTCCGAGGGTGATAGCCCCAGGACGTGGTTTGTTATAAATCCCTGACAACTTTACTATATTTCTGTGATCAAACGCCACCCTTGATTAGTGACCGCCCTCGAATAATAGCTGCACCTCCAGAAGGGCTGAACGGAATAAACGTCGCCCTTGTTTAGTAGCTGC
Organism: Axinella damicornis; assembly: GCA_963931865.1. Classification (NCBI taxonomy): domain Eukaryota; kingdom Metazoa; phylum Porifera; class Demospongiae; order Axinellida; family Axinellidae; genus Axinella; species Axinella damicornis. The sequence goes on along the minus strand of OZ007517.1, from coordinate 1,172,792 downwards.
AGCTATTATCTGAATAGAATGTCAGTAAATTGTGTGGACGGCCGGGTGAAGTACTGGAGGAGGGAAGCAAAGTTCTGTGACCGTTTGCTGTGAGCTTGAAGTGAGGAGAACAGATTGTTGGTCATGTACCCTGAGAGCTGTCTATGAAAGTTTGGCTTTTCCTGAGGCATGGAGGTTGAGCGATGTGTGACCAGCGAGATGTTTTGTGAAACTAATGGTTTCCTACTGTTTTGTTGGGCTGATGATGGTACCACACAGGGATGAAACAAAACTTCAAGCTTTTTTCAAAGCTTTTTGTTTGCTGCAAAGCGGTACATACATGGTGCTGCAATCCTTGTTTATGCTGAATGCTGAATTTAATAAATGCCACCTTTGATTAGTCGCCGTCCTTCCCTCTTCGCCGCGCTTTGTCTAGCGCTCGAGGAGGGAAGCAATGGTGTCTATGCACTTATTGCGATTAAATGTGACTGGATTTCTGCTTGTTAAAAGGTTGTTTTGTACTATGCCACTGCACACACACATAACATCCTCCCTGCAGTTTTTGGCTCAAGTGCTAACACCTTGATTGTTGCAACAGATCCTGTTGCAAGTGAAAGTGATTTCTTCCCACGTGACAACCGGACAGCAGTAACGCTTGCTTCTACTATAGGTCCACCATTGTTGCGGTGTGTTTGTGGTCATGAAGGGGATACAGGCCTGGGGAGTTACAGTCCTCCCTCAGTGGTGTGGGTTAGGAACGGAGAGCAACTGGTTGGTGGTGGTAGGATTACCATCACTGAAAGCACGACCTTGAGTGGTCGGCGAAGGGTCAGTGACCTTCAAATCTCCAGCTTTAGTTCCTCTGATGTCGGTGTGTACCAGTGTATCTTCACTGATGTGGACAGTGATTCTGAAGTGATCACTACCACACCTCTCAGACTGGACACAGGTTGGCGCTAGACTCTAGAAAGTACATATAATTATGTCAAAACCAACTACTATTCATATGTGGCCTTGTTCTAGCCTGGTTCCCAGGCCTACCCCGTTTTTTCTGTTCTTCGGTTTCCATTGACAATAATGCACGGATGCGGAAGGGCAGCGAAAAACGCGGAAGGCCTGGTACGATTCATCACGTGAGTGACGTCAGGTGGACGTAGGGGGGGCGGGGCCCGTAGTCGTTTCAGCAGATCCTGAAGGCTGTTCATTATCCAGTCGGCTCGGTTCGAACGCTCCGCGGCTAGTCGGGACTCGCAGACGATCTACACAACTTCTTGGGCGCTTTTTAAACTTATTTGCTGTTGGGCCACACCAGGCCCAACCGCAAATAAGTTTAAAAAGCGCCCAAGAAATTGTGTAGATCGTCTGCGAGTCCTCCTGGCCCAACCGCAAATAAGTTTAAAAAGCGCCCAAGAAGTTGTGTAGATCGTCTGCGAGTCCCGACTAGCCGCGGAGCGTTGGAACCGAGCCGACTGGATGATGAACAGCCTTCAGGACCCGTTGAAACGACTACAGCCCCCCCCCCCCCCCCCCCCCCCCCCCCCCCCCCACCCTACATCCACCCTTGCGTCCACCTGACGTCACTCACGTGACGAATGATACCAGGCCTTCCGCGTTTTTCGCCGCCCTTCCACATCCGTGTATTATTGTCAACGGAAACCGAAGAACAGAAAATACGGGGTAGGCCTGGGAACGAGGCTAGCCTTGTTCCAGACCTTCTCTCCACCCCCAAGCTTTTGTTTTGCATGGTATATACAAAAGCTGGATAAGGGGACCTTGGAACAAGGTTAGCCAGGGTGCATTTCCGAAAGCTATTCACACATTTGTGTAAGTGGAATTCACAATGAACAGTGTGTTTTAGAGGGAGAGGGCCACTGTCCACTGAAGTTGGTCCATTGCAGAATGTACCGTAGTACGCTGCGCCCCCACTTTGCGCACTACTTTGAGTCTAAAGTGGAGAGGGTGTGTTTAATCAAATATGTGATTAGTCTCAACTATACGTCCCCACATATGCGAAGACACAGTGAGTTCCTTTGCTGTAGCTATCCAGACGAACTGCAGCAACATTGGTCATGTGTTCCACAAGATCTATCCTTGGTCAGCTTCTTTTCTGCATCTTCATAAATGACCTGCATGCCTGAGAGAATCTATAGTGCTTGATCAGTCTCTACGTCAATGATACTGCACCGTACCATTCCAGTATGGACGATACTGAGCTGAATGGCGCCCTGGAGTCAGCCCTTGATTAAGTTGCCGACTAAGTTGATGGAAATGGATTGTAAATGAACATTACAAAGACTCAAGAAGTGATGTTTCTAGGGAGAAGGGGTCGATAGACTGAAGTGGATCATGCCTCAATAGCCCATCAGTGTGTGACTTGGAGTCACGGTGGACTGGAGTGAGCATGTGACCAGGATAAGGCGGAAATGTTTGGCTTTATTGTTAACCTCGCCCCGCCCATGCGGGGGAGGTTCTAGTACTCATCGTGTGTGTCTGTCTGTCTGTCTGTCTGTTACCGCTCTAGCAGGCGCTGCGGGTACTTGACGAGCGAGACCAAGGTATCAAAAGAAAGCGCTCGACGTAAGGAACAAAAATAACGTAGCAATTTGGATAAAAATGTTTAGTTCGAGAGTTATGACAGTTTTTAGCTCACCGCGAAAACTTTACTTGGTGCTTGTGCCACAAAATCGACATCGGCGGGTCACTAGCGCTGTTACTAGACTACTGGTACGTGAAGCGTGGCGTCTAGCGACACCAGCGCTACCACAAACCAAGCGGCACAAAGTGACAAACTAGCGGGCTTTAGTCTGGTTCCCGGGATCCCGATACCAGACCCCGAACGCGCAACGGATGACACGTGATACTTGCAAACCTACCTGGCTAGAGCACCATGAACTTCTGCCTCCTCGGTGGCGACAACAAAGACGGAGATAGCTCGTGGGTCTACCGCCATGGCCGGTGACGTACCTGCTAGACTGCTTCAGCTAACGCTAACCTGACTCACAGTTGCGCGAGTGTATGTTTAGTGCATGTAGTGTCAATAATTTGTGGCTCATAATTTGCCCAGTCACATAATTGAGTTAGTCTCGTCTGGGAACGAGACTAATAATTGAGTCTGATGACAGTCACTGTATGAATGCAACTGCTCCATGCATGTCCTGCACGTGCACTTCGCTCAGGCTCGCCCTCCAATGTCCTGCATTCCACTAGTAGATCTTATGGGTACGCTTTGCTACATGAGGGCGAGGTTTGCACTTTAGTGCTTTTTCATTGATCTTTTAGCTTAATGGAACAGCACCCAAGGGCATCTAGGCCCACCTGCCTGGCTTATCGGAACCAGAGGATTGGCTTGTGAAGGACAGCCTATGAGGGCACCGCCCACTGCCGATGATGACAGAAATAGGTTACGGTAGGGAGGGTGGGGAAGAGTTTCTGAGCAGAAACAGTTGCAATTCTGCACGTCCTACTCAAATAGTCGTTGATGTGTATAATGACTTAAACCCGTGCGCAGTATGTAGCTAATCCTGCTATTTACCCAGTGTAGCCATACTTGCATGCACATTTTGTTTGTGTTTTTCACAGGTGTTGATAATGTACTGGAGAGGGTCTCCCCACCAGTCATTGTCCTTGACCCTCCTGAGAAGCTGGTCATTGAAACAAGGGCATCAGGAGGATACCAACGGTTCAACTGGGTTAGAAATCAAAGTTTGTTCAATCCATCACCATCAGCCTCCTTCCATGTTGTTGTACCGGGTGAGTTTCCAAACTTTTTTGAAATCTTTGTTCGTGAGCCTACCGACTCGGAAGACCTGGGAGTGTATGAGGCAGACCTTATGATTGCATCTGGGCAAGCACAAGCACAACAAGTTGAATTTGTTGTCACAAGATATGGTAAGGACCATAAGACCTGTTTACCACATAACCTTAATTTACTTCAGTTGGAATCAGGTTGCTAATGGCAAAGTGAAGTGCATAAGGTAGACATTAGCAACTGATCATGACACATGTACATTGGTAGCAGCAGTAGACTCTGGTAGAATAATATCTCTAGGCACTTGGGGTCGCACACAGAGATTCTGACTATACCACCATGACTGCCATCAGGCGTTGACAATTTAAAATCACTATGGTTGTGGACCTACTTATAAAGACTTAGACTACCGGTAATCGTCCTAAAGCCTAGTTAGCTATAGCTGGTTAATCTCAGACCCACCAAACCGTAGCAGTTAGCACAGATCGCTTTTGGTATTGCAAAATGCACGTATCTTTATTATTAACTCGTAATGAGAGCTACACGCTATAGCATACTGTGACCTTCCAGCTAGTATGAGTGAATTGAATCAGGCTCTCATGTTGTTGGTGACTTGGTTACATGCAGGTCAACCAGTAACCATGAATCTGACTGGTGATGTCACAGTGCTCGAGGGAGACTCTGTCAGTATCTCCTGCTTCTCCACTGGCAATCCTGTCCCCACCATTACGTGGTACCTTGGGACCTCAGTGGCACCACTTCCACAGAGTGATACAATTAACGATTTGCAATCAACAATAACTGGATCCCCTCCAAATATAATGGTTAGCATCACAAATGGCGACATCACTTCAGAGCTCATGATAGAGAATGCAGCCTACCCAGCACATGAAGGGGAGTATACATGTGTGGGCCTCAACTCTAACAGAGGAGGAGACAGCACCAACAATGCTACTATCAATGTGCAAGTGCGAGGTAAGCATATCAAAAGCCGCTCTGGTCATCCACTGTACACAGTTAACAGGCGTAGCACTATTAGGTATAACGGCGCATGCAAGTAATTTGGGACCGGGCAAGGGCGGAACCTGTGGTCGGGCTTGCAAGCTGCAGTGACCAGCAAGCAGTTAAGTAGAGGGCGATAGGCAGATCTGCGTTGAGTTATGCATCTGAGTTACTGCAAACTGCAACTCGTTAGGTTATAGTCGTAATTGGGCCTAGTACTTGCAAGCTTAAGCGCCCAAATTTTGGCCCAAACTTATACCCCGCCACAGGCTCCGCCCGATCTGAGCAGCTCTTAGTACCACTGCAAATCAAGGGGTGAACAAGTACATTGCAAGAATGGACTTACATTCTTGTCGTGGCTGCTTCTGGCTGACAACTGGATTACCGCGTGCTGGCAGCTAACTGTCTGGATGCATGTGCTAGCTCTCTGGGATCAGGGCGAATGTACGTTGTGAAACAGCTACTGGACCACCTGCCAAGGGATTGTATCTGCCAGTCTGGGAGACCTATGTCTGCCGCTGTTGAGGCTGCGCCAATGCGGAATGAGTGGCTGCTGAATGAGGCGGCATGGTGACCTGCCGCTGTGAGTAGTGTCCGGAGCCTTGCTGTGAGTGCCGTGCGAGTCAAATAGGAGCCATCACAAAACTGGAAGAGTGGTTCATGTGGTGCCGTGCTTGTCATATTTGTGTACTTGCGCAGGGCGGAGATGGGACAGGTTGAGGTATCTGTGCTGCCAATGTATACTGTGCAACCCTTCCGGAATGGGTCAGTCTTGAAGGATTTTAGTGTCAGCAATATGGTTGTGCGAAGTATGGTAACGTCACTGCGAAGAAGGGTTGTGCTGGGATCAAAGCTATGAGGAGTTGGGGACACAAATTCACTAGACCGAAGAAACCCATAGAAGGCAAGGCAAAAGGCAGCCCACAGCATGCGCTTGTCATAGAATTCAAGATCGCTACAGTGGTGCAGCTGGGTTTTTAGCTGCCGGAGGATTGAAATGGTGATCGGGAATCTTGGACGCCAAACCTCGCCCTGTGATCTCTTGATGCCCTTGATGACGTACTGGAGGAGAATGTCATCGGTGGGGTTACTGAAGCCAAGTTCCAGGTGGCGTAACCGGAGACCACACAAATAGAGTTTGATGGTAGAGTGCTTGACCGAATCAGCTAGGTAGGCAGCAAAATATCGCAGCGTGAGGGGTGAACTGGGGAAAGGATGAAGGCAGTAGCGCGCACAAAACCGATGGTACCGGTTAACTCCGGCCTGGTATGTGCGCCTGGTGCTGGGCGCAACCCCAAGCAGTTGAAACCCTTCGAGGTTGGTGGCTAATACTGGGTCAAGTTGGCAGGGGTGGTGAACGGGCAAGGGAGCTGCTCTGCTTCTGGTGCTGCTATGCGGAAGGCCTGCATGGAAAAACGGGAGAGATGGTCAGCGAGAATGTTATCTACACCTGGGATGTGGGCGATACCAACATTGTAGTTGCCTCTGGCGGCAAGCGAATAAAGTAGGCGAACCAGTTGCATCATGCTGGGTGATTTACAAGACCCCTGCCGCCAGATGTCGACCACTGCTGCATTGTCGCAATGGAACAAAATTTTCTTCCTCTTCCAGTGGGAGCCCCAGGTAGAGCATGCAACGACGACTGCAAACATTTCCCTCCAGGCGATTGGATGTTGGGATTCCCACTCCGTCCATGGGGAGTTAAACCACTTTCCTGACCAGTATGCTCCATATCCCTTGTCAGACGCATCAGTGTAGAGCTCCATATCATATGCTGTGGTCCAGTGGGGCTCACGGAAGAGGCTTGTGCCTGGCCAGTCAGGGAGAAAGTCGATCCACCACTGGATGTCTCTTCGTGCTTCCTGGTTGATGGTGACGTGGTGGTGGATGGGTCCAACGGTGGTACTGAGGTCAATCAACCGCCTAAGGAATATTCGTCCTGGGGGAACCACCTTGCAAGCGAATGCCAGTTTCCCGATCACTGAGAGCAATTGCTTCTTGGTGCATGTATGCCTGCCTTGGAGTTCAGACAACGCTTGGACGATCTCTGCCTTCCTTTCTGGAGTTATGCTTGCCTGCATGGCCACTGTGTCGAGAAGGATGCCGAGGAATGTAATACGAGTGGAAGGGCCTTCCACTTTTTCTGGTTTCACTGGGGCATTGACGCGAGAACAAACAGAGAGCATGCACCGCATGTTTCTATGGCAAACATTGGTGCGTGGTGGGCCAGCCGTAAATAAATCATCGAGATAGTGGAGTAGCCACTCAAGACCATAATTGTGTATCAAGATCCATTCTAACCCCGATGCAAGAAGGTTGAAAAGGTAGGGTGCGAATCTAAGACCAAAAGGAAGGCATTTATCGATGTAATAATTCCCTCGCCAGTAGATTCCTAAAAGGGGCCAATCTTCCTTGCTGACGGGGCATAGACGAAAAGCATTTTTGAGGTCAATTTTTCCCATGAGTGCGCCTGGGCCTAGCTTGCTAACAATTGTAATTGCATCATCAATGGTACAGTACGATAGAGAGTAACATTCAGGGCTAATAAAGTCGTTAATGCTAGAGCCATATGGGGCCGATAAGTGATAAATTAACCTCCAACTACCATCTTTTTTGGGCACCACTCCGAGCCCTGAACAGCGGAGGTTGGGCAGGGGTGGGTAAGGATATGGTCCAGCCATGCGATTAGCTTGGCATTCTTTAGCTATTGCGTTATCAGCTACGGTAGAATGTGCATATGCAGAAGGTAAATGGGGTGCGATATGTGTGAAATGAGGACCGTGGTAGCCAATACGGCACCCGTGTACAAGGTTCTGAATAAGCTGGCCAACGAAGCCTCTGTCAGGATGGGAAGCCAATTCCCGCTCAAGTTCGAGTGGTCGTAGTGGTGTTGAGGGGTTGTGCAGCTCAATAGGAGCTGCGGCGGGGACAGTCCCGCTTGGAATGGGCATTGTCCCCGCAGTTAGCGCACACGTGACGGAATCGGCATGATTGTGCCCGTGAGCATACTCCGTTGTTGAAGTCCCTGCATAGGATTGGAATGGACGTGCGCTCTGACGGTGGCTGTGGTCGCTGAGTAAAATGGGTTGTGGGGTCACGTGTGTTTGGCCTGCCTCCAATGGGTGTAAAAACTGAAGGGTGTCGAGAGCCACGAAAAGGATTCTGAGTGCAATTGTCTGGGAAGTGGTTCAGGGAGCCGCAATATGTACAAGGACGGCGTACACGTGATATAGGCTTGGAAGTAGCCGGGGGAGTAGATGCCGAAGCTGTGGTTGCGGAGTGTGGACTAGGCGTCGCTGGTGAAGTCAGGGTGAAGCATTCTAGCCAGAGGTCATTTGCCTTCTGGTCCCACCGAAGGCATTTGTCTGCAGCTGCTAACGAGCGAAAACGGAAATCATACTTGAGCCAAGCCTGAGGCAAGGACTTGGAGCTGGCATCGCAAATTATTCGCTGATAGGCAAGAATGGCAGAGGCTCTAGCAGGGTAATGGGCTACAGTGACCGCGGCATAGACATTCCATGCTTCAAACCATGACGAGAGGTCCGTCACAGTGCGTTTGTTGGCTGCACACGGTTGGGTGACTATGACATTGTCACCTGAGGATGAAGGGTCAGAGCTAAGACGCAGAGTGATTGATGGGGATGAGTTTGTATTATAGCGACTGGGGAACATAGACTCAGGTAGCAACTGATCAAAGTCTATGTACTCACCCTTGATGATGCGCTGCTTCATCTTTGGCGTTACTGGGGGTAAGGGGACCGGCCGGGCGGGTTCCACACCAGACACCAGCACTGAGTCTGCAGGCTGAGGGTCCATACCAGGATTGACTGATGGCAGAGAGATGTTGTCCTGCTGGTTTAGGCTGCTATTCTCTGCATGATCTGCAGTTGTTCCAGGGTTTTCTGCGGAGGGGCCTGGGTCCGTGGGTGCGCCAGATGGGGTTCGCAACATTCCCTGGATGGACTCCAAGAGGCGGCCTTGCAGGCCTTGAAGGCTTTTGTCTACGAGGTCCTGCACCGAGTGCTGCAGCTGTGCGAGTGGCTGATCGGGAGTTGTGTTCGACGGATTGGGGAGCTGGCGTTGGAGCGCGGAGTGCAACCGTGACGCCATTGCGGCGACGCTACCGGTGGTGACTAGGTTCTGGTTGCTTAGGTGGAGTCTGAGGACCTCCGCTGGGAGCGCTTTTAACTCCGGCAAGGTGAGACCGCCGATATCGGGCGGTTCGCTGACCGTATGCTGCTGTCGGCGCGGGCGCTTCGTCGCTTGCGGCGTATATAGACACGGCGGGCCGTTTCCTCGTCTTTGGCGGCATAGTTGGGCAGCCGTTGATGGGGAGTATATCTGCAATTGCGAGAAACTGCTGCAAGTAGCGAGTAGCTGCTGGATGCTGGATTGCTGACCGCTTCTGATCACACCACGAGGCAGATCTCGTGATCCATAGATGGCAGGCGCATCACGTGACCCGCCACGTGGTGGTACATTAACCTCTACTGCACGTTAATAGACTAAGCACCCTTGTACAATTGTGGCACGAGTGGGGAGGCCCCCACTAACCAACCCTGTGTGCAGTCCAAGAGTGCAGCCTGTTAACTGGTGTTTGCGGGGCAAACACTGCATTAAATAGATATCTTGTGGAGTCCAATGGTCATTAGTTACATGTGTTGTGCCGCTTGTTCCAATTCAGTTCCACCGGAGGTACAGGTCACAGGGACTCTCACGAGGGTTGTGGTTGGAAACTCCACCACCCTCACCTGCACTGTCTCACGAAGCAACCCCATGGGCAGCTACACCTACAGATGGGTACACAACAACTCCATGATGCTTGGTGAAACTAGCAGCATGCTGACTGTTACCATCACGACAGAATCAAACCTTGGTACTTACCGCTGTAAGGTGACCAACTCTGCTGGACTGAGTGGTAATGGTACAATCACCATTGAGCTTGGAGGTGAGTGTTGATATTGACCTTCAATGAACCCTCACACTGAGTAGCAGATGCTCAGACAATCACTAGATTGCACTGTTAAGGTAGGAAGCACGCGGCATCGGCGAAATTGCGCAATTTTGCTCATGAATAATTAATGAGATGACGTCACTCGCATACGGTTATATAGAGTTATTCATCTGTTTACGTTTTCCCATGGCGGCAACCGGAAAGCGGCCCTTTCAAGTTGAGTGTGAATAGCTAGGTGGAGTGAGCAGGAATGTTTGTGGGTCTGCTGAAGTGGCCGAAGAACAGCCTGGAAAGTGAACAGCATCCGACAGCTCCCTGGCCAAGGTACTCTAGAGAGTTGACCTTTCGGCATTACAGGCCCCGCCCATTTTCGTGTTAGGGCTAATTTGGCTGGTTTGGTAGCTGGACTGGGCTGGTGAGAGGGAGTAGATGTGTGGCCAAAACTCTGTAACCGAGAGGTGAACGTGGAAAAGCATCCCTAGTTTTGCAGGGGGTAGGTTGACCTTTTGGAAACTGGCCTTGGCTTGAGTCGGTTTTAGTTGGTGTGCGTGGATTTTTTTTTGAAAGCCTAGGGTAGCCAAACCTCTGTTTTTGAGGGTGGCAGTGAGTTTTGGGCTGTAGCCTGCAAGTGAGGAGAGCAGGTGGTAAATCCATCCGTAGTTTTTGGGCCTGTTTTGTGTGTGTATTGATGATGGGGTCAGAGTGTGGGTGGGGCCTTGGAGAGGGTCCAAATTTTCAGTTTCGTAGAGGGCCTTAAAATTGAGTTTTAGGGCATTTTCAAGCAGAGGGAGCAGTTTGATGCAAAGTATTGCTGAAACTTGTGTACGCTTTGATGCTGCCCATTTATCCATCAACTTGGTTTCGGAGATCGCGGTACCCATGTTTACTACCTTAAGGTAGTAAACATGGGTACCGCGATCTCCGAAACCAAGTTGATGGATAAATGGGCAGCATCAAAGCGTACACAAGTTTCAGCAATACTTTGCATCAAACTGCTCCCTCTGCTTGAAAATGCCCTAAAACTCAATTTTAAGGCCCTCTACGAAACTGAAAATTTGGACCCTCTCCAAGGCCCCACCCACACTCTGACCCCATCATCAATACACACACAAAACAGGCCCAAAAACTACGGATGGATTTACCACTTGCTCTCCTCACTTGCAGGCTACAGCCCAAAACTCACTGCCACCCTCAAAAACAGAGGTTTGGCTACCCTAGGCTTTCAAAAAAAATTCCACGCACACCAACTAAAACCGACTCAAGCCAAGGCCAGTTTCCAAAAGGTCAACCTACCCCCTGCAAAACTAGGGATGCTTTTCCACGTTCACCTCTCGGTTACAGAGTTTTGGCCACACATCTACTCCCTCTCACCAGCCCAGTCCAGCTACCAAACCAGCCAAATTCGCCCTAACACGAAAATGGGCGGGGCCTGTAATGCCGAAAGGTCAACTCTCTAGAGTACCTTGGCCAGGGAGCTGTCGGATGCTGTTCACTTTCCAGGCTGTTCTTCGGCCACTTCAGCAGACCCACAAACATTCCTGCTCACTCCACCTAGCTATTCACACTCAGACAGCCCATCGCTACATTCAATAAGCCAGAATAGCTCTTTACTTAAAAAGAAAAAAAAAGAAAAAAAAAGAGTGTTCAAACAAATCTTCAAGGTACCGCACGGCCACATCAGAGTACCGATTTGAAACTTGAAAGGGCCGCTAGCCGCATCAAAGAGAGAAGCCCCCCTTGTTTATTCCGGTTGCCGCCATGGGAAAACGTAAACAGATGAATAACTCTAAATAACCGTATGCAAGTGACGTCATCTCATTAATTATTCATGAGCAAAATTGCGCGATTTCGCCGATGCCGTGTTTCCTACCTTAAGGGCCATCTCAAGGCTTTAATTAGGCTAGTGCAATGACAAATCCTAACACTGGAGTTTGGCCTAACCCTGTAGATCCTAGCCCTATGAATATCATTAACCCTGATCCGGGTTAGGGTGATCCCACTAACCTTGGTGTGCCTATGAATCTCATTAAAACCCAGTGGGCATGGGATAGAACTCAGTCTTTCTGTCTGCTCATGAATAATAATGAGTTAGGATTAGATAGCTCCATGCTGTGCTCGTGAGCGTGTTGGACTTTAGTCAGCTGTCCGATGGGAGGGTTGGCTAATGTTGACACTCATGAATATCACCTGTCAGATCTTTGGTTGGGTAGTATGGGGTTGAAAGCATGTGTGTTGTGTGATGCAATATTCGTAAATTCACCCTGAGACTCCACTCTCTCCTAACCCTGACAACCGGGGATCATGAATATCATTAGCCCTAAATTGGGACTCATGACTGGCATTATTGTCCAAATTGAGGTCAATTAATCTCATTAAAGCCTTCAGCTTTGGCTGAGATTCAGCTTGTCTGTCAGCTTCATGAATAAGCAATGAGCCATTTTCAGGTAGCCGTGTGTAGCAGTCGTGAGCAAGATTGCCTTTAGTTTGCTGTTTGGAGGGAAGTTTGGCTTGTGTTGACTCTCATGAATATCATTAGTGATGTGCTTTCAGTTCCCATGTAGTGTGTTCTCTGTTAACTGTGCTGGTATCTCTCACTGCACCCACAGAGCCACCCAGTGGGATAATGGTACAACCAGATCCGGTGCCTCCAGTGGTCTTGAGCGAATTTGTTGACCTGATGTGCACGGCCACTGGGGACCCTCCCATTACTTACGCCTGGGTACTGATGGGGGAAGAAGCCACTCGCCTGAACTCTGACCCTATGAGTGGCAATTTCACTCTCAGTATCACACAAGTGGACCAGTATGGGGTCTATATCTGCATTGCCACCAATGACCTAGGTGTGGATGCAGCCAGTATCAGCATCATCCAAGCCAGTAAGACTCCATTACATAATAGTTATCTATGTGATTGAAACCTGAGGCTGGAAGCTTGTAAGTATAACATCACATGTAGATAGTAATGTTTTTATTCTTTGTCTGCAGTCTCTGTCACTCTGTTTGGAGACCCCATGGATGTGGATGTCCTCTCACCTGATCCTGCTGTCCTCAGCTGCACTGCCACTGGAGAGCCCACCCCACAGGTCACCTGGACCAAAGAGTTTCCAAATGGCACCGAGGTGGAGATGTCCGAGTTCATGACTAACATTGCCATCAGTACCACCTACTCTAGTGAAAATGTCACCAGTACACTGACCATTGAGCCCACTGATGCCTTTGATACTGCCAACTACAGCTGCACTGCAGAGAACATGTTTGGTCCTTTTACCAGTTCTAATGCTGAAGTCATGGTGTTTGGTATGCAACACAATCGATCTCACTTTCTTTGGGCACTTATTATTCTTCCCTCTTTTAATTATTATGTAGTTGCTCCTGTCATTGTGGTGCCAGTGGATGGAGAACTATTCCGTGTCAATAGGAGAGATGACATCTCAATTGCATGCTCAGCTCGTGGGATCCCTCAACCATCAATCAGGTTCTTACAAGAAGGTGTGGAGCTGAACAGGACTGGGGGAGAGTCAGGAGCAGGAATGGACCTTGTGTCACGAGTCCAACTGGCTGAGGAAACATCATCTGTAAACATGGATGATGGCACATTCATGGTGTCTCGGATGCTGACGATCTTCAATGTTGCTGAAGAAGATGCAGGAATGTTCACCTGTGAAGCCTCCAGCACAATCCCAGAACTGAGTCTCTCTCTTACCAACAGGAGTGTGTTTGAGCTGGCTGTGCAAAGTAAGAATTAGATGAGGCAGGTGTTTCATGTAACTTGACAATTTGACATTGCATGTATGTTTCCCTATGCCTATTCATCCTTGAGCAATCATGCCATCTGTATCCATCTTCCATCTCCAGTTCCAGCCACCATCTTGACCCCTCCCATTAACACAACTGTGGTGTCACCCAACCCCGCTGTGTTCACCTGTGTAGCTGATGGGGTCCTAACTCCAGTGATAACATGGTGGAGGCGGGGACTAGATAACAGCCTCACACAACTGTCCTCAGATGGAGTCAATATCACTATAACAGCGGATGACCTTGACCCTAGGACACGACAGAGTAATCTCACCATCCTCCAGCCCCAACCAGTTGATGCTGCCGAGTATGTCTGTGTGGCTAGCAATGAAATTGTTGCAGATATGGCCTCTTCACTGTTGACCGTGTATGGTAGGTACAGTTGATCTGAACTTCTCAGTGCACCATCCATACGTACAAAAGGACAAAATGCTGAAGTGGCATGTTATTGGTGCATAATTGGATATAGAACTGTGTGTGTCTCTTTACTTGCAGTTGAGCCAACATACGTGTTCCCACCCGAGAACTTCACTTATACTGTGAATGAAACAGATTCCGTAACATTTGTTTGTGTGGTGGTCGGTATCCCAGCACCTAGCATTAGGTTCTACCGGAATGGAGAAATTGTCGATGAGAGTACAGACGTGCGCTTTACTCTAACTGACAATAGTGAACCACAAGACTTCCTAACTTCTGGAGGAACGGTCTTCATTGTCAGTCGCAACTTGACCCTGGACAACACCAATGATACTGACTCTGGTACATACACCTGTGCTGCCTCCAATGTTGCAGCGAATGTGACGCGAGATTTTGAAGTAATTGTTCAAGGTGAGCTTCTGTTCTTTATGAAGGGTGTTAGCAACTTGGGAGCATTGACACAATACACACACTCAATGAATCATCGTGTTAAAATATACTTGTGAATTATTTGTATTGCCTCTTTCCCAGTTGTACCACAGATCCTTGACCCCCCAGACAACCTCACAGTTGTTGAACCTGAAGATGCCACTTTCTCCTGCCTGGCTACTGGCAGACCCAGGCCAGCGATAGCATGGTTCAGATTATCACTACAACCATCATCAGACTTCACCGTTGAAGACATGGAGATTGGAGATAGGGAGAGGAGGAGCAACCTAACCATCATTGGAACACAACCCTCTGATGCTGGGGCCTATGGTTGTGTGACTGTGAATGAACCTGGGGATACTGCAGAGCAGGCCACTCTTATAGTTCATGGTAAGCAGAATGTATATGATGTTGTGTATGTACTGGCAAATACATTTGATGGTATCTTTGAGTTCATTTTCTCCAGTCATACCCAACATCACCTTCCCTGTGGACAATACTTTCACGTACACTGTGAATGAGGCTGACCCAGTGACCTTCACCTGCTCAGCCACTGGTATCCCACCACCTGCGATCACCTGGATGAGGAATGGAGTGCCATTTAGTAACACACGAGTCACCCTCAGTAACCCCACAATGCCAGAGCTCTACCCAACTGATAGTGGGAATATCTTCCTTGTCAGTCGCAACCTGACCCTGGCAAACACCATGGATGCTGACTCCGGTACCTACACCTGTGTGGCCTCCAATGGGAATGCTGTGACACCCAGTGATACTCAAGACTTTGAGCTATTTGTGAATGGTAATTACAAGTGTATAAATGGTGATGCTCTGTATTGCTCCATGCCATACATAGCAGTTTGAATTTAGACCACTGCAGGATAACTCAACTGTTCTTCTCTCATCCTCCCCAGTTGCTCCCACCATCTTTGAGCCTCCAGTGAGCCTGACAGTGGTCCAGCCTCAGTCAGCCACCTTCCTCTGCAATGCCACTGCACGACCCAGGCCAGAGACCACATGGTGGAAGATGGGTAACCAGTTGATTGCACAAACAAACACAATCGAGATCAGTAGTGATGACTTTGGAGAAAGAGAAATAGTGAGCAATCTGACTATCGTAATGGCTGACCCCTCTGATGCTGGTGGGTATGTCTGCCAAGCTACTAATGCTGCCGGCCAGGATAATGCAACCGCTGAACTCACTGTGCATGGTAAGTCTATAATGTTTTATCAGAGGAATTGTGATTCAAGACCTTTAATTATCTGTTCTCATCCAGTCATACCGAACATCACCTTCCCTCTGGACAATACTTTCACCTACCTTGTGAATGAGACTGACCCAGTGACCTTCACCTGCTCAGCCACTGGTATCCCACCACCTGAGATCACCTGGATGAGGAATGGAGTGCCATTCAGTAACGCACGAGTCACCCTCAGTAACCCCACAATGCCAGAGCTCTACTCAACAGATGGTGGGAATATCTTCCTTGTCAGTCGCAACCTGACCCTGGCCAACACCATGGATGCTGACTCTGGTACCTACACCTGTGTGGCCTCCAATGGGAATGCTGTGACACCCAGTGATACTCAAGACTTTGAGCTATTTGTGAATGGTAAGCTGGTCATGTGTATAAATGGTGATGCTCCATGCCGTACATAGCGCTTTGAATTTAGGCCACTGCAACTGTTCTTCTCTCATCTTCCCCAGTTGCTCCCATAATCCTTGAGCCTCCAGAGAGCCTGACAGTGGTTCAGCCTCAGTCAGCCACCTTCCTCTGCAATGCCACTGCACGACCCAGGCCAGAGATCACATGGTGGAGGATGGGTAACCAGTTGATGGCACAAACAAACACAATTGAGATCAGTAGTGATGACTTTGGAGAAAGAGAGATAGTGAGCAATCTGACTATCGTAATGGCTGACCCCTCTGATGCTGGTGGGTATGTCTGCCAAGCTACTAATGCTGCTGGCCAGGACACTGCAACTGCTGAACTCACTGTGCATGGTAAGTCTGAAATGTTTTATCAGAGGGAATTGTGAATTAATACTATGTTCTTCTCAACCGTTCTCTTCCAGTGATACAGAACATCACCTTCCCTCCGGACAATACTTTCACGTACACTGTGAATGAGACTGACCCAGTGACCTTCACCTGCTCAGCCACTGGTATCCCACCGCCTGAGATCACCTGGATGAGGAATGGAGTGCCATTCAGTAACGCACGAGTCACCCTCAGTAACCCCACAATGCCAGAGCTCTACTCAACTGATGGTGGGAACATATACTTTGTCAGTCGCAACCTGACCCTGGCCAACACCATGGATGCTGACTCTGGTACCTACACCTGTGTGGCCTCCAATGGGAATGCTGTGACACCCAATGATACTCAAGACTTTGAGCTGTTTGTGAATGGTAAGCTGGTCATGTGTATAAATGGTGATGCTCCATGCCATACATATGGTTTGAATTTAGACCACTGCAGGATAACTCAACTGTTCTTCTCTCATCTTCCCCAGTTGCCCCCACCACCATCTTTGTGCCTCCAGAGAGCCTGACAGTGATTCAGCTTCAATCAGCCACCTTCCTCTGCAATGCCACTGCACGACCCAGGCCACAGATCACATGGTGGAGGATGGGTACCCAGTTGATTGCACAAACAAACGCAATTGATATCAGTAGTGCTGACTTTGGAGAAAGAGAGATAGTGAGCAATCTGACTATTGTAATGGCTGACCCCTCTGATGCTGGTGGGTATGTCTGCCAAGCTGCTAACGTTGCTGGCCGCAATAATGCAACTGCTGAACTCACTGTGCATGGTAAGTCTCAGCTGTTTAATCAGTATTATGATTGAGGACCTTTATTCTTATTGTCTGTTTTCCTCCCCACCAGTCACACCGAACATCACCTTCCCTCTGGACAATACTTTCACCTACACTGTGAATGAGACTGACCCAGTGACCTTCACCTGCTCAGCCACTGGTATCCCACCGCCTGAGATCACCTGGATGAGGAATGGAGTGTCATTTAGTAACACACGAGTCACCCTCAGTAACTCCACAATGCCAGAGCTCTACTCAACAGATGGTGGGAATATCTTCCTTGTCAGTCGCAACCTGACCCTGGCCAACACCATGGATGCTGACTCCGGTACCTACACCTGTGTGGCCTCCAATGGGAATGCTGTGACACCCAGTGATACTCAAGACTTTGAGCTATTTGTGAATGGTAAGCTGGACATGTGTATAAATGGCGATGCTCCATGCCGTACATAGCGCTTTGAATTTAGGCCACTGCAACTGTTCTTCTCTCATCTTCCCCAGTTGCTCCCACCATCCTTGAGCCTCCAGAGAGCCTGACAGTGGTTCAGCCTCAGTCAGCCACCTTCCTCTGCAATGCCACTGCACGACCCAGGCCAGAGATCACATGGTGGAGGATGGGTAACCAGTTGATGGCACAAACAAACACAATTGAGATCAGTAGTGATGACTTTGGAGAAAGAGAGATAGTGAGCAATCTGACTATCGTAATGGCTGACCCCTCTGATGCTGGTGGGTATGTCTGCCAAGCTACTAATGCTGCTGGCCAGGACACTGCAACTGCTGAACTCACTGTGCATGGTAAGTCTGAAATGTTTTATCAGAGGGAATTGTGAATTAATACTATGTTCTTCTCAACCGTTCTCTTCCAGTGATACAGAACATCACCTTCCCTCCGGACAATACTTTCACGTACACTGTGAATGAGACTGACCCAGTGACCTTCACCTGCTCAGCCACTGGTATCCCACCGCCTGAGATCACCTGGACGAGGAATGGAGTGCCATTCAGTAACGCACGAGTCACCCTCAGTAACCCCACAATGCCAGAGCTCTACCCAACTGATGGTGGGAATATCTTCCTTGTCAGTCGCAACCTGACCCTGGCCAACACCATGGATGCTGACTCTGGTACCTACACCTGTGTGGCCTCCAATGGGAATGCTGTGACACCCAATGATACTCAAGACTCTCAGCTGTTTGTGAATGGTAAGCTGGACATGTGTAATGGTGATGCTCTGTATTGCTCCATGCCATACATAGCGCATTGGATTTAGACCACTGCAGGACAACTCAACTGTTCTTCTCTCATCTTCCCCAGTTGCCCCCGCCATCTTCGAGCCTCCAGAGAGCCTGACAGTGGTCCAGCCTCAGTCAGCCACCTTCCTCTGCAATGCCACTGCACGACCCAGGCCCCAGATCACATGGTGGAGGATGGGTAATCAGTTGATGTCACAAACAAACACAATTGAGATCAGTAGTGATGACTTTGGAGAAAGAGAGATAGTGAGCAATCTGACTATCGTAATGGCTGACCCCTCTGATGCTGGTGGATATGTCTGCCAAGCTACTAATGCTGTTGGCCAGAATAATGCAACTGCTGAACTCACTGTGCATGGTAAGTCTGTATAATGTTTTATCAGAGAGAATTGTGATTCAAGACCTATGTTTTTCTCAACCGTTCTCTTCCAGTGATACCAAACATCACCTTCCCTCTGGACAATACTTTCATGTACATTGTGAATGAGACTTGCCAAGTGAACTTCACCTGCTCAGCGACTGGTATCCCACCGCCTGAGATCACCTGGATGAGGAATGGAGTGCCATTTAGTAACACACGAGTCACCCTCAGTAACCCCACAATGCCAGAGCTCTACCCAACTGATAGTGGGAATATCTTCCTTGTCAGTCGCAACCTGACCCTGGCCAACACCATGGATGCTGACTCCGGTACCTACACCTGTGTGGCCTCCAATGGGAATGCTGTGACACCCAGTGATACTCAAGACTTTGAGCTATTTGTTAATGGTAAGCTGGTGATTATTCCAAGCTTATGTGTGGATCAGGGATGGATAGGACAGAGGCATTACTGTGCCATGACAGAAATGAAGTACTAATACCAACTCAACTGTGTTTCCTCTTTCCCAGTTGCTCCTACCATCCTTGTGCCTCCAGAGAACCTGACAGTGGTCCAGCCTCAGTCAGCCACCTTCCTCTGCAATGCCACTGCACGACCCAGGCCACAGATCACATGGTGGAGGTTGTTTGAGAATGGTTCATTCCTGGACCAGCTAGTGCCTGTGGATGATGCGATTGAGATTACTACAGATACCTCTGGAGAGAGGGAGATTCTGAGCAATCTGACCATTGTAATGGCTGACCCAGCTGATGCTCAGCCTGGTGTGTATGTCTGCAAAGCTACAAATGAACCTGGTCAGGATACCGCAAATGCTGAGCTTACAGTGCATGGTAAGAAATTTGCCAACCTCCCTGTAGATTGGCCAGTTCATGTATCCACATGCAGTTTAACTGTCTAACACCAGCTTTGTCTTCTTCACAGTCATTCCTGAAATCGTCTTCCCGGATGACAGTTTCACTGGATATGTTATCAATGTAACTGATTCAGTGACATTCGAATGTATTGCCACTGGTATCCCCCCACCAACCATCCAGTGGTTCAGAGGTGGTATGCTTTTGACACCTGAGGGGGAGTTGGGCAATGGTCAGAGCCTGTCTGGTGAATTGAATTCACGTCTGACGCTGGGTGAGCCATCTCAAATGATGATACCGACTCCAGCAGGAAACATTTATCAAGTGGAGCGCACCCTGACCTTCAACACCAATGGCAGTGACACGGATATGTACACCTGCATGGCTTCTAACATCAATGCAGTCCAGCAAATTGCTACTCAAAACTTTACACTCTTTGTGCAAGGTAGGTCTCAGGATATGCGTTCTAGTGCTGTATGTAAAGCATCCGCTAGAATTTATCTGCCATAAGCTGTCAGTGCAGACATTACGGGTAACTTAGAGACAAGTAGTTCTTCTTGTGAGTATGTTTCGGCATTAACTTGCAAGAACACTATTCAACCTCAGGGTTTTATTATTGATAAGGCTAGTGTGAACTTACTGTATTTTGAACATTGTGTTAATTGTTTGGATGTACGTACATAACTGTCAGAAGTATGGTAGTTCTACTTTCTCTCCTCCCCCTCTCAGTTCCCCCCATTGTGGTCCCTCTCGCTCCTGGTCAGCAAGTGATTGGAAACGAGACAGACAGTGCTACCTTGTCCTTCCGAATTGATGTAGCATCTCCCCCAGTCCTTCTGCAAGGTCTCCAATGGTTTTATGCTCCAAATTTCGGTGACAATCCCTTTGCAGGACAAGAAATTACAAGTCTCACTAACAGGACTGCAGTATCCACCCTGACATTCTCTGAGTTTGATGGCATGCGTTTCATAGGCCTGACAGTGTCTAATATTACCCAACAACGAAGAGGAATTGGTGGGGAGACAGACGAAGGGAGGTACTTTCTTGTTGCAACCAACCCGGCTGGTGTACGGTTCTCATACATTGATTTGTTGGTCTTTGGTACGTACATAGTATGTGAATGTGTGTGTATGTGTGTGCATTGATGTTGGCAGTTACCAGTAAGCAATTTACTGTCTGGTGCCTCAAATCTATATGCTTAATTAATGAATGCTGAATCTAGTTGGAAGGGGTTTAAAAACTTTTGTGTAATGCTTTATGTGCCCCTTTTTTCTAGGTCGTCCCCTGATCTTTGTTCTTCCTGTGGACCAGTATGAAATCAACAATGGCAGCAGTGCAGTGTTTCAGTGTGAGGCTTCAGCCGTACCCGACCATGATGTGTTCTGGACTCTCACGAACTTTAACGGCAGCACAGAATCCATTATTGACACCACTCTACCTGATACGGACAACTACCTGATCAAGCGGACGAGGGGGATTGGGGCTGGGTTTGGCGAGCTGACCGTCCTCAATGTGCAGTATGAAGACAGAGGGACATACACTTGCACTGCAATGAATATCATTGGAGATGACGTGTCTGATGCCAACCTCACTGTTCACGGTGGGTCTCCTTCAGTTGTGTTGTAAGGGTAAAGGGTCACTTATTTACTCATGAAGTTCTATCATAATTAAGACCACTAGCTCACTCCTCAGACTCTAAGAGCTCCACGTACTGTTTCCGTGGGGGGAGTGAGTCTTTCTTCCACCTCATCCTGTATACTTCTTCCCCTCTCCCTCTTTTCCTTATAGTCTACCCAGTCATCAACAATGTCTCAAGCCTCACTGAAGTCAATGTCTCCCTCCCGACTTTGCTGGTCTGCCTCACAACTGGCTTTCCCCTCCCCTCCATCACCTGGCAGAAAGAAGGCGAGGAAGTCATGTCCACTCCAGATGGCCGGATCACTGCCTTCCATTTTTGCATTGCCAGTGGATCTTCATTTGAAAGCAGTGGATTTATGGGGAATGGTACAATTGAAGGACTTCTGGAAGACATGACTGAATTTAACATGAATGACATTCGTTTGCTCGGGGAGCTTGTGTTAGTGAGTGTGCTGAGCTTTGATTGCCTGGAGAGAAGGGACACAGCAAACTACACCTGCACTGCCACCAACATGCTGCCACAGACCACCACCCTCACAGCTCTGTCTCCCTCCATCCCACTGGTTGTGCTGGGTAAGCTCATGCAAACTCCATTAGTGCCTGTATTATAAACACACTATAAATGGCTTGCAAACCCTTCAGTTAGTCCATTCAGGCATCAGAGACCAACTTCTTTTTTCTTGTATGCTCTCATGTGATTGGATTTCCCTCTTTACAGAGGTACCGGATGCACCTATGGATGTTGTCGTGTTTGACATGGGGGCTCGCTGGTTGGCCCTCCGGTGGACTCCTACATTTGACGGCAACCGTCCAATCACGTTGCTCATCATCTATCAGCAGAACGTCAACATAACAGCCCCTCTCATGCCTATAGGCATGCTTGAAGTGGGTAGTCTGATGTTCCGTGACGGAAGTTTCAGGTATAACATCTCTGAAGACATTGTTCCTTTCAACAACTACCGGTTCGTAGTCCGGGCTTGCAATGTGCTAGGGTGTGGCAATGTGAGCTCACCCTCACCCACAGCCATAACCCTGCCTGACAGTAAGTTAATGTACTCCAGCTAGGGAGGGGGGGGGGGGGGGGGGGGGGGGGGGGGGGGGGGGGAGGGAGAAGGAGGGGAAGGGTAAGATGGACTTGTTGAACACAACCATGCATCCTGTTTTTGTTGTGAAGTGTTTATCTCCTTCCTCCCCCACAACACTTGTCCCCCTAGTCCCCACGGCTCCTTGTAATGTGACTCTATCAGGCATCACTCAGACCAGCATGATGGTGGCCTGGGAAGAGCCCACTATGCCGAATGGGATCCTTGGACCCTACACTGTACGTACAAGAGTTTGTATGAGCAAATCCCTTTCATGTCAGCTTCATAGAATCAGGTTAGATATCGAAGTGGAATTATTGACACAGGGAGGTATGACTGATTTAGACCTGTAGGCATGCACAGCAGGTAATGCACATTTTATATGACCATTTCAGTACAGGTAGCTATACTATAGTCACACGCAAAATAGTGCCTTACTGCAGAATGATGTTACGCATGCAGCCAGTGTCAACTCTGTGTATCATCCCTGCAGGTGATGTATGTTGGTACCAAGAGCTTTGACAATACCTTCAGTGACACAGGGAGTCGGTCGGTGAGTGGGCAGATGGTCACGCTGTCTGGCCTCGCCCCAAGAACCGACTATAGTGTTGTTGTCACAGCAATCAACACAGCTGGGTTCAGGAGGAGCAGTGACCCTGTGGTGGGAACAACACTGACTGGTAAGCTTAAGACACCTCATCTCTCCACCCATCACTCCCTCCATCCTTCCCACCACTCTACAATTCCTCCATCTCATTTTCTCTGTCCACGTGTAGTTTCTACATTCTTCTCAGCATCTAAACACACACACACAGCACTACCACCTCCACCTCCACCCACTCACCTCATCTTCTCACCTCCTCACTTCCTCACCCCTCACTTCACCTCCCTCCCCAAGCACCCCCAGCTCCCCTGGATCCTCTGACAGAGGCCAACCAGACAGGAGGACCCCGGACCTACATCCTCATACTCCCTCTGGTTCCCTCAACAAATGGACCGATCAGGTAAATGTGATATATTTAGCAGTTACTTTAAATAGCATCTTATGATCTGTACTGTATGTTTGGTAATTTCGTTAGCATGTTGTGCTTGACACATCTTTGGCTGTGATGTGGCCATCCACTCACTTAGATCAGATACATCTCTTGTGCTATATAAACACATTCTGTATTCTGCATGATAAACTTGATTACCATTTGAACAGTCAACTTCAAGTTATCACAGTAAATATATCAAATGCACATATCATGATGGTAATGGCTGACAGAAGAACAACACTGTTCTACTTTATAAAAGCACAGATCTCCCCCTCTTACCCATCCCATCTTTTCCTCAGCCACTACCAGGTGATCGCAGTACTGATTGAAGCCGGCACAAATGTCGGGGATCTTCAACCTCCTAACGTTCTGTTTCCCGACGTAGACTCCCTTGGCATATACAGCGATATCAACTGTGACAACCCAGGGTCACTTCCCAGCGCATATATCACATCTGAATTTGATGCAAATCTTTTCCCTAGCAATGGCAAATTCATTGTTGGTGGCTCAAACCAACCCAACGATAGACCAGACATCACGAACGGCCTTCTCTGCTATGCTAAAACCTATACCTTCTTCATAAGGGTTTACCCGGAAGCTGACGATGTGAGTTGACCTCATGCAGTGTGTGGGTGTGGTACACCATCTCCTTTTTCATGGTAGTTGGTTGGCACCAGCTAGAAAACTAACTTCAAACTTCTGGTCCCCAGATCTCTTTAGGCTATTACTTATAATATTCCAGCTACTACGCTAGAAATCGATTTACCACTGTAAGTGGCTTGAATAAGGTACTGCTCTGTAATATTTATCAATCTATCTATCTATCTATGTATCCATCTATCTTCTGTAACTAGGGATGGGGAAACACTCCTTAAAGCATACGCAGAAAGCAGCACGATGAACGGTGCAAATTCACATGATTTTCTCGGCTGCTTCACAGCCTCTGTGGAGGAACACAGATGCTTGTCGGCAGTGTTGGTTGCAGCAATTAAAAGTTGCTTCCCCAGCCCCGATTGATCTATCTATCTATCAATGTATCTCTACCTATCTATTCTATGTTTCTATTCATTTACCTCTTCCCCCATGCAGAGTGCTGCAAATAGCCGTGTTCGCAGAGTTCCCTTATCTCAGCGACAGTACAATGTGTTCACCTCCAGTGCTTACACTAACCCAACCACCACCGGTAAGCATCCATTAGCAACCCACTCTTCAACATTCCTCACTGATTATTTGTCTCTACCTTTGTCATCCCAGTTGTGGAACCAATTGATAACACAACAGGTAGGATTGTGCCAGCATTGCATTGCTTTGCTAAGATCGTTGCTTGATCTCTCTTGTAGCTACAGTTCCTGTAACCACAACTGCATACTTTCAGCTCAGGCTGAAACCAGTGAGAGAGTGTGTGACATGGGTGGTAAGTTTGCACACATCACTCACATTCTGTTAGTGTGAGGAAACATGCATACTAGAAGTTAAGGCTGTTTGTGTTGCATTTCAGGATGAAAACAGGAGTCGAAAGTTCATGGACATTGTGTCTGCTGTGGTACAGACGGTCCAGAGGGATTGCTCATGCAATTTCACTGATACCAACTTACAAAACCCTGAGTTCAGCTGCAGAAGTGTTGAGAATACAGTCGTCTTTAGGGCAGAGATCGTTTACACTAACTTTGGGGCGGATCCGTACGCAGCAGATAGCCTAGTGGCATTGGTTTCAGCATGGGCACAAAGTGGAACTTCAATCAATGTTGATTCAACAAGGCTCGATGTTGACCCATCCTGTCCTACACAACTCGAATCATTTGAAGCTGGGGACTGTGAATCTGACACAGTAACTGGTGGACCAGGTGGTGCAAATGTTGCTGCACTTGGAGGAGCTATTGGAGCTGTCTGTGTCCTACTGATAGTAGTTAGTACCGTTCTTGTGGTAGTTATTCTGGTACTGAGAACAAGGAAGCAGAAGAGCTTCAGGTAACTTATCACCTGTAGTTCAAACTGTCACGTTGCTGTGATCACTTCCATATTACTCATTCCTTGCAGTCCCTATGAAACATATGAACTCCCCCAGTTACCAGCCAGGGATGCTGGTATGGTGAAACGTAATCCAGCCTATGCCAATATTGTCCCATCAAGTGCAGACCACGTTGCAATAGAAACTAACCCTGCGTATGGACACTTCAGGTCCTCAAGGCCGGAAAAGGATGAGGAGGAGGAGGAGAATCATACCTATGAACCCATCCCTTACGGCCAGCCTGGTCACTGAACAACAACCACTATAATAATCCAGGATGAAAATTATGCTGCAGCTAGCTATAGTTATGCATAGTTGTAGATGAGTATTATTTTTTAGCAGCTGGTTGATATGTGCATGTGTTTACTGTTTAGTGATTGGTGTAGCTCCTACATGTATGTACATGACTACATTAACTTTGTTGGCTACAATTATACATTCCACCGTGATATACCATCACACTGCACCAATCAGCTCACTGTACGCCTTGAGGGAAGCCCTAGCAATGTTCTCAGAAGAGGTCAGGGTAACGATGTGGCCTCGTTGCCACCTAGTAAACTAGGGGTTAAATGGTATACTGCAAGTCGAGTCATCAATAACTTGAGAGTCAGAATCAAACATGCAGCTGATGGATTGATTAGCTGATTCATGCATAATCAATTACCAGTAATCAGTTGATGTTATACATGCAGGTTCACAATTTCATTTTCATCTGAACTCTTACACTATAGCCTGAAGCAGGAGGCAGTAGACTACAGCTGCAGCAAATCTTGAAAGCTGCATGGTCAGTGACAATCACGGTCACCTTCCGCCGGGCTAGCTAGCTAGCCTGCATGTAGTCTTGTGCCCAGACCCTTCCGCACATATTGAGGGTCTGGGAACGAGACTAGCTAGCCTGATACCTGAAAGTTGGCATATCTTCAGTATAGCTATGTTTCTCATCGTCAAATTTCCTCTCCTCACTTATCATACGTAGCTATGAGAAACAACCTAGTAAAACATCACTTCATTGATGTGGGTTCAGTATAATTATTGTGGCTGCATTATAATAGAGGACTACACTTAGCCATAATCTATAGATGGATGAATAAAGGCACAAGCTCATTATCAGAGGTAGGTTTTTGTGTATGCACACTGTGTGGTAAATTGGCACTCCTGTTCTATGGGGTGACTGATGTGCCATTTCTGCCAAAACTGGACAAATGAAAAATTGGTAGACTTGGAAGAGAAAGTTGCACTCAGTATGTGAATGATGGGAACTGTTAGCCTCGTTCCCAGCCTACCCCATTTTTTTCTGGTCTTCGGTTTGCGTTGACAATAATTGTCAACGCAAACCAAAGAACAGAATAAAACGGGGTAGGCCTGGGAACGAGGCTAGGGAACTGTGCCATTGTGATCAGCATAAATTCAAATGCATAATGTCTTTAAAAATGATATTTAATCTCGGTCACATTTTTTTCAAAAAATCACAGTTGGCCAATCTATGGATTTTTGCATGCACCAGATGTTGATGGGTGGGGCTCACTGGCTCAGCTCACATCTCCGTTCTTGCCATTTCTGAACACCAGGATCACTCTTGACATCATTTAACCAGGCGTCTGACCTTTGATCGCACCTCACTAACACTGGAAGTGAATTTCTTTGTGCTGCGCGAAAACGTGAGATGGGCGGGGCTCAGCCAACTATTCGGAGCTTCGTTCCGATTCCATTGTTTGGGAATGAGGCTGCCGGCGGGACGCGCGCAATAGTATTTGTCTGACGTCATCTGTCGTGGCACGGCCCCCTAGCTAGCTAGTGCATTGTGTGTGTGCCCGAGCGAGTCTGGCTGATTCTGCATTGAACAACGCAGTGTATTTCAACCCAGAAGGAACAAGCGGTGGTGAATCGACGGAACCTTTTTCGCGCGACAATTCACGTCCGAGAGGGAAGGGCTGAAGCGATGAAGATCACCGCGATTGCTCAGCTGGTTCTCTGCTTTGTTGTGGGTGAGGACGTTACTGCATGCATACTTTACCTGCCCAGAAGTCGTACATATGTTGCCAGCTGTATGAACCAACCCAAACTGCAGCGCGCTAGATGCTGACAGTGAATGAAGCTTCCTCCTGTGCGCGCGTTGATAAAAAGGGGAGGGGGTGGGTTGGTTGGCAAATTTAGGGGTGTGTTTATCCCCCCTGCAGAAAGTTAGCCTGTACGGACGAGGACGGGGCGGTCTTGAGCATGTTGGTCATGAAGTAGGGTCCCTGTGGGCCACCAAGGGACGGGACAGAGCTGGTTGGGGGAGTGACTATTGAAATGCACCCATAAGGTTGCATGCTTGCCACACCCAATAAGTGCACTATCACCAATTGACCATGTCAAGTTGTCAACTCAGGGAATACCACACATTCCTCAGTGAGGGTAAGAGCTGCAAGCTTTCAGCTTCACAGTATGTAATATGTCCTGGTATAGTCCTTGTTTGCACTTGGTGCCCTTCCTCCCGGTTTCAATGTAGCCTCTGGGGTATAGACCCGTTGTAGCTGACGTCATCAATTCGAGAATATGGAAATGAGCTCCAACGTGGTGGCTATTTAGTGTTTTTGGAGATAGCAGCTTCTATGGCGATCTCGGTAAACACAATCATGCACCAACAATGCTTCTAGTATGTGTTGAATCGGTCGAAATGTGATAGCTACGTAGGCTATTAAAGCTACATGTATATAAACGCGTACCAGTGACGCAGGACACGTTTTGATCGATACTGCATATAAAGCCAATGTATTTCGGTATACCAAGATGGCAGCTTCCGGATAGTATACGGAAATTCCACGGAAAATGTGACGTAACTACAACGGGTCTATAGGAACAGGAGCAGACTCATTCTCAGGCCCAAAGTAGAGAGGGAGGAGGCATGGTTTCTACCGTCTGCACTCACACGTGTGCAGTTATATCATGTGTAGCTTGACGGGTATGAACCGTTTATTCCATTTGTTTGTTGTTGGCGATCACTGTGTGCCTCATTTTAGCCGTGGATTCAACAAAACTTCTGTGTAGTGTGACCTGGACTTAAGCATGAATGCCAATGATAATATCAGTCAGTTTGCAGAATAATGATTGTAAATTTTGGACAATGCAACGCAGGATAGAGTCCTGACGGAAGCTAGAAGAGACAGTTGTCCTGCATTCATGGCCGTAGCAAGCGGTCCGGCTGGTCCGGTTTTGGCCGGTCCACTTTTTCACTCAAACAAGAAGAAAAACTTCCTTGTTGGCTTCCATCAGTGCTTTACGACATGGCAGAGAAAGTCATCGAAGTGCAGTACTGACCTTCCACCAGTCCACGCGAGTCGAAACTCGATATTCAGGGGCTAGAGACGAGACCAACACACAGAATGGAGACAGGGCTAACGCACGCCGCCTTACTCACGAGTTCGATTGGCAGAGATGGCGATGATGTACTAGCCGCTGAGAATGAGGCGGTCACAGAATTGAAAAACAGAAAGGTTAGAAGTGGCAGTGTAGTGCAAAGCAAGAAGGTGCTACGAGAGCCAATCCAGATAGCTGAAAAAGCGAAGGTGAAAATTTTTTCCGCGCTTCACGCGGATTAGATTGCCGCTACGCGGCTCGGCCGTACCAGTCAAAAATAGCTTGCTACGGGCCTGGCACTTACCCAAAGCCTGGCAGAAGACCTTTTGAAACGTGCAATGCAACCAGTCCACATCCCCTTAGATTGCCATGACAAATGAGTGCATGTGCAAGTAGTGGAGGCTGGCCCTCTCATCCTGAATGAGGCTAAAGTCAGAGACTATTGTTGTCCATATAGCAACAGTGTTCTAGCGAGAACCACTTTTATACAACGGTGCTGGGCCGGAGATCAAAGCGTATTTTGTGATTTATACACGAACAGAATGGTGTTGCACCTTGTACTCTGCGCTGGAACACTGCAGTGATTGATGTACGATGGACAAATTGTTTGGATTGCATAGTAAAACATGTTTCCGGGTATGAAGGCAAATTGTGTAATGCCATTGTGTTATTGCCCTGGTAATGTTACTCGATCATTACAAAACAGAGCAATTCCAGAACTGCATGTGGTAGGCATGGCAGATGTTCCTGTGGGTTGGGTACGTGTGTCATACTCGTATGTCAGAGGTAGCAGCAGTTACAAGTATGGACTGACGTTTGGACGATTTGTTAGGTCTTGGTACCTTTGACAAACTTGTCTGAGACTACGGGAGCTCTGTGAGGTGTAGCAGGTATTGAAGTCAAGAAACTCACGGAACCCTGTTAGTTTGTGCCAAGAGCAGCAGTTGTCATGCCTCGTCCAGATAAGCAATGATAGCTAGGAAATTCACTTGTGATCAGACAGCTGAGTTCAGAGCTACGTAGCTCCTGGAGTGCTGACTGCACTTGCTACTGAAAGTTGAATCACTGGCACATAAGGAATTGTGCAGTCGTGTCGTCACTCACGTCGGACCTCCTCTGTGCTAAGGACGACTTAGCTTGCTTCGTGTTATGCCTACCTGAAATAACACTCCCATTGCGAGTTACTTTGGGTTGTCACAGCAAAGTAGCGATGGACCGAGCATTCAATCGCTGGATCGTTGCTATTGGTTACTAACCTGGGAGCTGTAGAAAGCCTTACTTGGTAATAGACTTATCCAGATTGCAGACTGTTCGTGCACGACGAGATCGAAGACCGGCATCCATGTAACTGGCCGCGACACCAGAGTGACCGGATGTCCTCTAAATGACACTTTCAAAAACTCTACCAAGGATAAGCTTTACACTTCCTGTCTAGATGCCTAATGCAGCCCTTTGATTGGTCAAGCAGTAGCTGAATGTCATTGTTGATCATGGCACACTTTCTCCTAATGACATCATTCCACAGGACTCAAGGGGAGTGTACTAGTTATCACAGCAACCCATAGTGATCATTTCCTTGAGCCTATTTTACAACAGTGTTATGTGCAGTTAATCTTCGTTCATTAGACCGCAAAGTGGCAAGAAAGCTGTGTCGATGTAACTTCCAGCGGATGTCGATGGCTCCACTGAGAGAGTGTTTCATATGCTTCAACAGTTGCATGCATATCAGCTATAGCCTGAGGCTGCCACCAGTAACCTCCATACCACCACGCAAGAGACGGACAGGTTGATACTGAAAGCTAGTTCAGCAGTGATATATACTGTCTTGATTATTTTATGGCTGTGTAGCCGGTAAATACCTCAAAACACATCCATAGCTGGTCTTAGGTTTGTAACTTTGTACCATAGCAAGATGTTGCTGTGTAAACCCAGTGTGCCGTAGAAGGTTCTCCCGCCTCCTGTTTTGAGATGATGGTTGTGGAATGTATGGAATGTACTCATGTTACTCACTGTCTCCAATGCCCTTACCACTGAGTGGCTTAGTGGTAAGAGCATGGCTGGTATTCAGAAGGTGTTGAGTTTGGATCCCAGCTTGTGGTAGTGGATTCAGTTTCTCTCTGGAAGCAGCTGTCTCTTACCACTATTTTGACATGAGCATAGGTTGGGGGATTCTTGGCATATGTAAAGATGCAATTTGTCCAACATTAGTTACCCTTGAACATCACAGTTAGTTTTACAATGGATGTATTTATGGTTGCCAGTGAAATGCAGCCCTATTCCGTTTGTTTAAGCTACAGCTAGTGGTCTCACTTTCTGAATCAAGGTGTCTAATCAGCCCTCCTTCTTGTCCCTGTTACAAGGTCTTCTTGTCCCTGTTACATGGTATGGTATGTAACTGTCCACACAATAAAGTCTTGAGGCGCTATGTAGCCTTCACAAAATTTTATTTTTAGCTCACCCTGAGCACTATCAGTTTGGCTTTTCAGGCTATTTTCTTATCCCCCTGAATACTAACATTTTACTGAAGGTGCTTACAGTGGATTGCACTTCCGTTCAAACATTGTGTATTCCGTGACCATCTAACACTTTTAGCATGCATTAGCGGCAAGAACTTCCTGTGGGTGGAGCTTCACAGAAATGACACGGCCTGGAATATGCTAGAGTCCCGAAGCTATGCGTGCACTTTGCGTAAGTATCACATTTGTAGCCTCATTCCCAGTCCCACACCCAGCTTTTCGTCGCTTGCAGTACGGTAAAATGAACGTAAGCATACTGGGTCTGCAGAACAGCAAGAAGAGTGAAGGTACCAGGTAACATACTGCACGTATCTAGCTAGTGGGGGACGACTGTCATACTCACCGAGCGTTGAACGTGTAGATGGTTGAATAACACGCGAAACGTGGCGTCCTCGTTCTGAAAACTTTGCCATTTGTCGATTACATCATGCTCACGTGAGGAAATGTACCAGGCCCTCAACCGTACTGCAAGCAACGAAAAGCTGGGTGTGGGACTGGGTACGAGGCTATCACATTTGCAGAACACAGCTTCCGTGAAAATCCACAGAATCCGCAATGTTTGAACGGAAGTGCAATCTGCTGTACAGGCTACTTTTTGCTCACTGCTCTGAGCACTAGCATTTAGCTAAAAGGCTTGCAGTCTATTTTTAGCTTGTTGCCCTGAGTGTTAGCATTTTGCTAAAGAGGCTATTTTTAGCTCATATGACCCTCTAAGGACTAACAGTTTGCTAGAGGGACTTGCAGGCTAGATACCCCTCACATTAGGATTCCGTGGAAGATTCCCGTACTGAGAATCTGGAGTCCCGGGCTGCAGGATCAGGGACGTACATCCAGTGCTGGTGGTTACAGCTGAACGACCTGAAGGATTCTGTTTACTCCTCAGGGTTTACCAACAACTGGGGCTAGCAATTGCCTGGGGAAGGCTGAGCCTACGTATAAACAGGTCCCCAGGGACTGATGACTTTACATCCCCTCCGAACAGTGTGGTGTACATTCTTCAATCAGTATTTGGTACACCCACGACCACGATTGGTGGAAACAGACAGATAAAGTCGCTGGTGAAAAACACCTACCTTACAGCCCGTTTACACTACAGACTGAGAAGGGTGATTGCTCCAGTTCGACGCAGATTGATCTGGCCGGTGTGTTTACACTACGCCGTATGAGCGTTCCATATAGGTGTGGTTCGGGGTCGAAGTTCATGATTAGTCACATGCCCAGACCACATCCTCACAAGACTAGTCATGTTCGATATACGATACCATGACAACCCCTAGTCTCGAAACCGGACCCTTCGCAGTCTGGTTCTGATACTATTAGCAACCGTTATGCCCCTCGTCCACACCCTACCAATGGGTTCGATTCCGTTTGCACTTGGGTTGGGAGCACTCCGGATCAGACCCAGTTTGATGGAGTTTGGTGGGCCAGTACGGAGCAGATTGGGGCGATTCAGTTGATGTTTACATTATGAGGTGATTCGAACCAATTCGAGCAGTGTCTATCCAGAGCTAGTATAAACGGGCTGTAAGTCGCTCATCATTTGGCGCATGCGCCTATATCTCCACAGGAAGGAAATATGCACCTATAAGCGAGATGACATTTGAATGACATTCCTCGAATAGGAAGTGTGCTTCATTTCGAATTATGCGTAGCTGTTTCCACTCTGTAGGATTGAAAATGACTTAATAAAGAATAGCTGGGATGAGAGTTGAACCTGCACCTAACAGCGAATTGCACCTATAAGTGAGCTGAGCTTAATAAAGTGTGACTACGGTATTGAAACCAGAACGTACGGATGCATACACTCTATACAGAGCTTTGGAGGTTGGTTGTCCAGAGGCAAAGGTAGATAGGTGTGGTATCTCAAGGTACACTAATCAAGGTACACCACTTATCTACCTTTGCCTCTGGACAACCAACCTGTGAAGGTCTGTATTGAGAATGTGGTTGTAATCTTACTTGGGCCCACAAACCTTCCAGTGGTGTGAACAGTAGCCTCGTTCCCAGGCGCACAAGGGGGAGCCTGGGAACGAGGCTATGTAAACAGTTGGTTTAGAGCTGATCCCAGTACCTGGCCACAACAATAGCCCAGTGGTCACAACTGGTTGTGTGAGGACCAAAGGCCCTGAGCGTCAGCATGTATCTGTAATTGGCCCTATTGCGATCTACATCTGCCGGTATGAAAGGATCGGAAAAATTGACAATTGGTCTACTTTGAAAGCAAATGGCACAAGATCAATGGCAATTACGTACATGTATGTGACACTGACTGCATGTGTACAAATTATCACCTGAATGGCCGGTGATATTCACTGCACACACAGATTCATAGCTAGATCACTGAACACACGTAGACCAGGATGTACCATCGCACATGCGTTAGCCTGTAGCCAGTAATTGCATTCCTGAGTGTGACTTCCTGAGCTCGACTACATCCACACATGTGCACAAGCCCTAGATGAGATCGCAGCCTACACAGACAGATTAGTTGCCTCGCACTAAGTAGCCCCCCTCCTCCCCCTCCCCACCACTCCACGGCACTGACCACCCACTTCCCAGATGAAGCGATAATTTCCACCCCAACACCAAACGCGTCCTGTCAATCACTCACACTGTCTGTCTTTCAGTAGTACCGGTAGCAAGACTCTTTTGGTGAAAAATACCACTTATAGCCACACATGGGCTGATCCTGGGGTAATGCTGTACTGTGCAAGGTATCCTGTGCCTGTATCAGCAGAGCCACACTGTAGTGTACACACAGGCTCTGCTCGGTATCAGGTTACTTGGGGAGACCGAAATGTTGCAGCTGATGCAATTAGTTTTGTATCAATTTTGGACCTCACACACAAGCATGCAATCTCTCCTGAGTGGCTTGCTGCAGTGGCTGAGACGGAGTGTGTGGGCTGATGGTTTGTCAACTGCTGCCCGTCCCGCGGTGTACCATCCCACATGTTCTGCCATCCATACCTAGTGCGTCCTCCCCAAGACCTACTTCATATTCCCCATTCCATAGTAAATGCCTCAGCGGTAATTGAGATGTGTCGTGGGGCGTGTAATGTGTCACTGTTGGCTGGTATGTTAGCCTACAGTGATATAAGGGTAGGGTGTGTGTGTGCATACACACGTACTTGGCTTTGACCGTGGTCAGTAGTACCAGCAGCTAGCCAATGTCCAGCACTCCACGGTTGTCATGGCTACCTGATGTGTGTACAGTAGCTACACATGTTTATGTATACATATGAAGCCTTGCAGGAAGTTAATATTACACTCCTGACAGAGAAGAATTGATTAATAATGATTGAGGAATCTGGAAGGCACTCGTAGTTGACCAGAAGACAGAGTTACATGCTGGTATGTGAAATATGCATGTAAGCCACGTGTCCTGAGTATGCAACCTTTGTAGTGAAGGTCGAATGTCGGAAACAACAAATATGGAAACCCTCTGCTAATAATATATTGTGGCAGGTGCTCTGATTGAAATTCACGTGCAACTTGCCTTCTCAGATTTCTAGATCTGGTCGTGTGAGTGAAACATCACCCACTTTCAACTGAGGTGGATGCTACATGTACATGTTCCATACATACGCTATACCATGGCATTATACCCATGCCACATACCAGGAGGGAAACGTGGCCTGGTATGCATTGTTCACAGGTGCGTGTGAACTACCCAGTAGCTTTGAACTGCTCCGTAAACTTTGAAACACTACCGTCTTGTATCTTATAGCCGACACTACTAAATTTTAGGTTGTTGCATGGGCTCAAAACTGCTCCCTTCCTAAGCAGATATGTGACTCTAACCACACCCACCAATCAAGTCTCTCGGGAAATGGCAACCTGACGTAGCAGGCCTTGAACGCTGGGAAGGAATGGGGGTGGGGTGGCTAATTTCTTAATTAGTCTCTTTTTTTCCCAAAAGGACATATGTAAATGCCCCTCGCAGTGCCAACCAAGGCCTTTCTACAGTCGATCTCAGACACAACCATGTTTTTTTTTACCCTGTGGCTGAACCTACCCACCTCCCTGTCCCACCTCCCCCTGTCCCACCCACCTCCCCCTGTCCCACCCACCTCCCCCTGTCCCACCTCCCTCCCCCTGTCCCACCTCCCTCCCCCTGTCCCACCTCCCTCCCCCTGTCCCACCCACCTCCCCCTGTCCCACTCACCTTCCCCCCCCCCCCCCCCCCCCCCCCCCCCCCGTCCCACCTCCCTCCTCCTGTCCCACCTCCCTCCCCCTGTCCCACCTCCCTCCCCCTGTCCCACCCACCTGTCCCACCTCCCTCCCCCTGTCCCACCCCCCTTCCCCCTGTCCCACCCACCTCCCCCTGTCCCACTCACCTCCCCCCCCCCCCCCCGT
Source organism: Axinella damicornis (assembly GCA_963931865.1). NCBI lineage: Eukaryota > Metazoa > Porifera > Demospongiae > Axinellida > Axinellidae > Axinella > Axinella damicornis. The sequence continues at coordinate 1,137,188 of OZ007517.1, read as the reverse complement.
CCCACCTCCCCTGTCCCACCTCCCTCCCCCTGTCCCACCCACCTCCCCCTGTCCCACTCACCTCCGGGGGGGAGGTGAGTGGGACAAGGGGAGGTGGGTGCCTCCCCCTGTCCCACTCACCTCCCCCCGTCCCACCTCCCTCTCCCTGTCCCACCCACCTCCCCTGTCCCACCCACCTCCCCTGTCCCACCTCCCTCCCCCTGTCCCACCCACCTCCCCCTGTCCCACCCACCTCCCCCTGTCCCACTCACCTCCCCCCCGTCCCACCTCCCTCTCCCTGTCCCACCCACCTCCCCACCTCCCCTGTCCCACCTCCCTCCCCTTGTCCCACCCACCTCCCCTGTCCCACCCACCTCCCCCTGTCCCACCCACCCACCTCCCCCTGTCCCACCCACCCTGCTCACGCAGAATCTCTCAAGGACATTGCCGGAAGTAGCGTCACAAAGCTGAACGTCTCATGACATCATATGAAGTCATTGAGCGGGAAAGGGTTTTATAAGAGAGTGCTCAAGTTTGTCCTTAGTTTTGTTGGAAAGCGGATTTAACGTTGAAATCGGTGCAGCTGAAAGTGCCAACTGTATCTCTAACAGAAAAGACATATTCCTACGATTCCTGCATAACTCGTGTGAACTGTACATGCATAGCGACCATGTAGCTAGCCTCGTTCCCAGGCCGCGTGGCCTGGGAATGAGGCTACCATGTAGCTTGCCCATAATTCTTGTTGGTGGGCAGTTTCCAGCACATGTGTGAACACTGACTTCCTGGCAACTTTACCTCCTCCCACGTGGCCTGGGTACATTTGCGATGGGGTTATCTTGCCAGCTCGCAATCCACGATGCCACTGCATTTGTGTTCTAATAAACCCTGCCACGCCCTTGAGGCTATCTTGGAGGATGAAATTAACAAAGAATGCATCCTTGTTGAAGGGAAGTCTCGTAATGTTTATGTTCGGGAGTCAGTGTGGGGATATGAATACGCTGCTGACCAAACTGTGCAGTGGGTAGTCCACATTCCGCAGGGCAGAACGACTTCCTCTGTATGGTCTGGATTGCCCATGAATAGTGGCGGCTGGTCATGAATATCATAATGCGTACCTTATATATCTGATAGCACTGCCATAAGAGTAGAGTCATTGGATGTGAAGGGCAGTCTCTAAGGAATACCATATATATACACACGTATGTTGATGGCCCACTGCCCCACTGCCGGCAGGCTTTCTTTATCGAGATGTACATGTATGGGTGTACCAGGTCAAGGGTCAGTTCAAGCTAGTAGATGATGGCTAGCACATGTTGCATCTTGGCTTGCATAAAGTACTCATAGCCTTTTATGAAATCAAGGCCCATCATGTATACTATATATACTGTGACACATAATTCTAAAGTTACATAAGATTTGCATGATGATGACATCACTGTCATGTGATAGATTACCAAGTTCTGTTCAAGTCATGTGCAAGTTGGTAGCAAAGGGGGAGAGGGTCATCGCTCTAAATATGGTGTGTGACTGCCTATGAGAGAAAGTGCCATGTGAATGTATTGCCAGTGGAAGTGTCCTAATGTGCTGATCAGTTAGCCTCGTTCCCAGGCCAGGCCAGATTCCCTCCAACTAGCCTCATTCCCAGGCCAGGTCAGAATCCCTCCAGCTAGCCTCATTCCCAGGCCAGGTCAGAATCCCTCCAGCTAGCCTCATTCCCAGGCCAGGTCAGAATCCCTCCAGCTAGCCTCGTTCCCAGGCCAGGTCAGAATCCCTCCAGCTAGCCTCATTCCCAGGCCAGGTCAGAATCCCTCCAGCTAGTCTCATTCCCAGGCCAGGTCAGAATCCCTCCAGCTAGCCTCATTCCCAGGCCAGGTCAGAATCCCTCCAGCTAGCCTCATTCCCAGGCCAGGTCAGGATCCCTCCAACTAGCCTCGTTCCCAGGCCAGGTCAGAATCCCTCCAGCTAGCCTCATTCCCAGGCCAGGTCAGAATCCCTCCAGCTAGCCTCGTTCCCAGGCCAGGTCAGAATCCCTCCAGCTAGCCTCTTTCCCAGGCCAGGTCAGAATCCCTCCAGCTAGCCTCATTCCCAGGCCAGGTCAGGATCCCTCCAACTAGCCTCGTTCCCAGGCCAGGTCAGAATCCCTCCAGCTAGCCTCATTCCCAGGCCAGGTCAGAATCCCTCCAACTAGCCTCATTCCCAGGCCAGGTCAGAATCCCTCCAACTAGCCTCGTTCCCAGGCCAGGTCAGAATCCCTCCAACTAGCCTCATTCCCAGGCCAGGTCAGAATCCCTCCAACTAGCCTCGTTCCCAGGCCAGGTCAGAATCCCTCCAGCTAGCCTCGTTCCCAGGCCAGGTCAGGATCCCTCCAGCTAGCCTCGTTCCCAGGCCAGGTCAGGATCCCTCCAGTTAGCCTCATTCCCAGGCCAGGTCAGAATCCCTCCAACTAGCCTCGTTCCCAGGCCAGGTCAGAATCCCTCCAACTAGCCTCATTCCCAGGCCAGGTCAGGATCCCTCCAGCTAGCCTCGTTCCCAGGCCAGGTCAGGATCCCTCCAGCTAGCCTTGTTCCCAGGCCAGGTCAGAATCCCTCCAACTAGCCTCATTCCCAGGCCAGGTCAGAATCCCTCCAACTAGCCTCATTCCCAGGCCAGGTCAGAATCCCTCCAGCTAGCCTCGTTCCCAGGCCAGGTCAGGATCCCTCCAGCTAGCCTCGTTCCCAGGCCAGGTCAGGATCCCTCCAGTTAGCCTCATTCCCAGGCCAGGTCAGAATCCCTACAACTAGCCTCGTTCCCAGGCCAGGTCAGAATCCCTCCAACTAGCCTCATTCCCAGGCCAGGTCAGGATCCCTCCAGCTAGCCTCGTTCCCAGGCCAGGTCAGGATCCCTCCAGCTAGCCTCGTTCCCAGGCCAGGTCAGAATCCCTCCAGCTAGCCTCGTTCCCAGGCCAGGTCAGAATCCCTCCAGTTAGCCTCGTTCCCAGGCCAAGGCCTCCAGCCACTGACCTCGTTCCCAGGTGAGGCCGAAGGAGGCTGGCCTGAGTTCAAGCTGTTTACTTCCACTGTCAGAAGGTTGGCAACTACAATCAAATTTCAGAATGTCGGTACATTGTAAAAACAATTGTGTCGTGGTCACAGTCACACTCATTCCATCACAATTTAGCACTAGTTAGTGTAGGCATTCTGCACAATGGTTTTTGTTGCTGTTGGACTTCTGTTATAGAACCTGCAGCAAACAGTGGCTTTCACAAGCCCCATTCTCGATAGCTGAAAAAATGATAAGTATCACGTGCACTAATCTGATATTCACTGCTTTCATGAATAAGATAGACAGTTTGGACTTGTGGAAGTTGCCTGGGAATGAGGCTACTGTCCAATTGAAAAATAATATTCAATACAGTTTGTTCAGTACTGCATCACTATGCGAAGAGCCAGCAATAAACTTGTGGCTAGCTGGCTGCAATGTGATTTATCCATCTCTCCTCCTCCCCGCCACCCCTCCCCCCCCCCCCCCCAATCCTCAGCTGTGAATGGCCAGCTGACAGTCACCACCCTCCCGGATGTCCTCTTCCAGAACAATAGTGGGGTCCACAACATTGTGGAGGGGTCTGTGATCTGGCTGTACTGCACTGCTGACTCAACAACTGCGAGTATCACCTGGACCAAGGATGGAGAGACTCTTGTCAATGACCCTCCCCACATTCGCATCAGGAGTAGTAACGATACTTTGCTGTCTACTACCTCATCACTTGTGGTTGATAACTTTCAGGCAACAGATAATGGTGTCTATCTGTGTCAAGCTAGTGATGGAACAGAAACTACAAGCAGCTCCACCCTGTCTCTCACAGGTAGGCAGGCTAATTCCAGTACCAGCAGAATGATCAGTGTCAGTTTATCAGTAGTTAACTGAATCTTGTCAGTAGTTAATGGTTATTGTACAGTTGTCAGGGATTTATGGTAGTAAACCAACCGAGTCCGAGGGCGATAGCCCCAGGACGTGGTTTGTTTATATTGCCATAAATCCCTGACAACTGTATTATATTTCTGTGATCAAACGCTGCCCTTGATTAGTGACCGCCCTTGAATAATAGCTGCACCTCCAGAAGGGCTGAACGGAATAAACGTCGCCCTTGTTTAGTAGCTGCAGCTATTATCCAAAATTGTGTGGACGGCCGGGTGAAGTACTGGAGGAGGGAAGCAAAGTTCTGTGACCGTTTGCTGTGAGCTTGAAGTGAGGAGAACAGATTGTTGGTCATGTACCCTGAGAGCTGTCTATGAAAGTTTGGCTTTTCCTGAGGCATGGAGGTTGAGCGATGTGTGACCAGCGAGATGTTTTGTGAAACTAATGGTTTCCTACTGTTTTGTTGGGCTGATGATGGTACCACACAGGGATGAAACAAAACTTCAAGCTTTTTTCAAAGCTTTTTGTTTGCTGCAAAGCGGTACATACATGGTGCTGCAATCCTTGTTTATGCTGAATGCTGAATTTAATAAATGCCACCTTTGATTAGTCGCCGTCCTTCCCTCTTCGCCGCGCTTTGTCTAGCGCTCGAGGAGGGAAGCAATGGTGTCTATGCACTTATTGCGATTAAATATGACTGGATTTCTGCTTGTTAAAAGGTTGTTTTGTACTATGCCACTGCACACACACATAACATCCTCCCTGCAGTTTTTGGCTCAAGTGCTAACACCTTGATTGTTGCAACAGATCCTGTTGCAAGTGAAAGTGATTTCTTCCCACGTGACAACCGGACAGCAGTAACGCTTGCTTCTACTATAGGTCCACCATTGTTGCGGTGTGTTTGTGGTCATGAAGGGGATACAGGCCTGGGGAGTTACAGTCCTCCCTCAGTGGTGTGGGTTAGGAACGGAGAGCAACTGGTTGGTGGTGGTAGGATTACCATCACTGAAAGCACGACCTTGAGTGGTCGGCGAAGGGTCAGTGACCTTCAAATCTCCAGCTTTAGTTCCTCTGATGTCGGTGTGTACCAGTGTATCTTCACTGATGTGGACAGTGATTCTGAAGTGATCACTACCACACCTCTCAGACTGGACACAGGTTGGCGCTAGACTCTAGAAAGTACATATAATTATGTCAAAACCAACTACTATTCATATGTGGCCTTGTTCTAGCCTGGTTCCCAGGCCTACCCCGTTTTTTCTGTTCTTCGGTTTCCATTGACAATAATGCACGGATGCGGAAGGGCAGCGAAAAACGCGGAAGGCCTGGTACGATTCATCACGTGAGTGACGTCAGGTGGACGTAGGGGGGGCGGGGCCCGTAGTCGTTCAGCAGATCCTGAAGGCTGTTCATTATCCAGTCGGCTCGGTTCGAACGCTCCGCGGCTAGTCGGGACTCGCAGACGATCTACACAACTTCTTGGGCGCTTTTTAAACTTATTTGCTGTTGGGCCACACCAGGCCCAACCGCAAATAAGTTTAAAAAGCGCCCAAGAAATTGTGTAGATCGTCTGCGAGTCCTCCTGGCCCAACCGCAAATAAGTTTAAAAAGCGCCCAAGAAGTTGTGTAGATCGTCTGCGAGTCCCGACTAGCCGCGGAGCGTTGGAACCGAGCCGACTGGATGATGAACAGCCTTCAGGACCCGTTGAAACGACTACAGCCCCCCCCCCCCCCCCCCCCCCCCCCCACCCTACATCCACCCTTGCGTCCACCTGACGTCACTCACGTGACGAATGATACCAGGCCTTCCGCGTTTTTCGCCGCCCTTCCACATCCGTGTATTATTGTCAACGGAAACCGAAGAACAGAAAATACGGGGTAGGCCTGGGAACGAGGCTAGCCTTGTTCCAGACCTTCTCTCCACCCCCAAGCTTTTGTTTTGCATGGTATATACAAAAGCTGGATAAGGGGACCTTGGAACAAGGTTAGCCAGGGTGCATTTCCGAAAGCTATTCACACATTTGTGTAAGTGGAATTCACAATGAACAGTGTGTTTTAGAGGGAGAGGGCCACTGTCCACTGAAGTTGGTCCATTGCAGAATGTACCGTAGTACGCTGCGCCCCCACTTTGCGCACTACTTTGAGTCTAAAGTGGAGAGGGTGTGTTTAATCAAATATGTGATTAGTCTCAACTATACGTCCCCACATATGCGAAGACACAGTGAGTTCCTTTGCTGTAGCTATCCAGACGAACTGCAGCAACATTGGTCATGTGTTCCACAAGATCTATCCTTGGTCAGCTTCTTTTCTGCATCTTCATAAATGACCTGCATGCCTGAGAGAATCTATAGTGCTTGATCAGTCTCTACGTCAATGATACTGCACCGTACCATTCCAGTATGGACGATACTGAGCTGAATGGCGCCCTGGAGTCAGCCCTTGATGAAGTTGCCGACTAAGTTGATGGAAATGGATTGTAAATGAACATTACAAAGACTCAAGAAGTGATGTTTCTAGGGAGAAGGGGTCGATAGACTGAAGTGGATCATGCCTCAATAGCCCATCAGTGTGTGACTTGGAGTCACGGTGGACTGGAGTGAGCATGTGACCAGGATAAGGCGGAAATGTTTGGCTTTATTGTTAACCTCGCCCCGCCCATGCGGGGGAGGTTCTAGTACTCATCGTGTGTGTCTGTCTGTCTGTCTGTCTGTTACCGCTCTAGCAGGCGCTGCGGGTACTTGACGAGCGAGACCAAGGTATCAAAAGAAAGCGCTCGACGTAAGGAACAAAAATAACGTAGCAATTTGGATAAAAATGTTTAGTTCGAGAGTTATGACAGTTTTTAGCTCACCGCGAAAACTTTACTTGGTGCTTGTGCCACAAAATCGACATCGGCGGGTCACTAGCGCTGTTACTAGACTACTGGTACGTGAAGCGTGGCGTCTAGCGACACCAGCGCTACCACAAACCAAGCGGCACAAAGTGACAAACTAGCGGGCTTTAGTCTGGTTCCCGGGATCCCGATACCAGACCCCGAACGCGCAACGGATGACACGTGATACTTGCAAACCTACCTGGCTAGAGCACCATGAACTTCTGCCTCCTCGGTGGCGACAACAAAGACGGAGATAGCTCGTGGGTCTACCGCCATGGCCGGTGACGTACCTGCTAGACTGCTTCAGCTAACGCTAACCTGACTCACAGTTGCGCGAGTGTATGTTTAGTGCATGTAGTGTCAATAATTTGTGGCTCATAATTTGCCCAGTCACATAATTGAGTTAGTCTCGTCTGGGAACGAGACTAATAATTGAGTCTGATGACAGTCACTGTATGAATGCAACTGCTCCATGCATGTCCTGCACGTGCACTTCGCTCAGGCTCGCCCTCCAATGTCCTGCATTCCACTAGTAGATCTTATGGGTACGCTTTGCTACATGAGGGCGAGGTTTGCACTTTAGTGCTTTTTCATTGATCTTTTAGCTTAATGGAACAGCACCCAAGGGCATCTAGGCCCACCTGCCTGGCTTATCGGAACCAGAGGATTGGCTTGTGAAGGACAGCCTATGAGGGCACCGCCCACTGCCGATGATGACAGAAATAGGTTACGGTAGGGAGGGTGGGGAAGAGTTTCTGAGCAGAAACAGTTGCAATTCTGCACGTCCTACTCAAATAGTCGTTGATGTGTATAATGACTTAAACCCGTGCGCAGTATGTAGCTAATCCTGCTATTTACCCAGTGTAGCCATACTTGCATGCACATTTTGTTTGTGTTTTTCACAGGTGTTGATAATGTACTGGAGAGGGTCTCCCCACCAGTCATTGTCCTTGACCCTCCTGAGAAGCTGGTCATTGAAACAAGGGCATCAGGAGGATACCAACGGTTCAACTGGGTTAGAAATCAAAGTTTGTTCAATCCATCACCATCAGCCTCCTTCCATGTTGTTGTACCGGGTGAGTTTCCAAACTTTTTTGAAATCTTTGTTCGTGAGCCTACCGACTCGGAAGACCTGGGAGTGTATGAGGCAGACCTTATGATTGCATCTGGGCAAGCACAAGCACAACAAGTTGAATTTGTTGTCACAAGATATGGTAAGGACCATAAGACCTGTTTACCACATAACCTTAATTTACTTCAGTTGGAATCAGGTTGCTAATGGCAAAGTGAAGTGCATAAGGTAGACATTAGCAACTGATCATGACACATGTACATTGGTAGCAGCAGTAGACTCTGGTAGAATAATATCTCTAGGCACTTGGGGTCGCACACAGAGATTCTGACTATACCACCATGACTGCCATCAGGCGTTGACAATTTAAAATCACTATGGTTGTGGACCTACTTATAAAGACTTAGACTACCGGTAATCGTCCTAAAGCCTAGTTAGCTATAGCTGGTTAATCTCAGACCCACCAAACCGTAGCAGTTAGCACAGATCGCTTTTGGTATTGCAAAATGCACGTATCTTTATTATTAACTCGTAATGAGAGCTACACGCTATAGCATACTGTGACCTTCCAGCTAGTATGAGTGAATTGAATCAGGCTCTCATGTTGTTGGTGACTTGGTTACATGCAGGTCAACCAGTAACCATGAATCTGACTGGTGATGTCACAGTGCTCGAGGGAGACTCTGTCAGTATCTCCTGCTTCTCCACTGGCAATCCTGTCCCCACCATTACGTGGTACCTTGGGACCTCAGTGGCACCATTTCCACAGAGTGATACAATTAATGATTTGCATTCAGAAACAACTGGATCTGCACCAAATGTAATGGTTATCATCACAAATGGTAACATCACTTCAGCACTCATGATAGGGAATGCAGCCTACCCAGCACATGAAGGGGAGTATACATGTGTGGGCTTCAACTCACATAGAGAAGGAGAGAGCACCAACAATGCTACTATCAATGTCCAAGTGCAAGGTAAGCATATCAAAAGCCACTCTGGTATTCTACTCATCCACCATACACAGTAAGCTTGTAGAATCCCCGTGGTCATTACATGTGTTGTGCAGGGCCTAGAATTATGGGGTAGTGGTGTCCAAAAGCTTTTGGCTAGTACGTAGTATGAGTCTATGGGCTAGTATTTTTCAACCTACAATATGAGCTAGACCTACTGCTTTGGTACATACACCATGTTGTATTAAAACAAGCTGATTTGTTGACTCTATCCCCCCATCCCCCGTCAATGAGGATAGTGGAAATTTATGTTGTGCCACTTGTTCCAATACAGTTCCACCGGAGGTACAGGTCACAGCGATTCTCATGAGGGTTGTGCTTGGAAACTCCACCACCCTCACCTGCACTGTCACACGAAGCAACCCCATGGGCAGCTACACCTACAGATGGGTACACAACAACTCCATGACTCTCCGTGAAACTAGTAGCATGCTGAACATTGACATGCTGACTGTTAACATCCTGACAGAATCAAACCTTGGTACTTACCGCTGCGAGGTGACCAACTCTGCTGGACTGAGTGGTAATGGTACAATCACCATTGAGCTTGGAGGTGAGTGTTGGTATTGACCTTTAATTGACCCTCACACTCAATAGCAGATGCTCAAGCAACCACTATACTGCACAGTTTAGTTAATAGGACGCTATTCGTTCCATGTATACCCCTCACTGCTTAGTAAGTTTCCAAGGACTTCTGCGACAATTCTTGTTTTTGGCCCATAGTCATCAGCAGTTCTGCATAAAAGTGTAATGGAAAATTGGTAATCGTGAGCTATAACTCTAAATTAACAGTTACTCGTGCATTTCTTAAAGTATATCTGTTCTCTCTTAGCCTATTTAACTGTGCTGGTATCTCTCACTGCACCCACAGAGCCACCCAGTGGGATAATGGTACAACCAGATCCGGTGTCTCCAGTGGTCTTGAGCCAGTCTGTTGACCTGATGTGTACGGCCACTGGGGACGCTCCCATTACTTACGCCTGGGTACTGATGGGGGAAGAAACCGATCGCCTGAACTCTGACCCTATGAGTGGCAATTTCACTCTCAGTATCACACAAGTGGACCAGTATGGGGTCTATATCTGCATTGCCACCAATGACCTAGGTGTGGATGCAGCCAGTATCAACATCATCCAAGCTAGTAAGTCCATTATGTAATTACTAGGAATACGTATCCGCATCATGCCTCGTACATGCCACATGCGTACATGTGACCTGACCAAGTGCTTTCGAGTATCTGGAGTTTGAGTGTGGAGCTGAGAAAAGATGTCGATTACGCTTACTGTTTTTTTTGTTTGTTTTTTTGTTTTTTTTCTATAATATATTCTGCAAATGCATGGATACATACAATAGCAATTTATGCTAATACATGGTACATATCCTTAGACATAGTTGCTGCTCTAGCTCTGCAAGCCCTGAAGTCCCCGCTCGCTTGTACCCTAGCCGTTGCGGATGTCAACTGTGCTCGCTGTTCGACTCCATGATTATCACACCGTCGAGCCCTCACTGCAAATACAACTCAGTTGGCCGGCAGGAAACCCGCAGCGTTCCTAAGCATTATACATTCCTGAGCGTGACAGGTTCCGTTACGTACGAACATACGTACATACTCATATCATGGGGAGCCCATTCAGTGCCTCGTGCTAATGCGCTTGGCAATTAAAACTGAGGGCCCTACGTTGTAGTGTACCAGGAACAAGGTTTCTGACCAACATACTTGTAGATGCCAGTGGATGAGGTCTCCAGGTTGTGTAGAATACAGCAACAGTGACCATAGGCGTGACCATAGGCGTGACCATAGGCGTGACCATAGGCGTGACCATAGGCATGTACTGGAGTTGGAGACAGCATTTGAGTATTCCGACATGCGTGGTATAGGCTGGCGTTGTGTGGCCACTGTGTATTGTTTGTGTAGCTGTCAAAGTTGTACACTATAAGCCTCTAACAGAGGAATTCTAGCAGCGACCATGCTTTGTGGGTACATGTATGGTGTGGTTGTGAAGTTTTATTGCAGCAGTGAAAAACGAATTGTGTGAAAGTGTTTCTCCCACCTCTCCCATGTAGCCGTGCCTGTGACCTCACCCGACCAAACTATGAATATTACAGTTGGTAGTCCTCTGATTCTAATGGTGGACATCACTGGATTCAACTTGCCACTGACTAGCATCACGTGGATGGAGGATGGACAGGTGCTAATGAACAACACCGATAATATCATCATCACCCACGGCAGCTTTGAAACTCCCCCTACCACATCCACCCTGGTTCGTGGCTCCATCCAGTCACCCATGGACAATGGTACTTATGAGGTCGTGGTGGAAAACCCAGCTGGACAGGACTCAACTTTGTTTACCATTACTGTGAATGGTGAGCAAGTTAGCTTTCAACTATGCATGCAACATGTGAAAGAATAGAAAAGTGTCCTTGGAATTATTACATTGTTAATATTTTGAATGTAGATATTAAAAAATCTCCTAATTTTGTCGAAATCCATCTTGGTTGTTGCTCCGCAGCCCCGGCTGAGATCTTATCCCCTCTGGGCCCTACTGCCATATCAGTTAACGAAACATACTCAGTGAGCCTCACATGCGCTGCCAGAGGATTCCCAGCTGTGGACTTCACATGGTGGTACCAGAGCACTACTCAACTCATGGACTCAGATCCTGGATTCAGTATACAGTCAATGACAGTGGAGAGTAACGACGGTTTTCTTGATACGACCTCTACTCTCACAATACCATCACCAGACAGGGCTGATGCAGGAAACTATAGCTGTGTTGCTTCAAACACAGTGTTTGGTAGCCCAGTGCAAGATCTGCAACAGTTTATGCTCACAGTGAACTGTAAGTGTCTTATTGCCATGCATGCTGTATATACCGCTGATTCTTTTCAGCGTGCATTCCTTGTTTCACACATGCATGTACACAAGAATCGTTATACCTCTGTAGGCAGTTACGTACTTTCACTTTATTCCTTATAGAGTCTCACTGTCAGCACATTCCTCAGCACATGTATAGTTATGGTTCCCATGTGTATGTATACCACTCCAGCATTATAATCTGCACTGGGGTTGGTTTGGGTCTGGGACTGCCTCTCTTCACTCAGAGTTAGTATTGGGTGGAAGCTTGAAAATAGCAATGCTCACATTTTTGTTTCTTTGTCTGCAGTCTCTGTCACTCTGTTTGGAGACCCCATGGATATGGATGTCCTCTCACCTGATCCTGCTGTCCTCAACTGCACTGCCACTGGAGAGCCCACCCCACAGGTCACCTGGACCAAAGTGTTTCCAAATGGCACAGTGGTGGAGATGTCTGAGTTCATGGCTAACATTGCCATCAGTACCACCTACTCTGGTGAAAATGTCACCAGTACACTGACCATTGAGCCCACTGATGCCTTTGATACTGCCAACTACAGCTGCACTGCAGAGAACACGTTTGGTCCAGTTACCAGTTCTAACGCTGAAGTCACAGTGTTTGGTATGCAACACAATCAATCTCACTTTCTTTGGGCACTTCAGTAGCCTCATTATTCTTCCCTCTCAATTATTATGCAGTTGCTCCTGTCATTGTGGTGCCAGTGGATGGAGAACTATTCCGTGTCAATAGGACAGATGACATCTCATTTACATGCTCAGCCCGTGGCATCCCTCCACCATCAATCGGGTTCCTGCGAGGAGGTGTGGAGCTGAACAGGACTGGGGGGGAGTCAGGAGCAGGAATGGACCTTTTTTCACGAGTCCAACTGGCTGAGGAATCATCATCTGTATACATGGATGATGGCACATTCATGGTGTCTCGGGTGCTGAACATCTTCAATGTTGCTGAGGAAGATGCAGGAATGTTCACCTGTGAAGCCTCTAGCACAATCCCAGAACTGAGTCTCTCTCTTAACAACACGAGTGTGTTTGAGCTGGCTGTGCAAAGTAAGCATTAGATGAGTTCCATTCTTGTCTCCCTGCCTTTTCCCGTACAAAAGTAGGCAGGTGTTTCAAATTACTATGAAACTGGACAATTGGCTGGCTTTGACATTGCAACCTATATCTTTGAGCAATCATGCCATCTTTATCCATCTTCCATCTCCAGTTCCAGCCACCATCTTGATCCCTCCCATGGACACAACTGTGGTGTCACCCAACCCTGCTGTGTTCACCTGTGTAGCTGATGGGGTCCTAACTCCAGAGATAACATGGTGGAGGCGGGAACTAGATAACAGCCTAACACAACTGTCCTCAGATGGAGTCAATATCACTATAACAGAGGATAACCTCCTTAGGACACGACAGAGTGATCTCACCGTCCTCCAGCCCCAACCAGTTGATGCTGCTGAGTATGTCTGTGTGGCTAGCAATGAACTTGCTACAGTTCCGGCCTCTGCAGTGCTGACAGTGTATGGTAGGTACAGTTGATTTGAATCTCAGTGCACCATCCATACGTACAAAATGTTATTGGTGCACAATTTTGTATAATTATAGAATTGTGTGTGTATATGATATACCTTACTGTATCTTTACTTGCAGTGGAGCCAACGTACATGCTCCCACTTGAGAACTTCACTTATGCCGTGAACGAAACAGATTCCGTAACATTTGTTTGTGTGGTGGTCGGTATCCCAGCGCCTAGCATCAGATTCTACCGGAATGGAGAAATTGTTGATGAGAGTACAGACGTACGCTTTACTCTAACTGACAATAGTGAACCACAAGACTCCCTGACTTCTGGAGGAACGGTCTTCATTGTCGGTCGCAACTTGACCCTGGACAACACCAATGATACTGACTCTGGTACATTCACCTGTGCTGCCTCCAATGTTGCAGCGAATGTGACCCGAAATTTTGAATTAATAGTTCAAGGTGAGCTGCTCTTTATTAATGAATGATCATGTAAATATATACTTGTGAATTATGTACTGTCTCTTTCCCAGTTGTACCACAGATCCTTGACCCCCCAAACAACCTCACGGTTGTTGAACCTGAAGATGCCACTTTCTCCTGCCTGGCTACTGGCCGACCCAGGCCAACAATTGCATGGTTCAGATTATCAGACATGACCCAGCTACAATCCCAATCATTAGAGTTTACCATTGAGGACATGGAGATCGGAGACAGGGAGATGAGGAGCAGCCTAACCATCATTGGCACAGAGCCCTCTGATGCTGGTGCCTATGACTGTAGGGCTGTGAACGAACCTGGGATAGGCACGGATGAAGCCACTCTCACAGTACACGGTGAGATAGCTGTGCCACATCAATAAAATAAGTATGTGCACTATGTAGTATTGTTTGTGGTGATTGGTCTGTTCATTGTGCAGTGGTTCCAAGCATCCTGTTCCCGCTGGTGAACTTCACCTATGTTGTGAATGAGACTGACCCAGTGATATTCATGTGCTCAGCCACTGGTATCCCACCACCTGAGATCACCTGGACGAGGAATGGAGTACTCCTAGATGATAATGTTGACCCACGTATTAGTCTCGGTAGTCCCTCTGATCCAGAGGTATTTCCAACAACTGGTGGAAACATCTACTCTGTCAGTCGCAACCTGACCATCAACAACACCAGGGACAATGACTCAGATACCTACACCTGTGTAGCCTCCAATGGGAATGCCAGGACACCCACTGTCACTCAAGACTTTGAACTGATTGTCCAAGGTAAGCAGGTTATTAAAGTTATACCCGGGGCATGTTTTAATCAATCCCTCTCATTTCCACAGTTGCACCTCAAATCCTTGACCCCCCAGACAACCTCACGGTTGTTGAACCTGAAGATGCCACTTTCTCCTGCCTGGCTACCGGCAGACCCAGGCCAACAATAGCATGGTTCAGATTATCAGACTTTACTCTACTGCAACCATCACCAGGAAATTTCAGTATTGTGGAACAGGAGATTGGAGACAGGGAGAGGAGGAGCAACCTAACCATCGTTGGCACAGAGCCCTCGGATGCTGGTGCCTATGGTTGTGTGGCTGTGAATGAACCTGGAACTAATGCAGTTAATGCCACTCTCACAGTGCATGGTGAGTTATGTATACCACCTTGGTGTACGCATTGCAACATTTGCTGTGACTGCATTACTCGTTTGTTCGTGCAGTGGTTCCAAGCATCCTGATACCACCGGTGAACTTCACCTACACTGTGAATGAGACTGACCCAGTAACCTTCACCTGCTCAGCCACTGGTATCCCACCACCTGAGATCACCTGGATGAGGAATGGAGTACCCCTAGATAATAATGTAGACCCACGTATTAGTCTCAGCAATCCCTCTGATCCAGAGGTATTTCCAACAACTGGTGGAAACATCTACTCTGTCAGTCGTAACCTGACCATCAGCAACACCCGGGACAATGACTCAGACACCTACACCTGTGTGGCCTCCAATGGGAATGCCAGGACACCCACTGTGACCCGGGACTTTGAACTGATTGTCCAAGGTATGCAGGTCACTAAAGTTATACCCCGTGCATGTCTTAATCAATCCTTCTCATTTCCACAGTTGCACCACAGATCCTTGACCCCCCAGACAACCTCACGGTTGTTGAACCTGAAGATGCCACTTTCTCCTGCCTGGCTACTGGCAGACCCAGGCCAACAATTGCATGGTTCAGATTATCAGACTTTACTCTACTACAACCACCATCAGGAAATTTCAGTATTGTAGAACAGGAGATTGGAGACAGGGAGAGGAGGAGCAACCTAACCATCGTTGGCACAGAGCCCTCTGATGCTGGTGCCTATGGTTGTGTGGCTGTGAATGAACCTGGGGTAGATATGGATCAAGCAGCTCTCACAGTGCATGGTGAGTTATGTATACCACCTTGGTGTATGCATTGCAACATTTGCTGTGACTGCATTACTTGTTTGTTCGTGCAGTGGTTCCAAGCATCCTGATGCCACCGGTGAACTTCACCTATGTTGTGAATGAGACTGACCCAGTAACCTTCACCTGCTCAGCCACTGGTATCCCACCACCTGAGATCACCTGGATGAGGAATGGAGTACCCCTAGATGATAATGTGGACCCACGTATTAGTCTCGGCAATCCCTCTGATCCAGAGGTATTTCCAACAACTGGTGGAAACATCTACTCTGTCAGTCGCGACCTGACCATCAGCAGCACAAGGGACAATGACTCAGATACCTACACCTGTGTAGCCTCCAATGGGAATGCCAGGACACCCACTGTGACTCGGGACTTTGAACTGATTGTCCAAGGTAAGCAGGTCATTAAAGTTATACCCCGTGCATGTCTTAATCAATCCTTCTCATTTCCACAGTTGCACCACAGATCCTTGACCCCCCAGACAACCTCACGGTTGTTGAACCTGAAGATGCCACTTTCTCCTGCCTGGCTACCGGCAGACCCAGGCCAACAATTGCATGGTTCAGATTATCAGACTTTACTCTACTACAACCACCATCAGGAAATTTCAGTATTGTAGAACAGGAGATTGGAGATAGGGAGAGGAGGAGCAACCTAACCATCGTTGGCACAGAGCCCTCTGATGCTGGTGCCTATGGTTGTGTGGCTGTGAATGAACCTGGAACTAATGCAGAAAATGCCACTCTCACAGTGCATGGTGAGTTATGTATACCACCTTGGTGTATGCATTGCAACATTTGCTGTGACTGCATTACTTGTTTGTTCGTGCAGTGGTTCCAAGCATCCTGATACCACCGGTGAACTTCAACTACACTGTGAATGAGACTGACCCAGTGATATTCATGTGTTCAGCCGCTGGTATCCCACCACCTGAGATCACCTGGACGAGGAATGGAGTACCCCTAGATAATAATGTAGACCCACGTATTAGTCTCAGTAATCCTTCTGATCCAGAGGTATTTTCAACAGCTGGTGGAAACATCTACTCTGTCAGCCGCAACCTGACAATCAGCAACACCAGGGACAATGACTCAGACACCTACACCTGTGTAGCCTCCAATGGGAATGCCAGGACACCCACTGTGACCCGGGACTTTGAACTGATTGTGCAGGGTAGGTCACCGCTTGTACTTGCAAGGTGCTGTTCATTCAAATTGCTTCCTGTTTCCTTTCTTCAGTTCCACCACAGATCCTTGACCCCCCTGACAACCTCACAGTTGTTGAACCTGAAAATGCCACTTTCTCCTGCCTGGCCACTGGCAGACCCAGGCCAGCGATTGTGTGGGTCCGACTGTCAGACATGACCCAGTTATCAAACTCAGCCGAATTCAGCATTCAAGAACAGGAGATGGGAGACAGAGAGAGAAGGAGCACCCTAACCATCATTGGAACACAACCCTCTGATGCCGGTGCCTACGACTGTAGGGCTGTGAATGAACCTGGGACAACTGCAGAACAAGCCACTCTCACAGTACATGGTGAGTTGTGTACACCTGTATATATCAGAGAATGTGGTAGCATTCTCTTAAATTTTATCACATGCAAATACATGTACATGTTGTGTTCTTTGCTTGTGGTGGTTGTACTTACTGTCAATCTGTCATCTGGTAGCTCAGGAGGAATTTCCACCAACCTGTTTTTGTCCGAACCTATCATGAGTGTCATCATGGATGCGTGACTTTGTTTTCTTGACATAGAGCTCTACAGTGCAAAACATGTATCCTCAAAGCATTACTGACCAGAACTGTAGTGAGGCTGGAGTTTTCTGTCCATGGTATAATTATGCAGAACATAGAGCCATAGCATGCAGGACCTACAAGACTTATTATCGAGCTCTCTGATGACGCCACCCCTAAGATGATAATAACCATTGATCAATGTCAATAATGCATGGCAATGGAAACAGAATGAAGCATGAAAACCTGCTGCCCAGAGGAATTGCCCAGAGGAGTAAATTCTTAGTGCAGGTCTGTTGTCGCTCTGCCATCATTGGAGACACGGCTTTCCTTTCTTGACATGGTGATGAAGTAGTAAGACTTTAAAATCGACATCAGAGCAGTACCTGTACCTGTTGTACCTACCATTACTAACTTACTAATTTATACAAAGTCATGCATTTCATGTGCTCTAAAAGGCTAGTAAAAGATTTTTTCCAAGGGATTTAGTAATCACCAGTTCAATTCCACCTCTCAAAAAAGCAAAGAAAATGAAAGTGGATTGCCATTCACCCCATCCTCAATCCCATCCCTAAATTCTACATTTTATTAATGGGATGGGACTCCGGATAGTAATGGCATATCCCTTGTTTCTGTGCCATTTTGAGAGGTGGAATAAGACAGGCCATCACTTTAGTTCTTCCGAAAAATTTAAAACATTGCATTCCTTTGTCATTGTGCAGTGGTTCCAAGCATCCTGATGCCACCGGTGAACTTCACCGATGTTGTGAATGAGACTGACCCAGTGATATTCATGTGTTCAGCCACTGGTATTCCACCACCTGAGATCACCTGGACGAGGAATGGAGTACCCCTAGATAATAATGTAGACCCACGTATTAGTCTCAGCAATCCCTCTGATCCAGAGGTATTTCCAACAACTGGTGGAAACATCTACTCTGTCAGTCGCAACCTGACCATCAGCAACACCAGGGACAATGACTCAGACACCTACACCTGTGTAGCCTCCAATGGGAATGCCAGGACACCCACTGTGACCCGGGACTTTGAACTGATTGTCCAAGGTATGCAGGTTATTAAAGTTATACCCCGGGCATGTTTTAATCATTCCTTCTCATTTCCACAGTTGCACCACAGATCCTTGACCCCCCAGACAACCTCACGGTTGTTGAACCTGAAGATGCCACTTTCTCCTGCCTGGCTACCGGCAGACCCAGGCCAACAATTGCATGGTTCAGATTATCAGACTTTACTCCACTACAACCACCATCAGGAAATTTCATTATTGTGGAACAGGAGATTGGAGACAGGGAGAGGAGGAGCAACCTAACCATTGTTGGCACAGAGCCCTCTGATGCTGGTGCCTATGGCTGTGTGGCTGTGAATGAACCTGGAACTAATGCAGTAAATGCTACTCTCACGGTGCATGGTGAGTTATACACCATCTTGGTGTATGCATATGAAACATTTGCATTCCTTTATTAATGCAGTGGTTCCAAGCATCCTGATGCCACCGGTGAACTTCACGTACACTGTGAATGAGACTGACCCAGTGACCTTCACCTGCTCAGCCACTGGTATCCCACCACCTGAGATCACCTGGATGAGGAATGGAATGCCATTTAGTAACGCACGAGTCACCCTCAGTAACCCCACAATGCCAGAGCTCTACTCAACTGATGGTGGGAATATCTTCCTTGTAAGTCGCAACCTGACCCTGGCCAACACCATGGATGCTGACTCCGGTACCTACACCTGTGTGGCCTCCAATGGGAATGCTGTGACACCCAGTGATATGCAAGACTTTGAGCTGTTTGTGAATGGTAAGCCACACAAGTAATGAAGTTGGTGATTATTCCAAGCTTATACGTAGGTGTGGATCAAGCAGAATGGATAGGACAGAGACATTACTATGACAGAACAGTATTAACTCAACTGTGTTTTATCTTTCCCAGTTGCTCCCACCATCCTTGAGCCTCCAGAGAACCTGACAGTGGTCCAACCTCAGTCAGCTACCTTCCTCTGCAATGCCACTGCACGACCCAGGCCCCAGATCACGTGGTGGAGGAATGGTTCAGTCCAGCTAGCACCTATGGATGATGAAATTGAGATCACTACAGATACCTCTGGAGAGAGGGAGATTCTGAGCAATCTGACTATTGTAATGGCTGACCCATCTGATGCTCAGCCTGGTGTGTATATCTGCATAGCTACAAATGAACCTGGCCAGGATACTGCAAGTGCTGAGCTCATGGTGCATGGTAAGTACTTTGTGAACCTTCCCTCTAAACTGATCAGTTCCACTGAATTTGCCGCCATTCAAATTTTAATCTCCCTCTATCCATAGTTTATCTGTTTTTGCTTGCTATCCTCTCTACAGTGATTCCTGAAATAATCTTCCCGAATGACAGTTTCACTGGATATGTTATCAATGTAACTGATTCAGTGACATTCGAATGTATTGCCACTGGTATCCCCCCACCAACCATCCAGTGGTTCAGAGGGGATATGCTTCTGACACCTGAGGGGGAGTTAGGCAGCGGTCAGAGCCTGGTCAGTACTGGTGAACTGAACTCACGCCTGATGCTGGGAGAGCCATCTCAAATGATGATACCGACTCCAGCAGGAAACATTTATCAAGTGGAGCGTAACCTGACCTTCGACACCAATGGCAGTGACACCGATACATACACCTGCATGGCTTCTAACATCAATGCAGTGCAACCAATTGCTACTCAAAACTTTACACTCTTTGTGCAAGGTAGGTCTCAGGATATGACTTTCCAAGTATCCACTAGAGTTTAGAAGTTTTTACTCCATAAGCTGTCGGTGCAGACATTATGGGTAACAGACCAGTAGTTCATCCGTTGAGTGTGTTTAGGTCATGCAACTTGGCCTACCAACGTCATATAGAACACAGTTCAACCTCAGAGTTACTGACCTGATCAAGATTGGTTGAGTAGGTGTTAGCTCAGCTTTGATACAACTGTGTTAAGGTAGCATTATACCTTTACCGTTAGGGTACCTTTAACCTTAATTGTTTGTCTACTGCTAGAACTTATCTTACATACCTGCGTTCTGCTTTCTCTCCTCCTCCTCCCCCCCCCCCCCCCCCCCCCCTCCCCCTCAGTTCCCCCCATTGTGGTCCCTCTCGCTCCTGGTCAGGAAGTGATTGGAAATGAGACAGACAGTGCTACCCTGTCCTTCCGAATCGATGAAGCAGCTCCCCCAGTCCTTCTACAAGGTCTCCAATGGTTTTATGTGGCAAACTTTGGCAGCAATCCCTTTGCAGGACAAGATATTACAAATCTCACAAACAGGACTGCAGTATCCACACTGACATTCTCTGAGTTTGATAGTAACCGCTTCATAGACCTGACAGTGTCTAATATTACCCAACAACGAAGCGGAATTGGTGGGGAGACGGACGAAGGGAGGTACTTTCTTGTTGCTACCAACCCGGCTGGTGTACGGTTCTCATACATCGATTTGATGGTCTTTGGTACGTACATAGTATTGTATCTTATGGACAGGTTCATATCCAGCACTGTTTTCAAGATGCGCTCTTATAGTAGCCTCGTTCCCAGGCCCCTCGCTGTTTTCAGTTGCATGTTCTTTTGTGCGTGCAACCGAAAAGGTTGCGGGCCTAGAAACGAGGCTAATTAATTAGAGTGTCTTACTGAGACAACAGCAGGCTGTTGGTACGTCAGAAGGCATGTTCCCTCCCTTTAGTTTGCTGGGATATTCGTTAAGTAATTTATCAAACCTTGTAGTATATTTGTAGGCTTACTTTAATGTTGTGTCTAGCAGGATCGAAGGGGTTTAGGAAGAAAGTTTTCTCTAAAGAACACTTACTTTATTTGCTCTTGGCTTCTCTAGGTCGTCCCCTGATCTTTGTTCCTCCTGTGGACCAGTATGAAATCAACAATGGCAGCAGTGCAGTGTTCCAGTGTGAGGCTTCAGCCGTACCCGTCCATGATGTGTTCTGGACTTTCACTAACTTTAACAGCAGCACAGAATCCATTATTGACACCACTTCATCTGATACAGACAAGTACCAGATCAAGCGGATGAGGGGGATTGGGGCTGGGTTTGGTGAGCTGACCGTCCTCGATGTGCAGTATGAAGACAGAGGGACATACACTTGCACTGCAATGAATACCATTGGAGATGACGTGTCTGATGCCAACCTCACTGTTCATGGTGAGTCTCCTTCAGTTGTAGCATTCTGACACTGACTCGAGGGACACAGGATGGAACAATTGATTTGCATTACCCCCGAAGGGGTTTACCCACAATGGTGGAGAAGGCAGAGCCTATCTATTAAGTCCATTTGGTTGCCAAGCAACCCCTGACATGGTAGTTAGGTAACTCATGAATAGTCAGTCATGAAGCTCTAACAGGTTATTCCTTCTTCCTCCCGACTCCACACACGTCCCCAATTTCACACTCCTCTCTTCACTCTCTCCCCTCTGTATTCCTCCCCCCTCCCCCTCTCCCCTCCCTCACCCCCTCCCCCCTCCTCCTCCCCCTCCCTCTCCCCCTGTCCCCTACCTCACCCCCTCCCCTCCCCTCTCCCCCTCCCCCTCCTGCCTCCCCCTCCTGCCTCCTGCCTCCCCCTCCCCCCTCTCCCCTTACCCTCCTTCAGTCTATCCTGTCATCAACAATGTCTCAAGCCTCACTGAAGTCAATGTCTCCCTCCCGACTTCGCTGGTCTGCCTCACCACTGGCTTCCCCCTCCCCTCCATCACCTGGCAGAAAGATGGCGAGGAAGTCATGTCCACTCTAGACGGCCGAATCTCCAGTTTCGATTTTGATATCAGCAGTGGATCTTTATCATTTGAAAGCAGTGGGTTTATGGGTAGTGGTACAATTGAAGGACTTCTGGAGGACATGACGGAGTTTAACATGAACGACATTCGCTTGCTTGGAGAGCTTGTGGTAGTGAGTGTGCTGAGCTTTGATCGCCTGCAGAGAGGGGACACAGCAAACTACACCTGCACTGCCACCAACATGCTGCCACAGACCACCACCCTCACAGCTCTGTCTCCCTCCATCCCACTGGTTGTGCTGGGTAAGCTCATGCAAAACTCCATTAGAGTCTTGCATTGATGTAGCTTGCGAGGCATCTTGTGACTTTATTCAGGCACCATGTGATCTGCATGTGATTGTCATGTGATTACCATGGCTCCTCTTCTTGAACTTCACAGAGGTACCGGACGCACCCATGGATGTCATGGTGTTTAACATGGGGGCCCGCTGGTTGGCCCTCCGGTGGACTCCTGCATTTGACGGCAACCGACCAATCGCATTGTTCATCATCTACCGACAGGACATCAACACAACATCCCCTTTCATGGCTATAGGCATGCTTGAAGTGGGTAGTCTGATGTTCCGTGATGGAAGCTTCAGGTACAACATCTCTGAAGGCATTATTCCTTTCAACAACTACCAATTCACAGTCCAGGCTTGCAATGTGCTAGGGTGTGGCAACATGAGCTCACCCTCACCCACAGCCATGACACTGCCAGACAGTAAGTACTCCAGCTAGGGAGGGGAGGGGGGAGGTGAGGGATGGTGGGAGGGGAGGTGAGGGAGGGAGGGAGGGTGGGAGGGAGGGAGGGTGGAAGGGGAAGGAGGGAGAGGGAGGGGGGAGGGAGGACTAGTTTCAGGTTTGGATAAGTTCATGTAGACTCACTGTAACCTCGTTCCCAGGCATCCATCCACACGGCTGAGGCCTGGGCGGAGGCCTGGGAACGAGGCTAGACTCACTGAACATGGCCATACATCCTGTCTTTGTTGTGAAGTGATGTATGTATATTTGATCTCCTCCCTCCCTCCCCCTAGTCCCCACGACTCCTCGTAATGTGACGCTATCAAGCATCAATCAGACCAGCATGATGGTGGCCTGGGAGGCTCCCACTATGCCGAACGGGATCCTTGGACCCTACAATGTACGTACACGAGTAAATTTCATTGTAGCTATGAATCCATCAATTCAAACTACCATGATGTCATCTCCCTCATTGTCCACTCCCACAATGTCCATTCCCACAATGTCCACTCCCACAATGTCTACTCCCACATTGTCTAACTCCCACGGCAATATCTACTCCCAGTCCCACAATATAAACTCCCACGCTGTCAACTCCCACAATGTCTACTCCCACAATGTCTACTCCTACAATAAACTCCCAACTCCCACAGTGTCTACTCCCACAATATAAACTCCCAACTCCCACAATGTCTACTCCCACAATATAAACTCCCACGCTGTCAACTCACTGTCTACTCCCACAATGTCAACTCCCACAATGTCTACTCCCATAATATAAACTCCCAACTCCCACAATGTCTACTCCCACAATATAAACTCCCACGCTGTCAACTCAACGTCTACTCCCACAATGTCAACTCTTCCCTGCAGGTGGTGTATGATGGTACCAAGAGCTATGACAGTACCTTCAGTGACCCAGGGAGTCGATCAGTGAGTGGGCAGATGGTCATGCTGTCCGGCCTCACCCCAAGCACCGACTATAGTGTTGTTGTCACGGCAATCAACACAGCTGGGTTCCGGAGGAGCAGTGACCCTGTGGTGGGAACAACAGAGACTGGTAAGCTTCAATCCACTCTCGTCCCCTTCTCCACCCTCCACCCCTCAACCTCTCACCTTCTCACTCCCTCACTTCTTCACCCCTCAACTCCTCACCCCTCACCTCTTTGCCCCTCACTTCCTACCCGTCACCTCCTCACCTCCTCACTCCATCACCTCCTCACCCCTCACCTACTCACTCTCAGCTTCTCACCTCACCTCCTCACCTCCTCCCTCACCCCCTCACCTCACCACCTCACCTCCTCACTCAGCTCCTCACCCCCTCACCACCTCACCCTCTCACCTCCTCACTCTCAGCTCCTCACCCCTCTCCTCACTCTCAGCTCCTCACCCCTCACCTCACCACCTCACCTCCTCACTCTCAGCTCCTCACCCCTCACCCCCTCACCTCCTCACCTGTCACCTCCTCACCTCCTCACCTCTCACTTCACCTCCCTCCCCCCAGCACCCCCACCTACAATTGATCGTCTTCCCGAGGCCAACCAGACAGGAGGACCCCGGACCTACATCCTCATACTCCCTCTGGTTCCCTCAACAAATGGACCGATCAGGTACAGTGTACATCAAGTAAAGTGTACATCGGGTACAGTATACGATAAGGTGTACATCAGGTAAGGTGTACATCAGGTAAGGTGTACGTTGGGTAAGGTGTACGTTGGGTAAGGTGTACGTTGGGTAAGGTGTACGTTGGGTAAGGTGTACGTTGGGTAAGGTGTACGTTGGGTAAAGTGTACATCGGGTAAGTTGTACATCAGGTAAAGTGCACATCTCCAGATGTCTGTTTGACGCAGCTGTGTTGTCTTGCAAGTTGGTAGAAATACTGTATGCCCTACCGGCTGTAGTCTGATGGGTCAATACTGTATGCCCTACCGGCTGTAGTCGGATGGAGTCTGATGGGTCAATACTGTCATTAGCTCCACCTACATTTACATTTGCGAGATGGGGTATCAACTATAGCAGCTGCACGGGTGCAGTATTAGTTGCTACCAGGACCCCGCCCTTAGGGCAGTATTAGTTGCTACCAGGACCCCGCCCTTAGGGAAGTATCTAGTGGCAAGAACATCCAATCCCCCCTCCCACCAACACCCCACTCCCTCTCTCCTCTGCCCCGTCTCCACTACTCCTCCTCACCCCCTCTCCTCCTCCACCCCCTCTCCACCGCTCCCTCTCTCCTCCTCCGCCCCCTCTCCACCACTCCCTCTCTCCTCCTCCGCCCCCTCTCCACCACTCCCTCTCTCCTCCTCCGCCCCCTCTCCACCACTCCCTCTCTCCTCCTCCGCCCCCTCTCCACCACTCCCTCTCTCCTCTTCTGCCCCCTCTCCACCACTCCCTCTCTCCTCCTCCGCCCCCATTCCACCACTCCCCCTCTCTCCTCTTGTCCTCTCCCCTCCTTACCTTTCATGTTTTCCTCCCTCAGCCACTACCAGGTGATCGCAGTACTGATTGAAGCCGGCACAAATGTCAGACGGGATCTTCAACCTCCTAACGTGCTGTTTCCCGACACAGACTCTCTTGGCGTATACAGCGATATCAACTGTGACAACCCAGGGTCACTTCCCAGTGCATATATCACCTCTGAATTTGATGCAAACCTTTTCCCTAGCGATGGCAAATTCATTGTTGGTGGCTCAGGCCAACCCAACGATAGACCAGCAGACTTCACGAACGGTCTTCTCTGCTATGCTAAAACTTACACCTTCTTCATAAGAGTTTATCCGGAATCTGATGATGTGGTGAGTTGACCTACATAGCTATCCCTTAATGGTGTGGTGCTCTTTAGTACAAGTCATGCATATAGGAGGTATGTTTTAGTGCCAAAATTGGCACACATTTTATTTCTACCAAATATGGCACATTTTGACTTGCCAATGTTGGCCAAAATTAGCAGAAACAGCACTCCCATTCTATATGGTGGCTGTTCTGCCATACAGGTTTGCCACAAATGGACCAATGAATCAAATTATGTTATTATTGGTATTGGGAATAGACTTGGAAGAGAGCATTGCACTAGGTATACGACTGAGATATGAAGCTGGGAATTGTGCCATTGTGGTCAGCATAAAAGGAGCTTTCAAATGATGTCCTTTAAGTGATTTTTTATTTATTTTTGTCAAAAATCGCACTCAACCAAAGGCTATAATCCATGGTTTTTCACAATTTTGGGTCAAAATTCAACCTACAGCAAAATTGAAATCATTGGAAAGCTCAATTTATGCTGATCACAATGGTGCAAATCCCTGCTTCATATCTCATTCCTAGCCCAAGATAGCTAGCATAGTACGTAGCTCAAACATACGGCCTAATTCCGTTGTCTGAAGAAAGACATGTTGTGGTGTGAATGAGATATCCACTCACAGTTGAGAATGGGGTACGATGGAGACATGGCATCCAGAAATTGTGCAATAAGAAGAAACTGTAGCCACTATGAGGGATATTTTGCTAGCTCAGCTGGCAATGCCAGAGTGTGATCTGTATATACCAGGACCATCATGTCAGCCTCACTCCCAGATCATCCCACCATCACAGCAGCCTCATTCCCAGATCATCCCACCATCACAGCAGCCTCATTCCCGGATCATCCTACCATCACAGCAGCCTCACTCCCAGATCATCCCACCATCACAGCAGCCTCGCTCCCAGATCATCCCACCATCACAGCAGCCTCGTTCCCAGATCATCCCACCATCACAGTAGCCTCACTCCCAGATCATCCCACCATCACAGCATCCTCACTCCCAGATCATCCCACCATCACAGCAGCCTCGCTCCCAGATCATCCCACCATCACAGCAGCCTCACTCCCAGATCATCCCACCATCACAGCAGCCTCATTCCCAGATCATCCCACCATCACAGCAGCCTCACTCCCAGATCATCTCACCATCACAGCAGCCTCACTCCCAGATCATCCCACCATCACAGCAGCCTCACTCCCAGATCATCCCACTATCACACCAGGCTCTGGCTGGATTCTAATTTCTGGGATTGCTATTCTCTAGCAGAAGATAATTATACTACAATATTGTGTTTCAATCAGTCTATCTATCTACCTATGTCTATCTACATATCCATCTATTCATCTATCTCTCTATCTACAATTCAATCATGTACCTCCTCCCCCAGAGTGCTGCAAAGAGCCGTGTTCGCAGAGCTCCCTTAGCTCAGCGACAGTACAATGTGTTCACCTCCAGTGCTTACACTAACCCAACCACCACCGGTAAGCATTCACAGACCTCTCTTCTAGCTTAGTGTGCATGAAATACGTAACCAAAGTACACTGCACAAACTGTGATACACCATTTGACCACATGTTGAAGCTTATGCTCCAACACATCATTATGCTCCTATTAACATGACATCACTATGACATCATTGTTTATCTCTGCTTCCCTCCCACAGTTCCACAACCCATGCCCACTGGTGGAAACATCGGTCTAATTGCTGGCGTAGTTGTTGGTGTGGTTGTGGCCGTCCTCCTCGTTGTTGTCATTGTGATTGTTGTCATTGTGATAGTGTAAGTTGAACTTTACTCTCTGACCTTTGTACTTCGACCTTTATACCGTGACCCTTAACGTGACACCCTTATTGACTGCAGGAGGCGGAAGAGGATACACGAGTACAAAACTACTCAACTGGTACGAAATATGTTTCAACAGTGTGGTACTGTACAGCTCACCTCACATTTCACCCTGATGTTGATTCACACGTACACATGTACACACACACCCTCCCTCCCTCACAGGTCGCTGACCATGATACAACATTTGTTGCTTCCAGTGAGAGCGTCAAACTCACAGAATACAGACCCCCTGATGAAGGTCATTATTACAAGAGTGCACGCCTACCACCGTCCCACACATTCACGTGCACGGTCACATCTGATTCCTCCCATCCTCCCCTTTCTCCCCACTCCCCTCTCTCTCCAACTCTCCTCCTCCATCTCCTCCCCCTCCCCCTTCCCCTTTCCCCATCTCCACTTGACCCCCCCCCCCCCCCCCCGCTCCCTCTTCGGTTTCCCCTCCATTTATTCTCCATTCCCTCCTCCTCCCCTCTCTTTCTTCCCCCTTTCCCCTCTCCTTCACCCCTCCCCTCCATCTCCTCCCCTTTCCCCTTTCCCCCACCATCTCCCCAGGCTCCCTCAACCGCCTCCCGATCCCAGTACGGGCTCTTGCTGCTCATGTGGAGCGGATGCATACCAATGAGAACTGCGGCTTCGGGGAGGAGTACAGGGTACGAGAGTACCGTAAACTCTTGTTATTGCTTGCGTACCTTAGGGAACGTACTATTAGGTATAGTACCGTTAAGCGCATGACATCTTCCTGGCATGTGGTATTTAGTGCATGAATGAAAGTGCTATTGATGATTGAGTTAGTGTAGTTGTGTCGAAACCTTGACCTCAAAGACCCAAGGAACACTAGATGACTGCCCAAAAGGCAAACCCCAAGCTTTAACAAAGCAACTGCTCATCCTTCATCTGGCTTCTTGGATACCTATGAGAATTATGAAGTCTGTACATCCTTGAAGATGTAAAGACAGATCCTACTCGGCATCTCAGCTGTCGTTGCTTGTCACAATTCTCATTGGACATGGCTCATTAGGCGCATGGGTGCGTACTACCTAGAGTCATAAGCACATGCAACTTGCCTTGCCTCAGGTGATCCAAGAAAGTTCACCAAAGAACTCGGTGGAGGCCTGCATCGCCCCTGACAACAAGCCAAGGAACCGCTATGCCAACATCCAGTGCTGTGAGTTCATCTGTCACCATGACAGTCTTAGACTAGCTGTCAAAGATCTTACTCTCCATTTTAACAACTTCATTTCGATCTTCTTTTCTCCACAGTTGACCACTCACGAGCACATCTGAAGCCGATTGAAGGTTGTGAACATGACTACGTCAATGCCAACTTCATCGATGTACGTTGTGACTTACCTCATTACACCCAAGTCTTCTCAGCATGGACACATCATCTTTATACACACACACACACTCACACTCACACACACACACACACACACACACCACACACACACACACACACACCACACACACCACACCACACACACACACACACACCACACCACACACACACACACACCACACACACACACACACACACACACACACATCACTAACACACACACACACACACACACACAGGGCTTCAATGGTCGCAATGAGTACATTGCAACGCAAGGTCCCCTGCCCGACACAGTGGGAGACTTCTGGCGACTCATCTGGGACCACAACGTGGGCTCCATTGTGATGCTCACCAACCTCGTGGAGAAGATGAAGGTACAGTACCATTGCTACTTGCTGATGTGATCTGTACTAGCTTATGCCATAGCTTCTTTGTGAGATCGAAGGAGCTTTGCCAGGTATCTCAGGCTAGGAAGGAGATACGAAGCTGGGATTTGCACCATTGTGATCAGCATGAATAGAGAATTCCAGTGATGTCCATTTTGATGTCGGTTGAATTTTGACCCAAAATCATGATAAACCATGGCCTTTGGTCGAGTGCGATTTTTGGCAAAAATGTGACCGACACTAAAATCCATTTCTAGGACATCATTTGAAAGCTCTATTTGTGCTGATCACAGTGGTACAATCCCCAGCTTCATATCTCATTCACATACCAAGATACGATGCAACTTCCTTAGACGTGCTACATGTGTGCTATAATGTAGTTTATATGGCTAGGACCATTTTTTTGACAAAAATGTGACCGAGAGTAAAAAATCATTTTAAGGGCATCATTTGATAGCTCTTTTTATGCTGACCACAATGGCGCAATTCCCAGCTTCGTATCTCATTCACATACCCATACCTAGTGCAACATTCAATTCCAACCCAATACACTTTTTGTTCAACTGTCCATCTTTGGCAGAAATGGCACATCAGTCACCCTATAGAACAGGAGTGCTGTTTCTGCCAATTTAGGTTTAATTCCAAAATTGGCATGTCAGAATATGCCATAATTGGTAGAAAAATAATGGTATGCCAATCTTGGCACAAAAACATACCTCTCAATTTAACAGTAGCCAATTACATCTCTCCTCTCTCTTCCTCCTCTTCCTCTTTTCCCCCTCCTCCTCCCCCTCCTCCTCCTCCCCCTCCTCCTCCCCCTCCTCCTCCTCCCCCTCCTCCTCCTCCCCCTCCTCTACCTCCCCTTCCTCCTCCTCCCCCTCCTCATCTTTCTCTCCCTCCTCCTCCCCTTCCTCCTCCCCCTCCCCCCTCCTTCTCATCCTCCCCCCCCCCCCTCCTCCCCCTCCTCCTCCCCCCTCCTCCTCCTCCACTTCCTCCCCTTGTTCCCCTCCTCCTCCTCCACTTCCTCCCCTTGTTCCCCTCCTCCCCCTCCTCCTCCGATTCCTCCCCTTGTCCCTCCCCTTGTCCCTCCCCTTCCAGGTGAAATGCACGCAGTACTGGCCTAATGAGGGTTCCCAGCGGTACGCAAACATCACCGTCACTATCAAGAATACCATCACTCTCGCCGACTTTTCCGTGCGCCACTTCCAGATCAAAGACGTAAGTCCACTTCTCAGGTCTCATTCCCAAACCACTCCATCCCCAGTTTTAGAAACATGGAAATTGATGTTACTATCTAAAGTAACTACATATTATTTTGTGATCATTGTCCGATTAGCTGATTGATTGATTGATGGTGTGATAATTGTTGTTTACTGATTGTTGTTTGTTGTTGTTTGTTGATTGATTGTGTGTCTTCCCCCCCAGTCCATTTCGGATGAGACTCGTGAAATTCGTCAATACCACTTCATCTCTTGGCCGGACTTTGGCGTCCCACGTCATGCCACTCCGCTCCTGTACTTCCTCCGGAGGATCAGGAGCGCACACCCTTACAGCAGCAACAAGCCTCTCGTCATACACTGCAGGTGGGCGGGGCAGGTCATGTGATCTGGCCAACATCAACCATTTTGAGCTGAAACCAGTTAATCAAGTCTGTAGATAGAATTATATTGGAATCTGTGGTATTTGTGTGTACCGTACAATGTTATGACTTAGGCAATGATTGGTTGCTAAGTGAGAAATTTGGATCATGTGGGCACCAAATCGGCACTCACGTTAGAAGAACTGTTTTGGTGTAATTGAAGACAGCGGTTTGCTGGACTGGATGATTAAAATTCTGTGACTGTGAATGCACCCACACACCCACACACCCACACACTCAGTGCTGGTGTGGGTCGCACAGGGACTCTCATTTGCATTGATGTGGAGCTCCAGCGGGCGAGGCAGGAGGGTGTGGTTGACCCCTTCAACCTGACCCTGCAGATGAGGAACCAGCGCAATCACATGGTGCAGACAGAGGTGATGGAGCCCTCACTGTCATGTGATTATAATTTGTATCATGTGGTGCTATGTACATAGGATGTTGAAGAGGCTCTACACTCCCCTTTTTCTCTCCTCCCTCCATTCTTCGTCCTCCCCTCCCTCCATTCTTCGTCCTCCCCTCCCTCCTCTCCTCCCCTCGCCTCTTCCACACAGGCACAGTACGTGTTCCTCCATGACGCCATCCTGGAGGGGGTCACCTCGGGGAACACCGAGGTGTCTGCGGAGCGACTAACCCAACGGATGTCTGAGTTGGAAGAAGTGGATTCTGATGGAGAGACAGGCTACCACAAGGAGTTCAACGTGAGGCCGTCCACCTATCCGTCTGTCCATCTTTGTCTGTTTATCTCCTGAAAGTAGACCTCCAAATGTGGTGACTTTCTTTCTATAGCGTCTCCGTCAGTTCCGTGTCAATGTGCGGGAGTTCACAGATGCCAACGATGATGCCAACAAGTTCAAGAATCGCCTTGCCAACGCCCTCCCATGTAAGCCACACCCTTCCTTCACATCTCGCCTTCCTCCTTAGCTTTCTCTTTCCCTTGTTCTTCACCTCACCTACAGTGTTCTCGCTAGGCCTCTACCGAAGGGCACTGTGCCCTTTGGGCTTCTAATGTGCCCTTTGTGGTCTGGTCTTAAAGCACGAATTATGTGCCCTTTGCCAGCCTCTGCACGTTGATTACTTTTTAGCAACCACTTGAAATACATGGCTTCACAAGGTTACTGACCATCATGAATCTCATTATGTGCCCCTCTTAAACAAATTTCTGGCGAGAACACTGCTGGCCTGCGATGGCCGAGGAGGGCCATTCGATACTATGTACTCATCCGGTAACCGAATGCTTCCTCTTGCTCAGACAACTACAATCGGGTGCATCTACAGATGTCCCCCGGAGTGGGAGGGTCCGACTACATCAACGCCAGCTACATTGATGTAAGGATTTGTGTATCGGGCAAAGTGATCATGACTATAATGTTGAAACATGGAGTGCATGCTGCACAGTTTTGACTAAGATTCAACCAATCAGAAAGCTGGATTTGGCTCCAAAACAGGAAGTGAAAGCTCTTAAATTGTTAGCTATTACAATGATGGTACTTGGGTAGGAGGTGTAGTTCTAAACTCAATGGCGGTACCGTGCACCTTCCCCTGCAGGGCTATGCGAAGAAGGGAGCATACATTGCCACGCAGGGTCCCTTGCGGAACACAACTGAGGACTTCTGGAGGATGGTGTGGGAGAAAGAGGCACACGTGATTGTGATGCTCACGCAGCTGGAGGAGAAGGGAAAGGTAGAGACTTGGGGGTGGGAGGGAGGAGAGGGAGGAGAGGGAGGGGAGGAGGGAGGGAGGGAGGGAGGAAAGGGAGGAGAGGGAGGGATGGGAGGGATGGAGGGAGGGAGGGTAAGAAGGTGGGAGGGAGGGAGGAAAGGGAAGAGAGGAGGGAGGGAGGAGAGGGAGAGAGAGGAGAGGATGGGGGTGGGTGGGGTGGAAAATGAGCAGGGGAGCAGAGGGTGATAGGATGAGGGAAGGAATGACGAAGGATGGGAAGAAGGATCTGAGTCTGAACTATCCCCCCAACACACACACATCCAGGATCAGTGTGATCGCTACTGGCCAGAATCGCTTAACAGCCCTGAGAAACAGGGTTCCCTGACTATTGAGCTGCTCGGCGAAGGTCCTTTTGAGGATTACATCATGAGGGAGATCAAAGTGACCGATGTGACCGTGAGTTTCTGGAATCTGTATGCTTGCTTCAGACCAGGATACCTTATTGCAAATCCTTGATCTGCCGCTATATTTCTCTACTTCTATTGCCCTCCCCTGACTCCATTCCCTCCTCCTTCCCAAAGGCTTTGACCAGCAGCTCCCGGATTATCAAACAGTTCCACTTCACGGCGTGGCCGGAGAATGGTGCCCCTGCCAGTGGAGCTGGGATGATTGACCTGATTGATCAGGTGACCCGGACCCAACTGCAGACCGGAAACAAGCCCATCATCATCCACTGCAGGTGTGTGGGATGGTGTGAAGGGGTGGAGTTTGTGAGTGTGTGTGTGAGGGTCGAGGGAAGTACATTTGGTGGTGGTGGGGGGGGCTGTTCTAATTATACAACTTGACCACACCCTGTTTCTAACATTACTGCCACATTCTGCATGCTGTATTAAAATCGGTAGGTGGCCATAATATAGGCAGCGTGCATCCTTTCTAGTAGGGCACGGAGTACGTGCTCTGCTGAGCACCTCTAGTTGGAGGAGTAACTGAACTGCGATTTGGTAGCCTCTGTATTGACCCTAATAAATCCTGCACAGCTTCTTTTATGTGGTGAAGAGTAATGATTGTACTTTTACGTCAGTCATCACTTCACCCCACCCCCCCCCCCCCCCCCCCCCCCCCCCCCCACACACACACACACACACACACACACACACAGTGCTGGTATTGGTCGCACAGGTGCATTCTGTGCTCTAAGCACAGCCATAGAGAGGATGAAGGCAGAGGGATTGGTGGATGTCTTCCACACCGTCAAGCACCTCCGCACGCAGCGACCACACATGGTCCAGACAGCGGTAAGCAGTTTGAGCAGAGGTACGTAGAGGGGCATAAAGGAGGTTGTATCCTGGGGAAGATCCAGCCTAAGATGGTAGTATACTGTACTGTAGTCACATGCTGGTCACATGGTCACATGATGGTCACATGATGGTCACATGATGGTCACATGCTGGTCACATGGGCAACGTGGTCACATGATGACCAGGGAATGCATCCACACACTGGAATGCCTAAGGACATACCTCCACATACCTACCCCTCATATGACTACAGTCAAACCTCCAATAGTGGACCCTCCGAGATAGGGACACAATATAATAAACCTCTCTACAAAGGACGCTTTTCAAGGTCCCAAATAATTGATTGCCTATGGTTCTAATACATTTTGAACCTCCGAGAAGAGGACAACCTCTCTACAAAGGACAAAAGACTTGAATTTATATTGTTCCCAAAGTGTCCTTTGTTGGGAGGTTTGACTGTAGTGGTGTGCGTTAATCACCTGGCAGCTGTAATGGGAATGGTGACTTCCTCACTGCAGGAACAATACATTTTCTGCTACCGTGCTATTCGGGAATACGTGGACTCACTCAGCAACTACTCGAACTTCCAAGCATGAGGGAAAAATGGAAACACCAGATAGTCTATTATCTCCAATCGGTAGCTATAGAATTGAGTTTAGATTGATGTGCATTTGAGTGCTTTTTAATACTGATTATTGAGTGCCATTTTTACACTTAATTAATTGTTTGTGTAGACATCTTGATAGTTTTTTCTGTGAACTAGTTGTTGTGCAATTATTGTAGGGGCTCTTATCACTATGTTCTATGAGACTTTTAACATGCACATGCACCATTGACTTGTGTTTGCCCAACTAGAAACATTGATTCTTACTTTTATACAACTTAGTGGAAATTAACTGCACTTCTGGTACCGTAGTGCGTGTGCAACTGGTAGGGAATTCGTTTTCAGAATGATGTCTGTCTTGCTGCACCAGCAACTTGCATAGGCACCAGTTGAAAGGTATTTAGCCAAAAACTGTGTGAGAAGACCGTACTAGCTGTTGAGGATGGCTGCAAGCTAGGGCTTCAGGGGCTGACATATCGATAACTTGAAACACGAATTCGAAGATACAATCCCCTGAATAATGTTAATTGAGAAAACAATCAGCAATCCTTCTTGAAGATACATCTCCTTGCCGATATCAATATCCTTCGAGCTGGATTCTGATCAGGAATGCATGATTGCTGATAGGAGCAAACCATGCATGCGATTCGGGGAATTGCATGGCTCAGGACATCTTGGAGCCAGAGACAGAGGTGGCAGATCCAGCAAAGGACATGCAAGGGAGAGGATTGGTGGGTTCCGCTACCAATATAAGTCTCAGTGTGCAGCTCAAGTCCTCCAACATCCAGGCACGTTCCAGAGAGCAGAAGTTGTTTCTTGTCTTGTCGTACTTTTTGAAAATGTAACGTATGAGATCATGCAATGATCACGCCATATGGTACACGTGCATGCACATACCATCAAGAATGACAAAGTACTCTCATGAAAGTGAAAGTAACAATGCAGGCACCTAGTACAGAATATTTATGATAGGCAACGGCTGATTGCTGACATCAATTACTGGCTTATGCAAAAGTTTTATGTTCCTAGCACCTAGTTGTTGTTATGTTCCAATTAATGCCCAGCACCACATTGCCATGGTTACTGGGAGTGTCTTTTTCTTCCAGAGGAGAATGAGGCAGGGGAGGGGACCTGGGAGGAGTTGTAGGAGGAGGCGGGGGAGACAGCATAGTCCGGTGTGACCTACAGGGAGAGAGGTGGGGAGAACGTACGCGGTTACGTGGTCACATGATGTTATTGGGCAATCACGTATTACACACTACAATCAGGGCAGTGGTCAAACATTCTGTGGCACGTCCATGGAGAGGAAAGCTTCAACACGAAACACCAAACGCAGCAGGCAGCATGATAAACTCACTATTTCACTCTCGTCGTCAGATTCGACAATCAATGGAACTTTATCGTACGGTCTCTTGGGCCTACCCCTCCTCTTCTTGCTCTACAGGGTCAAACGAACAGCTCAGTCACAGCCATGTGAGAGATATGAATGGAATGCTTCCTGCACAATCAATGAGGAAGAGTTAGCCTCGTTCCAGGCCTCCTACACCTCTCTCTATACTAGCCTCGTTCCCAGGCCATCTATACCTCCAGTTTTTGATTGCTTGCAGTATGCTTTTTGCATACTGCAAGCGATCAAAAACTGGAGGTGTAGAAGGCCTGGGAACAAGGCTAGGAAGAGTACCTTTCCCTTGTCAGATCTGACCGTCTTCAGCTTGGGGGTGGAACGGGGAGTCGAAACTGGAATGGGAGAAACAAAGGCGAATCATCTCAAGACCCACAAGATGTCACGGGACATTTCTACATGTACAGGAGGAATTCCATGCGACTACAAATGTACTTCTTACCGTCTGAGTTGTCTGAAATGTACCCTTCAGCCTGTAACAAAGCAAATACATCACAAGGCTATCACATGACATCACATGAGCATCACAGGACATCAGCACATGACTACAACGTGACCTCACTTGATCCATTACCTCTGCTAGAGCAAAGGGTTGCTCTTCATCGCTGTCGCCAAAGTCCATCGCACCACTGTCGAGACGGGCTCTGGCAGAAAGAAACCCTGTCTCCAGGTCCTGGGAGTCGGCGTAGATCTGAGAACCCTCGTGGTTGTAGGTGCGTGCGTTCTGACAGAGGAGCATCATGTCATCTTCCATGTCTGCCAAACTACGATATTTGTGCTTCAAGATTCGCTCCTAGGGAAACGAGAGAAGGAGAGAGAAACCAGTGAAGAGAGAACAACTCAGAGGAGACAAAGGAAGTTGTAATCACAAACAGAGAAGTAGAAACATTCTCTCAATACGGTCTGTCATACTCCACCTCTCGAAAAAGGAGAGACAAAAACTCTTGAGAAGTAACAAATTCCTGACTCCTGGTTCAGAGCCACTGGACCATACCTATCCACACCTGTATGTACAAACACCATTCCGCTCACACACAGTGACACACACACTCACCTTGATCTTCTTGAGGTCAACAGGTTTCTTGATAATCTGGTAGTACTCGGGTAGCTCCTTCCTTGTCGGTAGCAGCATGAAGATGCCGCTGACCTGTCTCCCAGCACTGTTCTCCACTTCCAGGGTCATCTCCCAGAGCTTGACCATCATGCGTGTCAGCTTGGGTGGGTTTGGGATCACTGAGGGCCGAGGACGCTTCTTGGGCTATGTGTGTGTGTTGGAAGGAGGAGAGGGAAGAAGGGGGAGGAGGGAAGGTAAGGAGCAGTATCACTAGCCTCATTCCCAGGCCCACACGCGAAACACGGAAGTGGGCCTGGTGACACTTGGCAAGATTCCCGTATGTGCTGAGCTCAGCAGTCTTGATTTCGGGTAGGCGAATCACGTTCGTCCATTGCAGCGTAGTAATTACATTCTTCACCCCGTGAAAAGTGTAGCCATTTGATAAAACCGCTGTTCCAGCCTTCAAGACTCACCTCTGGGTCGCTCCTTGGCAAGGACTTTCTACTTAGCCATCACCAACAGCTACCTTCCGCATGATTTCGAATGCATCCAAGTAAGGAATGTAATCGCTTATGCAATTATGCTGACTGAGCACATACGGGAATTTTGCCATGTGTCACCAGGCCCTCTTCCGCGTTCCACGTGAGGGCCTGGGTACGACGCTACAGTATCAATGGAATTCAATGACTGCAAACCCGTTCATGAAGTCACATCCGGCAATGAATGTCCTTGGTACTTAGGTTCTGCGTGAGCAGAAAGGGCGGGGCAGGGGGAGGTGGGTTGGTGCACCAGAAGGGTACAAACAGCATGGCCGCGTCTGGGCTTAGCCGTGAATAGCTTTTGGTTGGAGCCCTCACCTTGTAGAGCCTCGAATTCCAGAGTTCAAGGCTACAAAAGATGGCTTTTTCCTGTACCTGTAATTATTTCCTCATCTGCCACCGCTCCTACACCCTCCTCCCCCCTGCCCCATCCTCCTTTACACCCTCACCTTCGGAAGTTCTTCTCCGAGGAGAACCGGCGGCTTCTTTTTCCTCTTCCTCTTCTTTATCTCCTCCGTCTCCTCCAGAGTGCCGTCCTCGATGGCCTTCATCCACTGCCGGTCTGTCAGTGTCTCAGAGTAGTCCACCGTCTTCCGTTGGCGTGACCCACGGCCAAACAGACGGTCCTCATTATCTTCAAACTCCATTTGATCCACCTACATGTTCAAGCATGAAGATGGCTGATGTGGGTCATACTTTTAAGGCCCTAGTCAGTGATGGGAGAGAAATTGAATCCACAGAAAAATTTCTGGGACCAGCTGGGATTCGACCCAAGACCTATGGATACTAGCCAGATGCGAAGCTGAGGATGAAAAAAGCCATCAGGTTTCTTGATCCACGCTATTACCCCCTGAACCCTCCTCCTCCTTCTTCCACCACCCCTCCTTCTCCCTCTCTACATGCTCACACACCCTTCTCCCTCCCCATCCCTCCTCCACATGTACACACCTCCTCAACGTCCTTCATCAGCCACGAGGGCAGTTCCTCTGCAGAGATGAGTCTAGGCTTGTGTCGAAGACTCGGGTCCAGCGCCTCACGACTTGCACGCTCCATGTCAATTCGCTGCAAGGCACACAACCACAGAATGCACGTCATCAAATCTCATTGGCATTTTGGATCAGAGATCCCACCAGTGTTTGCATTTCAACTTTCAAGTCTGTACCTTCCCGGCTGTCCCCTCTCCTTCCCACCTCCCCCCACCTTCCCTCATTCTCCCTTCTCCTCCCCTCCTTTCTCCTCCTCCTCTCCTCCCAGTCTCCCTTCCTTCCCCCTCCTCCTGCCCCTTCTCCCTTCCTCTACACAATCATTTTAATACATCCTTACAGCAAAGATCTCCAGCTCTTCCTCATTCCTGGCAATCATATCATTAAGCAGTTCGTCATCAGGGACTTCCTCCTCCTCCTCAACCTCCTCAGCTTCTTCCTCTAGTATGGCCTCCAGAAAAGCCTTCCTCTCACTGCCCGTTGACTTCTGGTCGAACATCCCGGCCTGGATCACCTTCTCGTCTACGTTCAACTTGTACCTCGCTGCAGCGAGGATCTTCTCCTCCACGCTGTTTACGGTGCAGAGTCGCAGCACTCGGACCTCGTTCGTCTGGCCAATGCGGTGGGCTCTGTCCTGAGCTTGGATGTCCTATACATGTAGGACACACACAAAAGGGACAGGTAGTATTTATACCATGCCAAGTCTTTCTGTCATTTCCATACAACAATTCCAGTATAAACACGCCTCCCAATTCTCCCTCCCACCCTCGACCCACGTACCTGGTGAGGGTTCCAGTCCGAATCAAATATGATGACAGTGTCGGCAGCCTGAAGGTTGAGTCCCAGACCACCTGCTCGTGTGGAGAGCAGAAAGATGAAGTAGGGAGAGCCACGGGCAGTGAAGAGCTCCAGCAGCTCTGCGCGCTCCTCTGACTTAGTGCTGCCATCCAGTCGAAGGTAAGTGTAGCCTGGAACATCGAGGGAAGAGGATGGAGAGGAAGGGAAGATGGAGAGGGGAGGGAAGAGGATGGAGAGGGGAGGGAGAGGGAGGGAAGAGGATGGAGAGGGGAGGGGGAGGGAGGGAAGAGGATGGAGAGGATGGAGAGAGAGGGAAGAGGATGGAGAGGGAGGGGGGAGGATGGAGACGGAGGGAAGAGGATGGAGAGGATGGAGAGGGAGGGAAGAGGAAGGGAAGAGGAAGGGGAGAGGAAGGGAAGAGGATGGAGAGGGAGGGAAGAGGATGGAGAGGGAGGGAAGAGGATGGAGAGGGAGGGAAGAGGATGGGGAGGGAGGGAAGAGGATGGGGAGGGAGGGAAGAAGATGGAGAGGGAGGGAAGAGGATAGAGGGAGGGAAGAGGATAGAGAGGGAGGGAAGAGGATGGAGAGGGAGGGAAAGGAAGAAGATTAATGCTCTACCCCATGGACCATAACAGATGCTACCAACTAGATATGGAGAGGCCCCAAGCGTCCTCACCACTACCACCACACTGCATTGTTTACACCCTCCCCCATCCCATTCCCTGACTCTGTCCTTCACAACTCCTTACTCCTTTCTTCCACCCATCCTCCCTCCCTCCATCTCCCCTCCTCTCTCCTCCCTCCCTCCCTCCTCCCCCTTCCTCCTCCTCCCCCTCGCTCCTCCTCCCCCTCCCTCCTTCCACTCCTCCTCCTCCCTTCCTCCGCAACTCTTCCTCCTCCTCCACAACTCCTCCTCCACAACTCCTCCTCCCTTCCTCCTCCGCAACTCCTCTCCCTCCCTCCCTCCCTCCTCTCCCTCACCTCTCCAGTTGAGGTAGTCCTCCATGATAGTCATGAGAGTGGTCATCTGGCAGAAAATGAGCATGCGGTGGCCGGTGGCCTTGAACTTGGACAGCATCCTGTCCAGGACCTCAAACTTGCCTGATGCACGGTACAGTTCACATCTGCAGGGACAAAGATCACATATTTCCCACAATCCCATCACATCTCTCACACATACACCTCCCATCACACACACACACGCACACACACACACACGCACACACACACCACACATACACATACCCTGAGGCATATGAAGTGCCGATATGTTCACAGTATGACTCCTCCATCTCCTCAAACATGAAAGGGTGGTTACAGATCTTGCGTAGCTGGACAATCGTGTTCATCAGGGCACGTGAGCCACCACGACCCTGCACATAACATGGTTGGTACATTTAGAGCAGGTTGTGCATACATCAGTGAGTGTGCATTGGAAGCATGGAGAAATCTAAGTCTCGGTACCAGACTCCCATACACAAAGAGTTGGGAGTCTGGTTCCGAGACTAGGAGAAACACTATGCAGAACAACTTCTCCCCTACCAGGAGTGAAATCTCGGTGCTTGGTTCGTACACAGTCACATACTAGTCTCATCCGCCCAGCTTTTCCATACTACAAGCAACGAAAAGCTGGGCAGGGCCTGGGAACGAGGCTAGTCACGTATGGCTTCGTACCTTCTTGTTGTTCTCAGATCCGTCCGTGAGGAGAATTCCCTTCCTCTGCATGTGAAGGTACATCTGACGCTGGAGGGCGGACATGTCGCACTTGATGACGTACTCGACCTTGTCGGGCAGCTGGGACTCCACTTCCTTCTTGAGGCGTCGGAGGAGAAAGGGGCGGAGCACCTTGTGGAGACGGCGAATGATCAGGATTGTCTCCTCTTCGTTCAGTTCCATCTGTGAAGAGGGAGAGGACGATGGGGTGGGCAGAATCACGCATGCATGTGTCACGCTACGTGTGTGAGTATGTACATGTACATGTGTAATACAGTGTATGTATGTATGCGTGTGTGTGGTGTGTGTGTGTGTGTGTGTGTGTGTGTGTGGTGTGTGCGTGTGTGTGTGCACTGTGTGGTATGTGTGCACTGTGTGGTGTGTGTAAGGAGAGGAGTACGCTGTCACACCTTCTCCCCGGTCATAGCGAAGGGGGTGTTGAACCACTGCTCAAAGGTGTTGCAGGACTTGAAGATATCCGGCAGCAAGAAGTTCATGAGGGCCCAGAGCTCAGGGAGGTTGTTCTGGGGAGAAAGGAACGTGCATCACATGATCTCCTTCTGCTACCACTACGATCACACCCCCTGCCACTATGAACACACCCCTAATCCTCACGTACCTGCAGTGGCGTTCCCGTGAGGAGGACCCGGTGGGGGGCATTGTAGTACTGGTTGAGCACCTGGGTTAGCTTGCAATGGTGGTTCTTCATGCGGTGACCCTCGTCAATGATCATATACTTCCAGCGGACCTGTAATCGATACAGTCAATTTCATTCCCATTCTGCACTAGGCAAAGCTCTCACACTTATCAGGTATAGTACAGTCTCATCCACATGCCATACCACATGGTGGGAATGGAATGGGGTTGCTTGAAACTCAATTCCTACCTTAGCCAGCTGTGCCCTGTCCTTCATGACATACTCATAGGTGGTAAGGAGAACGTTGAAGCGGTTCTGTCGAATCTGGAAGGACAGACTTCGCCTCACGGGAGGAGCGCCCTGGCGAGGATGAGGGAGGAGGTGAGAGGACAGAGGAGGATACGGAGATGATGGAGAGGAGAGGGGAGGAGGAAAAGGGGAGGAGGGAGAGGAGGAGGAAGCCGGAAGATTAGGGAGCGAGAGAGAGAGGAGGAGGGAGGGTTAGGGAGAGAAGAGGAGAAAGAGAAGGTTAGGAAGAGAGGGGAGGGGAGGCACAATGTGAGGACCGCTCACAAGAAGTATGCACATACACACATGCAGCCTGTATGCACACAGGAGCGCATGAGCTGCCAAGGAGCGTCGAACTCAGCATGCACGCCCTAGCCGAAGTAGCAGTCCTTCACACGTCCCAAAATTTTACCTTATACGGCAAGAGGCTATTATGTAAAAGTAAATTGGCGTTTGTGCGGTACCGCAAAGGTCTTCCATAATTATAAGGTATGATCGTAAGGCGTGAGGGATTACAACATGTCTATACTAGTTCGACGCTCCTTCACCGCCTTGGGCGGCTCATACACTCCTGATGCACATGACCACTGACCTTGTAGGGGATCTTGATGACGGAGGGAGCCCAGCGGTCAAACTCCAACACCCAGTTTGAGAGAGTTCTGGAGGGAGAGAAGACATGCTACTTGAACTCATCGTAACGATCTTGGCAAAGCTAATGGGGTATAGTCATACGTCTAAGCTCACACCACCGGCTGAGGTGTGTGTGCATGGGGAGAGGGAGGGGGGGAGGAGGGGGAGGGGGGGACGGGAGGCTAAGGTGTGTGCATGGGGAGGGGGAGGGGACATGAGGCTAAGGTGTGTGTGCATGGGGAGGGGGAGGGACGTGAGGCTAAGGTGTGTGCATGGGGAGAGGGAGGGGGAGGGGACGTGAGGGTAAGGTGTGCGTGCATGGGGAGGGGGAGGGGAGGGGACATGAGGCTAAGGTGTGTGCAT
The DNA here is from genome assembly GCA_963931865.1 of Axinella damicornis. Classification (NCBI taxonomy): domain Eukaryota; kingdom Metazoa; phylum Porifera; class Demospongiae; order Axinellida; family Axinellidae; genus Axinella; species Axinella damicornis. The sequence goes on along the minus strand of OZ007517.1, from coordinate 1,094,270 downwards.
GGGAGGGGGAGGGGAGGTGAGGCTAAGGTGTGTGCATGGGAGGGGGAGGGGAGGTGAGGCTAAGGTGTGTGCATGGGGAGGGGGAGGGGACATGAGGCTAAGGTGTGTGTGCATGGGGAGGGGGAGGGGAGGGGACATGAGGCTAAGGTGTGTGTGCATGGGGAGGGGGAGGGGAGGGGACATGAGGCTAAGGTGTGTGCATGGGGAGGGGGAGAGGGAGGGGGAGGGGACATGAGGCTAAGGTGTGTGTGCATGGGGAGGGGGAGTGAGGCTAAGGTGTGTGCATGGGGAGGGGGAGGGGGAGGTGAGGCTATGGTGTGTGTGCACAGGGAGGGGGAGTGAGGCTAAGGTGTGGTGCATGGGGAGAGGGAGGAGAGACGGAGCATGTGAAGCGCAAATAATTAATGTATGCTACAGGTACATCCACCACAGAGTGTGTGTGCTCAGACAGCCAAGGGTGTCTCATCAGGTAGGTCAGAGACTCTAGTCAACATGGGGTCATCACTGCACACTCCACCGACTAGTTCATCTGTCCGTGTGCATGTGACTCACGAGAGGGGGACGATGATGAGGAAGGGGCCGTTGTTCCCCTTCTTCTCCATGAGGTAGGTGATGAGGGCAATGGTCTGGATGGTCTTGCCGAGGCCCATCTCGTCTGCCAGGATCCCATTGAGGTGGTTGTTGTACAGGGAAACAAGCCACTCCAGACCTTTGATCTGGAGGAGGGGAGGGAGAGGAGGAGAGAGAAAGGGGGGAAGAGGAGGAGAGAAAGGAGGAGGATGAGAGGAGGGGAGGAGGAGAGTAGGGTAGGATTGGAGAGAATGGGTAAGAGGAGGAGAGAAGGAAGAAGAGGGAAGGGGGGTGGAGAAGAGAAGGATTGAAGATAAGAGGTGAAACGAAGGGGGGAAGGAGAAGAGAAGGGGGAGGGGAGGAAGGAGGAAGAGGAGGTGGGGGAGAAGGAGGAGGAAGGTAGCCAGCACAGAGAGGAGGTCCAATGGCAAACTGCGCACCTGGTACTCCTTCAGCCGACCATTGACCAGCATGGCTGGTTGCTCCGTCACGGGCTCGAGGACAGTATGGGCAATGGAGTAGTACGTCTTTTCAGAGCCCTTTCTGCGGTTGTACTCGTCATCCATGCCCGTAGCAGCCTGTGCGATGATGGTCTTAGGGTCATTCGGATCAAGGTTCTCGGTGCCTCCTGTCTCCAAGACCTCATCCTGGGAGGTGTTGATTGGAAAAGCCTCATGTCACGTAGGATGGAATGTGGAGATTATCATGCGGGATGGAATGGGTACATCATGTGGGATGGAATGAGGTACATCATGTGGGATGGAACGGAGTACACCATGTGGAATGGAATGGGATATGTCATGCGGGATGGAATGGGGTACGTCACATCACATTGGGTGGAATGGGGTACATCAGGTGGGGTGGAATGGGCCAGACAAGAGAGCAAGAGGGGAGGTTGCTCACTAACATACAGTTACTAAAACACTCAGTGGCCTGGCACTTGACAGAAGGAATGAGAAAATGGATGAATGAGAACAAAGGGGCTGGTTCATGACAGAGGTACAGCGTTCACCCACCCCGGACTCTTGGTCAGACTCATCTCCTTCCTCATCACTGTCCAGAGCCTCAAAGCTAGAGGATTGGAGGGGGGGAGGGGGGCACAATTACTTCCGGTGTTGCCATGACAATTACTATGACAACTGGACTTTAAAATGCAACCCTGAGAGCTGAAGGACATCTTTACCCGGGATGCTCCTGCAGCCACTGCTTCAGTTCTGACTTGATAGGTGCCTCCTCTCCAGTAAGCTTCGTCCCCGTGGAGGTCTCGATCACTGACACATGGCGGTTGGGGTCTCCCTCCTCTCCTTCCTCCCCCTCTACATCCTGTGCAAATGTGAACACGTGCATACGTGTTACGCGCATGAGCGCACATGCGTGGGGATCAAGAGTGTGAATGTACATGTGTGCATATTTTTCCGGTATTGATCATCATGGCCGCCAACTAAATACACAATGCATACGTGTAACCTAAATACTGCCTGGCTTTTATGTTTATGTGCAGCTGCTTTGCGAACCCTTCACAAGATTGTACCCCCAATTGATGCCCACTACCCCCAATTGATGCTGACTACCTCCAATTGATGCCCACTACCCCCAATTGATGCCCACTACCCCCAATTGATGCTGACTACCTCCAATTGATGCCCACTACCCCCAATTGATGCCCACTACCAGCCACCATCATCCAACACTCACGGTGGCCCTGCGCTTGCGAGAGCTCTTCCTCCTCTTGAGCTTCCGCAGCTGCTCCTTGTGCTGGTGAACCATTTCCGTGAGCGATGCCACATACTCGTCCGTCTGCTGCAGCAGGAACGCCAGACGTTTGTCCTTTTCCTGGTCAATCAGTTTGCGATAGCCCTCTTCATCCTCAGCCTATACAGGTACAGTAAGTGGGCACAGAGAGGGTGAATCAAACATGCTGCATGAAGTTATTGTAATTACACCAGCCATATTTTTTACTAACAGGTGTTTCAACAAACCAAGTACATGTATGTTCACATGCCCAAACTGGCACATTTTTCCAGGCTATTTTCCAGGGAATGCTCCAGTCATGCTGATCACAATGGTGCGAATCCCAGCTTCGTATCTCATTCCAAGCCTAAGTTACGACAAAATAAGTGTGCTATAGCTGTTGTCGTAACTTAGGCTTGGAATGAGATACGAAGCTGGGATTCGCACCATTGTGATCAGCATGACTGGAGCATTCCAATGATGTCCATTTTACTGTGGGTTGAATTTTGACCCAAAATCATGAAAAAGCATGGATTATAGCCTTTGGTCGAGTGCGATTTTTGGCAAAAATGTGACTGACATCGAAATTCATTTCTAGGATATTATTTGAAAGCTCTCTTCATGCTGATCACAATGGTGCAATTCCCAGCTTCATATCTCATTCACATACCAAGATACAATCTTGGACGTTACTATGTTGTACAGTAGTTTATATGCTAGGGTTGGGCCTTAGTTAGCTAACATACGAAACAGAACATCACTTGAAAGATGTTCTCATGCTGATCACAATGACGCAACACCAAGCTTCATATCTCATCCAAATGTATGGATACAACATGACTTTCTTCGGACAATGAATATTCGGAGTAGGAATTATGCCAGCTAAGTACTATGTTAGGTAATAGTAGGTATCGTATCTTGGGCTAGGAATGAGATATGAAGCTGGGATTTGCACCATTGCGATCAGCATGAATGGAGCTTTCCAATGATGTCAATTTTGCTGTAGGTCGAATTTTTACCCAAAATCATGAAAAACCATGGATTATAGCCTTTGGTCGAGTGCGATTTTTGACAAAAATGTGACCGAGATTAAAAATCATTTTAAGGACCTCATTTGAAAGTTCCTTTTATGCTGACCACAATGGCACATATCCCAACTTCGTATCTCATTCACATACCCAGTGCAACAAAGTCTATTCCCAATACCAATACATACATGTACGTACTTCATAGCAACAAGTACCACTACAGCTAACCCAGTATACCGTCCCTAGCTTGACCTTCTGCGCTGAAGGTGGGCACTAATTAGCATGATACCTGCAATAATGCTGCAGTGGGCTATGCATTCCACAATCAGACTTGGCGGTTAACAATTAACATTTGTGTACATTGTACATGTACGTTAGGTAAATATTCAAACAAGTTTTGTGTGTTCTAACGCTAACCACATACGCACCATGAGCCTACGGAGTCGCTCCTTCTCAACCCTCTCCTGCTCCTTCTTCTGCTCCCGTTCGATCATGGCGTGGTGGCTCATCACTGCCTTGTTGAGGCGAGACACCCGCACCATGTTGTTGCGGTGGAACTCCTTGAAGTCACGTGCGTGTTGCATGATGCTGGAGAGGTACTCCTGCAAAGGGAAAATGCTCGTCAATGTGCGATATCTGCTGGTCATATCAGTAAATGAGCACATGACATGCATTGTACATGTACATGAAGCAAGCAAGCAGCTGTAAGGCGTGCAAGTAATTATTAACTCTAGTCTCGTCCCCAGGCCTCCGCCCAGATTTTATCTTGCAGCCGTGGAGAAAAACTTTTCTCCGCGGCTGCGAGATAAAATCTGGGTGGAGGACTGGGAATGAGGTTGGACATTCTAACTAAGAAGGATACCTCAAGACAGGCATATGGGGGGGGGGGGGGGGGGGGGGGGAGTATCAGGCTAAATGTGATTTCCAATTAAAGCACACCAACAGCTGCACTACACCTTCCTGCCCATACATCTGCTACATGTACATGCATACACACACACACAGTACACTCATTCACACACACACACACACACACACACACACACACACACACACACACACAACACCTGATGTTTCTGCCTCTTTCTTCTCTCCTGCTCCAACTTCTGCTGCTTCTCCAACTTCTCCGTAATCCTTGCCTCCCTGACCGACTGTCTCTTGGGTCGTTTGTATGCCTTCAAGTTCAGCGCCGTCTCCAGTGTGGTTGAACGACGAGAGCAAGACAAGACCTCGGCACGAAGCTGCTTCTGGAAGTTGAGCAGCCTTAGGGCTCGCAGCTCAATCATGGCGTTCCTTCTCATTTCATCAGGGAGGGTGTGTGGGAGCAGCTCCAGTTCCTGGATGCGGTGGGCAATCCGAGCTTGTATCCTGCGTGTGCGAGTAGAGGAACATATTGTGGACACCACCTTATGATAGAACAGCACTAGCCTCGTTCCCACGTGGCCTGGGAACGAGGCCAGAATAGCACATACATGTACATGCAAGCTGAAGACGGCGAGCGAGAGGGCAGACAGCTCAAGCACACGTACCTCGTCTCCCTCTCCTGCATGACGATGGTGGGGTCAATGCCTTGAGGCTTGGTCAGCGGGCTCAGCTTTACCTGTTTGACCATCTGGCTCTGCATCTTGGACTGCTGCTGCTGTTGAACTGACTGCTGCTGTGGGTGTGCATGGTGCTGGGGTTGCTGGCTGGAGGAGATCGGGACAGAGACACTGGGGGGCGGCGTAGCCACAGAGGTGTGTGACTGAGTAGATGTGCTGACAGTCTGGGCGGACGACATAGCTTGCTTCACCACCAAGGGAAGTTCTCCGCCAGGGGGAAGAGTGACATTCGGAGCCACTGTCAGGGAAGAGGGGAGGTTCTTCTGCTGGGGCGCACTTGGAGAGTGAGTCTGAGCTACCCCGGGGGATGAGGGATACAAGTTGATGCCTCCACCGGAGTCGCCGGACTGTGACTGGCTCGTGGGTTGGGATGACTGTGAAGTGGCAAGACTCGGGATGTTACCAGCAGAGCCAGTCCTCGGCAGCTGGGGAAACTGGGACGGCTGGCCGGGCATCGCCGACTGCTGGGGATTAGCCACCATTCCAGCTGCCTTGCTTGCTAGATTTGGATGCTGGCTGTACATTTGGGCTAGCATAGCTGCTGTTGGTTTCCGTCCATGTACGATACTCAAGAGGGCATCTGGAATGGCAACATTTCGTGCTAGAAGACGGTAAGCTTTGATCTGTGCGCTCAGCTGCTGTAGTTGAACCGTGTTCAGAGGTTTAATCATCCCGCCTCCGCCGCCCATACCACCTCCGAGGTATTGTGTAGGGGGGCCCCCAACCCCGGGCATGGGATGCGATGAGAGACCAGGAGGTGGGGGGACAGAGTGGCCATAGGGGTTCATTGGGTTAGGCATTGGAGCTCCGCCTCCTCCCATTCCAAGGGAGCTAGGAGGCATCTGAGGGGGCATGGGGCCATAGTGGGCCTCTGGGTCCATGAGGTGAGGATCCATCGGCTTCAGAGAAAGAAAAAAACTTATGATTGTGCTATTCATGAACTTCTAATTTGCACTTCATACCTTCGGATTCATCATTTGGGGGTAGGGACCAACGGGTGCCCCGCCAAAGAAGGGGTCACTGGGAGGGAGACCTCCGGCCATGATCTCAGCTCGTTTCTCGTCCCCTCTGTACCTTCCCTTGTCGGGAAAACAAGTAACGACTAACGTAAACGAACAAAGGCCTCGCGCTCGCTTTTGACTTCGTGCACGTGCCCACAATTCAAGGTCACGTGCGCACCCATGCTGGAATCAGAACCGGGAATAAACTCGTATGGAACGTGGACGGTGATGGTGAGATGCATTCCCAGACCAACAGACTACAGGGCTCTTGTTCTCATGGTTCTCATCTTATTGGTTCAACAGCTTGTAAATGCAGTTGCCCGCTACTAGTGAATGGCTGTGCACACAAACTGGACTGCTGCGATCACAGTATGCTTCTCTGGCTGTGGACCAGCTAGCGACATCAATTGCGTCCATCCTCTCTACCCAGGGACGCCCTTGCTATCACGACTCAGAGTGAGCTTTCCCCTAATCTGCTATCTCTTTCACTTTTATTGCAGGAAGATTTGAATTTGTCCTTTCCTGCAGGCATCCCAGTGAGGGTGTGATAGAGATACCACCACAAGTACTTACAGAGCTATCTGACATGAGCATCCCGATTCTCCGCTATCCTGAGGCTCTGGTTGTTGTAAGTCTCTGACCTTGTACCTTTGATCCATAGTCTATTCCAGTTATTGCATTCCACGTATGCAGGTAGAAGCCCTGCTGAAGTGCAGACCAATCACTCCTGTGCTAAGGTCAGCATTTTAGCTGAGGAGAATGATAGCTAGCAGTTACTTTCTCCCGATAACGTGTATATCCATGCAATATTTTGCTGACAATATACACTTCAGTGACCTCGGCGAGGGTACGACAGCGTGTGGACTCTCTCCAAAGTTTCTGGAAGCTGTTACAGCCTTGCAGAAGGGAGGAGAAAGTGGCTATGGTAACAATAACCTCATTCCCAGGCCAGAGTTTATCTCTGGCCTGTGAACGAGGCTATGGTACCATGTAGAATTGCATCCGTTGGCAGGTGTTCAACCAGCTGTGAACCTCAGCTATGAAGCACGGACAAATCTGTGGAGGAGACACCTGCCAAGCTTTGAGCAAGAGGTATAGTAATCATCATTCCCAGGTCACGCATGGACTGGGAAGGAGGCTATTGTGTAGTGTGTGTGTGACTGGCCTCATTCCAATACTGTAGCCTGGGAATGAGGCTAGTATGTGGTAGTGGAGAATGTGGGCCTCTTCCAGTAAAGATGTTGAAGCAATGGACCAGAGATGGCTTAAGAAGTATCTGCTCTCTCCCTCTTTCTCCCTCTTACGTATGTGAAGCTTCTGGACCTTGTGGAGACGGTGAGAGCACACCACTCTGGTGATACTGTCGACGTCAAAACTATCCTTCATTCCAGGGAGTTGGTATGCGATGTGTTCAGAAGTGCATCACTATCACTAGTGCTAGAATATCACTCTCAATTTCTGTAGCCCAAAGCTTGCGTGGAGTATCCACAGCTTTTCATCTTCTGTGAGGAGTTCTTCAGGTATACCTACGTGGATGAGTGGAACATATCTCTACTAGCAGCTTCGTATATAGCAGCTAAACTACATGTATAACAGGGTACATGTTGATTTTAGCCTTGGTTAACATGAACGGGACTCTGAATGTTGTTTGGTGTTAGATCTGCATGCTTAATTTTCAAGCCCTACATGTGCATACTTGGTAAGGTCTTGTATGTGAAAATCGGCCTGGTCGTGTCTTCAATGGAGCATGCCAAGTTTTGTTTCTGATGAGGTAGGTGGGAGGGGCTGCTTTTGCAAGCCCGTTCAGTGAACTGCAGCCAATCAAGGACAAACTTCTCTCATGAATGTTACCAGGCTCTCTCCTCCATCCCACCTGCTACCCCCCTTCCTCTTTGCTGGTATTTTTGCTACTTCATCGCATGCAGGGTACTGATCATAGCGTCACGTGCTGCACCGATGGTGGTACGACTCGTGGAAAACTTCAACAGCTCACTTCTTGCAGCACGCACACACACACAGCTGAAGGTCTGAGATGTATAATTGCGCATAATTATTTCTGTAGTTGACCTTTGTCCTCGGCGTTACATACAGATTTTGGTCAGCGTAACTGTTCCACAATTTGATGTTCAGAAGTGGATTTCTGTGGTCAACCAGCACCACAGTACACTACATGTATCAGGTGAAGCACTAGCCTCGTTCCCAGGCCTTCTCACCCCAGTGTTTGTTGCTTGCAGTGCCTCCACTGCATGACCAATTGTTAGTCACTATGGCATGCTTGGTCATATGTCAATCACGTCCAAACCTAAACAGCCTACCAGTATATTGGATGGACATGAAAGATGTCCTAGACCGAAAAGAAATCATTTTCACCGGCCGGGTCTGGTTGAATCATGACCAGTATTTTACCAGCATTTTGTTCCCCCATCTGTAGGTCCAGTTCCCATGCAAGACGACAATATACAGTGTTCTGGTACCAATACTCCTACGCAAAGGATTCATCTGATTGACATACTAAAATAACTGAACACAACTCAAAAAGCTCTATATAAGAAATAAAATAATACTCCTAATCTTGCTAGCGTTGTGGTCCAATTCTAGAAAATCAGCCGATATTACTTAATAGTATGTGAAAGGATTCACCTGTTTAAAAATGAACACAACAAAGAAAATAAATATTCCAAATCAAGATGCTGTTAGGTCCAATTCTAGACCCAGCCAAGAATCAGATCTTCAGCTGCCACACTGTGACAGTCTTCCCGCCAACGGTAGTTTCGTCCAATAGATTGAACCTGTGTGAATGTGTGTGTGTGTGTGTAATGGTGTGGAGGTGAGCATAATGATTATCATGCAGAGAGAAGTATTATTTCTTTACCATTTCCCAATATACTGTCCAATCTTCTCCCCATCCCACTTCTTTGAGGCAGCAAACACAGCCAGACCCCTCGGACTAAGACACTCCCACAGCTTGCACAGCCAGCCCTTTGGCTCGGCCAGCCGATCCAGAAACTCGAACAGTATGAGATCAAAGTCTTCTATCTCATTGGAGATCCACGTCAGCTGTGTATGGGAGGAGGGAATGAGGGTGAGAGGGTGAGTGAAATGTGTTCGTGACTGGGTGTGTGAGCGTGTGCATACATGCATGAGTGAGTGTGTGTGTGGCTGCAACTCAAGAGAAGTACACGTACTCTAAGAGGGGATTGCACATGGTACCTGCTTGAAGACCACTCGTTCAGGGTCCACTCCCTCAAAGTCGGTTGCCCTGGCAACCTTCTGAGGCGTCCCATACTCCAAGGCCTCTCCTCGCTGCAGTCTCATTCCAGCATCGATGAAACGTGCACCGTAGTCCACTCCGACCACCTTCTGGAAGACCCTAGTCAGGAGTATGCTGGTGAGGCCTGCTCCACAGCCGAGTGTGATCGCACTGGTTTTCGCCTTGTTGAACTTCTGCACGGCACTCTCGATCAGATGGAACAAAGGCAAAGTGTAGCTCTCCGCCTGTGCAAGAGATAAGCCCAGTGCTAGCCTCATTCCCAGGCCTTCTCACCCCAGCGTTTGTCACTTGCAGTACTAATGTTGGGTAAAACTCGGCCTGGGAACAAGGCTACCTCAGCGTGGATAACATTCAGTGTTCCATGTCGTTAGCGATATATAAGCGCATGGGGTGATAATCTGGGAACAATTATAAGACTGAAGACAATTACACTGTATATGCACTGACATCCCATAAATCTCCATTACATCATCAGAAGACAATATCATTGGTCCAATGCATGGCTGCTACACAGGCTCCTTTTAGCTACTTGATAGACCACACCCCATTGGCGGATGGTATATGTGGATGAACATTACAGGGTTATATTTGGTTCAAAGCAGCAAAAAAGAACTGCTTTCTCAAGTGGAAATCCAAATGCTTGATATATTGAACACTAGCTGTTTGTACGCCACCTGCACACACCCTGGCATGCTGCTCCTCCAAGATGGCATCCAGAGCACTCTCTGCGTCATACAGGTACTGAGGGTTGGCAGTGGCTTGGTAAGACAAAGCTGGGTCCACACCTCCCACGGTGATAGGGTTGTCTATATACAGGCAGGAGGGAGCACAAGTACATGTACATGCACACATTGCATCATTATGATGTCATCACAGTGATTGTCATTGTCATCACTAAGACATCATGATGTCATCACTAATGATGTCATCACTGATGATATCATAACACTAAGATGTCATAACACTAATGATGTCATCACTGATGAAGTCATAACACTATGACATCATACTGATGTTATCAAATATACATTGCATCATCATGATGTCATCATCACCATGTCATAATCATATCATCCGCAACTCTTACCAGTGACCCCAGCTCCAAGCACAAACACATCGGTCATACAAAACTTCACGGGGGTGGGGGGAGGGGTAGAGGGTGGATTGGGCAGAGAGCGTACCATACGGAACCCCAGGTGCTGGAAAAAGTGCCTCCGAAAGGCAAACCGACTAAAACGAGATGCTTCGTCACCAGTTGAGGCCCATGACCCACCCTTCATATAGAGAAGGGGAACCGAGAGTAGGGGGCGGGGTGACATGTAGGGGAGAAGGGGGAGGGGAGGGGGACAATATGACGGAGGTACGTACGGGGCAACCACTAGCCAGTATCCAAGGGATTGATGCAAACATTTCCAGCAATGGCTTGGAAAATATGGTCTCTGAATGTACCCTTGGACAACGAAGAGCTAGTGGCTGCGCTGCTCCAATGCACCATGCATGCAATAAATGCACAGTAATGTAAGATTGTGTATTAGACGTAATGTTTCCACACATTTGCAAACATATGGCCCTTTCAACGTTCTTCAGGTTTCCTCTGCGACTCCAGATCACTGAACTATCCACAAAGACTGCTGGTCTTGCAAGAGCAAATATCTCACCCAAATCACTGGATTCCAGAGAACCCAATATGACTTGTACATATTACCGTAAACTCTGGTTATAAACCACAACTCGCATGCATGATCGAGGCACCATTTATTCAGCATGTCTGAGGCGAACTATGCTAGGTGGTTGCCCAGAAGACGAACCAAAGCTTTAGGCAAAGCAACCGCTCGTCAGAGCTTCTCCTTGCTTCTTGGGTATCAACAACATGACTTTCTCCTAGTCGGATGATGGGGTTGCTCTATGTATTGTCGGTATCGATCGCAATCACTTTTGGGGCATGGCTTTATCAACCAGAGTTTATGCTAAGTACTGATTTAGCTGTGGAAGCTTAACATACAAGTAGTGGCTTACCGTCTGTATGAAGCTACAGGTCGGGGGAGAGAGATATACAATACTAGGTTTTTAAAATAAGAGAGGGGGTCGGGCTTTGAGGGTCCACTTGCTCGGGTTGCAATTATCTCTACATTACAGAGGGGGGCAAAGAGCCAAGAACATTAGTCCACACTCAAACAATTTCACACACAAAGATGCAGGGAATTCTGGAATGCATATATTATAATCACAATGATTAAATTGGCTCTGATAGGTAGGTAGCATTTTTGGGAATATTACTAGATGCCCTCTGATTGGTCAAAATCTATTGTTTGTTGGTCATTCATCATACGGTACACTATATAACTGTCATCGTGAAAATTTAATCATAGCTATGCATCTTCACATCCATGGGTCTTCCTTCAGTCCGGTTGATATGTCAGGAACTGACTACAAGATCCAGTAAGCTTAATTTCGCTTAAATAATCAACAATTTTTTTCCCATTCGCATATCAACCGGAACTGCATTACTCCATATGAATCCCATTCCAAGAGCCATTAGCTCCTGGATCCCACTCCAAGAGTCATAAGCTCCTGCAGGAGCTGTTGCGTAAGTATCCAACCCCTCCCTCACACACTGCAACCGGATTTGCGAAATCTGGCACTTCATAAATGTACACTTCTCTATAGCCATATAGCTAGCCGCATTCCCAGGCAACAAGGTTAGTCCATAAGTGCTTTCATCTCGTCATTTTGACCTCAGAAAATGCTGATTGCAATCGACTGGAACCCCCTTCAGAGAATGTGCTGCTGACCGAATTTAGACTGCCAAACTGCTGGACACTAGTGGCTGCAGCTACGTGAAAAATTTGGAAGTGCTGGGTTTCAAAATCCGGTTGCATGCTGATGAATGACCAACTCCGGCGTATCTCACTTCCTATCAAGGCTTGGGAAGTTGGCAGTGAATCAAATACCTGGGACCCTTATTTCTCACCATCATCATTGTGTGTCGGCCGTCGAAACAGGGCGAGGAGAAGTCGTCGTAGAGGAAGTTAGTCTTGAACCCGTTGAATCCATTGAAGTGGTCTTCTGACCACTCCCAGACGTTGCCGTAGGTGTCGTGAAAACCCATCGAGTTTGGGGGGTACATGTTGACGGGCTGCAATGGCGGGAAAGGAAGAGGGAGGGGGGGGATGAGAGGGGGAGGGGGAATGAAAAGTGGAGGAGGAATGAGAGGGGGGAGGGGGAATGAGAGGGGGGAGGGGGAGGGGGAATGAGAGGGGGAGGAGGAATGAGAGAGGGGAGGGGGAATGAGAGGGGGAGGCAGGATCGAGATGAAATAATGTTTTGTCTTGTTGCTATGGTAAGGGCACATAATATGTTCTTGTATCCGCAAGTGAACTGGAAGACATCCCAGAAAGAGTTATCTTTTTTCGTAATGGACTGCATATGACACACCTTGGCACTGCAGATTTAATGTGAACAGTATCTCTCAATTGCATAGCCTTCGAATTGGCAAGCCATAACTCAGCCGCTGATGCATTTTTCACACAGGAAGCAATGTAGTGTGCAAATTCCATGCAAAGGTGTGAAACTTCAGAGTCACCAGGTCTGCAAACGTGCAGGGCTGGAGGCAAATTCCTGTTGCAAGCTTACGGAGCTCACTAAACAACATCACACTCTGAGGTACATATACTGAAGCTGAGTCCTGGGTCCACATTCCAATGTGCAGCATTGCGGGGGCCAGTGAGCCGGAGCGAGTGCACGTGCAGAACATAGAGCAGTCGCATGCACGTGACTGTCATCAGAATGTGACTCAGCATAGCACAGCCTCAAGCTATATGAGTCCCAGATGACAGGGTTCACATTCTAACTAAGAATATACATGTATGAATGCACAGTACATTTGCTGTGCGTCATGGTAACCGCACTTACACTGGAGGAACCATACTTGAGATTGATGTTGGCCGGGATGTCAAGATTGTAACAAGGATCGCAGTTAACGTCCTTGGTGACAGGCTGTGAGAGTGTTTGGTGTGTGTGTATTTGTGTGTGTGTGTGTGTGTGTGTGTGTGTGTGTGTGTGTGTGTGTGTGTGTGTGTGTGTGTGTGTGTGTGTGTGTGTGTGTGTGTGTGTGTGTGTGTGTGTGTGTGTGTGTGTGTGTGTGTGTGTTAATTGACAGTAATATCATATGCTTGGGCTGTGGTATTTGAACAGGAGGGGTCACATAGCAACGATGTATAGGAGCTGGTTATAAATTAAGCCACAGAAACTGACAGCCTGGCTGTATACAGAGAATGGGCTGGAGCATCGAAGGCTGCATAGTCCGGCCCTTCATTGTATGTATTCAACATGTGACAAACTCACACTACTGTGTGCTTATAATTACTCCCAAATATTTCAGTTGCCAGCTAGCTGGCTACTACCACTGGCTTCTTTGTGTGTTGTGGCGTCTGAAAAGGTCTCTGGAAGGTAACCATGCAGGCACCTGGAGGTACTTGCCCAGTGGGGTTTCCAACCATTCAAGAACAAACCACTTTGGTTTTCTAAATTGGTTTCCCTGTTGGCATGCTATATAGGGCTATTTCAGTTGCCATGGTAACTCAATATACTGACAGGGTCTCCCCGGATGAGGTGGTGCTCGGCCTCAGTCGGCAGGCGATATTCTGGTCCCTTCCAGGTGCAGAAGGCCTTGGCCTCATGGTAGTTCACGTCCACCGGCCACTCCCACGGCATGTCGATTACATCATAGATCGCTCGGTACCTGTGAGGAGGAGTTAAATATATAATTATGTATGTATGTGTGTACAAAAAGGGTAAGAGAATTAAGCTAGCTAGTTACATATAAACATGCAGCAACAGAATTCCACCATTTGCTGGTCCCAGAATTTTCTCCAAATTAAGCTTACATACATGCATGATCGTTGTAACTAGTGGAATGCATGCAGGACATTGGAGGGCGAGCCTGAGCCAAGTGCTCACGCGTGCAGGACATGCAAGGAGCAGTTGCATTCACGATTGTCATCATGTGACCGGGCAATGAGCACAGAAATTATGGCACTAAACATACACTCGTGCACATCACAGAAAGTGTGCGTTGACCAGGTTAGCGTTTATAGCTAGCTGAAGCAGTCTAGCAGCAACGTCACCACCGGCCATGGTGGTACATGTAGGTCCACGAGCTGTCTCCGTCTTTGTCAGTGTCGCCACCGAGGAGGAAGAAGGTTCATGGTGCTCTAGCCAATGTCCACGAGTGGTCTCCGTCTTTGTTGTCACCATCGTTCGTCGAACAGGTAGCTAGACGGTTCATCGAGTTTGTTGAATTTGAATATTGTGCACATGCAAGAGATATTCGCTGATTTAAAATTTACGGTAAGTGCAAGATCCACCAAACATCAAACATCAAACATACACACGCACCGCGCAACGAAGTCACGCTAGTGTGGGGCTCGCTCAGCAAATATATCAACATAAGAACTCACTTGAACTTGCTCTCCACGGAATCTCCATTGGTCGCGCTGCCATCCGGGGACGAGTCTCCATTGGTCGCGCTGCTCTCCTGGGACAATGGCTTCAGGTTGCAGTGGGAGTAGGAGGCAAGTTCAGAACCACAGTTGGACTTGCACCCGTCCCCACACACCCAGAACAACGGGTGCCTTGCCTGGCGGAACTGGGCCCACTGCCAGCCTGAGTGTGTGTGAGTGTGTGTGTGTGTGTGTGTGTGTGTGTGTGTGTGTGTGTGTGTGTGTGTGTGTGTGTGTGTGTGTGTGTGTGTGTGTGTGTGTGTGTGTGTGTGTGTGTGTGTGTGTGTGTGTGTGTGTGTATGTGTGTGTGGATGTGTGTGTATATGTGTGTGGAGGAAAGGGAAAGAGTTAAAAAAAAACAATGGATAGAGCTAACAAAGTATAATTTTTCGTCTCGTACCCAACCCCAAAAATGGAAATGGGAATCTGACATATATACAACATCATCATACTACGGACCAGCTGTTTAAAGCCAAGCATATGCCGACTAGACACACCTTCCTCAGTCCACAGCTCTCTTCGCTGGTACCCTCCGTCACGGACAAACTCGTGAAACTCTTGATTGGTGACAAGATATTTGGTAGCCTCAAACTCAGGAACTCTGCATGAGCATATGTCGGAGGAGAAGGTGAGAATGTCAAGATAGAAATGTGTAAGGAGAGGAGGTGAGGGCCGGATGAGCCCAATCTCATGTCCCACTCACTTCATTTCCTGCTTGCCGTATTCGTTGTCCCAGCCGTAGGAGGGGAAGTCGGCAGGCTTACCGAGGGTCATCTTACTTCCTGCCACTCTGACAAACTCATTAGGACCAGCTGGCTCATCTAGGAGGGAGGGAGGAGGGAGGGAGGGAGGGAAGGAGGGAAGGAGGGAGGAGGAGGGAGGGAGGAGGGACGAAGGAGGGAGGGAGGAGGAGGAGGAAGGGAGGAGGGACAAAGGAGGAGGAGGAAGGGAGGAGGGACAAAGGAGGAGGAGGAAGGGAGGAGATTATGTAATTGCCTGTTTGGTATCATTGTGTGTAAGTCTCCATTATATTTCGCATGAAGCCTCAAGACACGCTGCGAAAATTTGACAGAAATTAATCTTGAAACTTTGATTTGAGGAACAGTATAGTATTACGTGGAGAAGGAGAGTCCAAGAACCACTCACCCATCCTGGCAGGGGCATACTTCCAGTTCTCGGGCCTCTGGAGTACGTGTGCCGGCAGCTGTCGAATGAGAACGGAGGAGGTCTCGAAATGGATCCTGAGAGGAGGACAATATGCCAATGAAGTTCAGGATTCAACCAACCAGAAGGATGCATTTGACCTCCAGACAGGAAGTAAAATTGATATAGCTAGGTGTTGGACAAACTAATGGTCTTATCCCCCCCCCCCCCCCCCCCCCCCCCCCCCCCCCCCCACCCCCACCCCCACCCCTAGCCTCGTACCCAGGCCCTCATGCGGAACAGGGCCTGGTGACACATGGCAAAATTCCCGTATGTGCTCAGTCAGCATAATTGCGTAATCAATTACATTCCTTACTTGGATGCATTCGAAATCACGTGGAAGGTAGCTGTTGGTGATGGCTAAGTAGCAAGTCCTTGCCAAGGAGCGACCAGAGGTGAGTCTTGAAGGCTAGAACAGCGGTTTTATCGAACGGCTACACTTTTCACAGGGTGAAGAATGTAATTACTATGCAGTAATTGGCAATGGACGAACGTGATTTGCCTACCCGAAATCAAGACTGCTGAGCTCAGCACATACGGGAATTTTGCCAAGTGTCACCAGGCCATCTTCCGCGTTCCGCGTGAGGGCCTGGGTACGAGGCTAACCCACCCCCATTCAGAGGCAGTACATAACTACATCTGGGCCACGTGCCCTAGTAATACTATCTGCTAGTTTATCACAGTGAATGTTTTGTATCACTGGTACCCATTCTTAAACAAGTGTGTGAATGTATGGGGCTGTGCTGGTACGGATTGCTAACCAAAATTTAATGTGCGAATGTATGGGGCTGTGCTGGTACGGATTGCTAACCAAATGTGTGAATGTATGGGGCTGTGCTGGTACGGATTGCTAACCAAATGTGTGAATGTATGGGGCTGTGCTGGTACGGATTGCTAACCAAATGTGTGAATGTATGGGGCTGTGCTGGTACGGATTGCTAACCAAATGTGGGGCTGTGCTGGTACGGATTGCTAACCAAATGTGTGAATGTATGGGGCTGTGCTGGTACATATTGCTAACCAAATGTGTGAATGTATGGGGCTGTGCTGGTACGGATTGCTAACCAAATGTGTGAATGTATGGGGCTGTGCTGGTACGGTTTGCTAACCAAATGTGTGAATGTACAGCTGTGTTTGTGCTACCGCAGTTTTCAATTCAAAGGTGTCTCAAGCAAGCAATGATGGACAGTACAATTGGGTCAGCCTCCCCAGGGCTGCACGTGCTTGTTAACCAAATATTAGCCTCGTTCCCAGGCCGCGTGGGAATGAGGCTATAGACCAAATGTGTGAATTAATGTATGGTTGTGCTGGTAGCGGATTGTTAACTAAATGTGTGATTGTTGGGCTGCATGTGACAGTAGCTAAATCTGCTACGGACTGTTAACTAAATGTGGGAATGTACCACCGCAATGTGTTGATCACACTAAACCCCTGGAATTACTGGCACGGATTATTAAATAAACGTGTGATGCACGGCGGTGTTTGTGCTACTGCAGTTTTCAAGGCGCCTCAAGCAAAGCAAATATGATGGACAGAGCAGTTAATCGACCATGCAGTTGCAGGGCCTTTCCAGACATGGTTGGTTTGGCCAAGTATGAGATAATATTATGGTGATCGACTCCCATACCTCAAAATTCATTAATCACATGGTGGCAACTATCAGATTCATCATCGTTGCAATAGCCCATAACTTCTTGCAGGTATGCAGCCATTTAGGGTCTAGAGCTCGAGCTGTCTCCCTGGCAACCCAAATATCACAGCTGCACATTCTGTTTGGTGGTTTGTGACACCTTCCTTTTGCACTCTTGGTACGTATGAATCCACAGAAAAATATGGGACCAGCTGATTCCAGCTGTCTGCATGTCTCTCTCACCGTTTGCTACACTGCCTACGATGAGAGGAGATCCCCTGTGGATGGGATTACAGGCCTGGGTGGATTGACTGTACTCGCTCAGTTTGCTCAGCTTGAGGCATAGGTGGTCCAAGGGAATATATATCCTCCGCGAAGGACTTATTTCTATTCTCGACTGCTATATATGGTATTCTGGGAAGTTAACATTCAGGAGTTGACGTTCTGGGAATATACCATCTGAAGGTCATGTGACTAGACACGTACCTCTCGTGCTCCATGCCCATGAACAGGGACCACTGCAGGGGAAAGGGAAGAGCATTTTCAGAATAGAGCTCACCAATTTTGAAGGAGTACATACTCTGGTACTCAGAACTGGAAGGAAATTATAGCCCTGCAGTTGCTATGTGGTTGCTGAGATTATAGACTGGGTTACACCCCACAGAAGAGCTATAGCAACCACATATAGCAACAAGCTATATAAATCATCCTCCTACTCAGGAGGCTGTGGTTTATAAGCTAGACACCAAAGGGTGGACACCCTTGATTATATAAGGGCACGCCCTTGGGTGTCCAGCTTATAAACCACGCTTATAAACCACCTCCTCCTCCTCCTCCTGGTGAAGGTGATTTAACTAATTCTCATCATCACACTATGTGCAAGCTGTTTAACAATAGCAGCTGCTTGCAGGGCTTCAGTACATTGGAAGTGTTACAGTATATTAATGTGTGGTTAGCAGTGAGGAAGCCACTCCTTAATTCGTATACATTATTTCACTAAATTACTAATTACAAGTAGCTTTGCTTTCTTGCCCCATCATTCACCTATGTGAGCATGCAGTCTGGCGCCCAACAGCTCGAGATCTCCATGCAGAGGTCCAATGAACTCTCACCTCTGTTTGCATTAGCACATCACAGACATTTACCTCTTCAGAATATGCTTCAGAGGTCTTGCCTCCCTCACTGCGTCTGCTTGAGCCTGGTGCAACTCCCTACTCAGACACACCAACAGGCTTGTGCAATGGCGAGCATTGACATCTTGTCAATACATTAATAAGTACAAAGTCGCAGGTGTATGGTTCCGCCCACTGAACACCCAATTCCGTTAGTCACACAGCATCACGTAAGTACAAAGGTCGCATATGTCACTAATGTAGTCCCACCTACTACCATCACTTTCTCACACTATAACCTCGTTCCTGGGCCCATGCGGCCTGGGAATGAGGTTATCTCTCACACACACACACGGAGAAAGCTAGTCATGGGCTGGTAATCTGTGGCAGACCCAAGGATGGTCCTGAGTGACGGGCAGCTCCAGAGGTGCGTTCTCAATGGTGTCGATGACGAGCTCTCGAACCTGCCGACGGTACTCCAGCACCTCACTCAAACGAGGCCACTTGAAGGAGCCGCCCATTCTGTAGTTTTCCTGGAGAGTCAAGAAGAAGACATAAACACAGTTCTAGCCAGTCCAGAAAGATCGGCCCACTTAAAATTTCGGTCAAGTTATGGCCCAAAGCGGCAATAGGGAAAACCTAACTGCTGCAGAGATCTGAGCAACAAGTTGGTTCTGGCAAGCAAGCGTGACAGCTGGAATATCTGTTGATTTGTTGTAATTACTCAGTTCGGTTCATTGATTTGACAACCCAGGAATGCCGCATCCCCAATACTGGAGGTTGTCATGCATGTCCTGGGCCCGGACCATGCATTAATGGGGGATGGTGATGACATCATCACCGAGCAGCTGCTCAAACTCAAATTTTTCTGGAAGGGCAAAGGGTAATTTTTAAGAAGTAATTAACCACCTTTCAACAGAAAAACCAAGGGCTTAATTTTGTGGGATTCAAACCCAGGACAGAGCCTGTCATGAGTTGCATGAGCATGCACTTGAGACTCTCACTCGACCCACCACACACCCTCAAATCTGAGCAACATCCCGGGGTGTGAACATGCTATGGTGTCACCGGTTCCCATCTCCTAACCCTTCCAGCACAGCTGCTGAGTAAAGCTCAAAGCTCTAAGGATGCATGGGCAACTCCAATTACCGTAGTTTCTGATTCATGGACCGCATAATTGTAATGTCGATCGGCCTTAATTATAGCCTTCACTACACCACATTATCCAGTCTGGTAGGGAGTAGCCTTGTTCCTGGTACGGAGGAGAAGAACCGGGCACCAGGCCGGGTAGAGTGGGATTTTCAAAGAAAGGGTTTACGTTTTTGTATGCAAAAAGGCACCATTCTAAGATGAGCCTCACTATTGTAATGTCGATTGGCCTTATAGCCTTCACTACACCACATTATCCAGTATGGTAGGGAGTAGCCTCGTTCCTGGTACGGAGAAGAACCGGGCACCAGGCCGGGTAGAGTGGGATTTTCAAAGAAAGGGTTTACGTTTTTGTATGCAAAAAGGGACCATTCTAAGATGAGCCTCACTATTGGCATTACACAATGCCATGCTTATATAGCAAGTACAAAAATGCATTAGCTATTACAACACTTGGCACACCCTATCTTATCAGCTTCACATACCCACACGCCAAGAAGAGGAGGATATTACACTACCAGACTGGCCCTCCCCCTCCCATCCGCCCCTTATCCCTCTCTTTCACTCCCCCCCCCCCCCCCCCCCCCCCCCCCCACCTGTGCTAATAGCTAATTAACTTACAGTATCGTCCCAAGACATCTCGTCCACCCCAGTTTCAAACATGATTTCAAAGTGCCGGTTGACTCTCTTCTGCATTGAAGAAGGAGAGGTATACATCTTATACAGCACACTAAAGGGACAAACACACATAAGTAGAAATGCAGCATCAGAATTTAATTAACTACTTTCTTATTATTTTGACATCATGACAATCCACCATTTCATCAAAGTACACCATTAGCAGGGCCATGCAGGCAATAGTACTGCAAATCCCAGCTAGCTAGGTGCTAGCTAGGTTGCCATTATATTTCGATCAGTTATAGTCTACAGTGGAGCCATGTATATATAGTGTCCATCCTTGCGATACAACCAGTTGGTTGTCATAACGAAGGAGAGGTGCTTATTTCTTCAAGTGGAAACTGCACTACTATTAGCTGGTGCATCTTAGTAGTACCATACTACAAACTAGACCCAAACATTGTCAGTAGTAAAATACAAGAGCTGAACACAACCTTCTGTCACTATGGAAACAGGGTAAGTTTGCAGTCTGTTCACCAGGGACCTGTTGTCATGGTTACACTGGCAACCAGTCAGACAACAGAGGAGTCAATCAACCTGTCAATATTTACACAGGTGGGAGGTAATTGGAGGTGTTTGCAGCCAATTGGAGGTGTGCACAGCCAGCTAGCTGCAGTTGGGACACCCATGAGCAAGGGTTGGGGTACCGCTTGCATGCCATTAAGCATATGATGACCGGGTTCCAAGTGGAAAATGTAATGCTGTACTGCTGGTCGTACTGCACATGGCCCGATATGCAACTCCCTATTGCCTTCCTGCAAGCTTCTACAGCCTCTCTCTGCTTCAGTAACAACTTTCGTACCCCTTTCTCCCTCTGGTAACATGAGCCTCGCTGCCAGATTATATAGACGGCTTCACCAATGACTTTGCACATTTAATGTGACACACCAATCTTCCAGGTATCTTTACCAAGGGAAATGTCAATTGCATGGCCATCCGAGGGGGCTGTATGCTTAGTTAAAGACTATTCTCCCATGCAAGCTTATATAACTGCTGGCCTCGATCATTCCTGCCAGCAAGAGCTTGTTGACATAGAGGGTGGCAGTGTGGCAGAGGTAGAAAATCAGCGGGAGTCGCAGGCGATCCGGACATTTGCAGAAATACTGTTCATCTGAAAGAAAAGAGAAAGAGATAGAGTAGCTACTCCCATTGCAGCAGCATCTAGCCAGCCAGTGCATAAATTGGCAAGTTAGATGAAAATTAGGCCCAATGAAAAATTGAACATCTGGTCACCACAGACACGTCTTTATCAGAAAGTTGGCAGAGCCAATCAGATTGCAGAGCATTCCATATCAGTCACGTGATAGCTGCTCTAGTGAGCCAGCCAACTCAGGAAGCACAATCATGCCACACGTTGCTTCCCATACTTCCTCCCACAGGCAAGAAATGGGGAAGACAACACGCAACCATTCTCACCGATCACCGAGCTTCCTTGCGACATTTGTGAACGCATCAACATGTGGCAAATTGCCCAAATTGTGTAAAAATGTGTACATAGCTAACACCCCCTTCGAAAAAATGCTCAAATTTTGCTAAATTCTAAAGCACAGTTTTGCAAGGATTCCTACTACTTTGGTTGGGTACAAATTGGGATTTGTGCCTAATGTTTCATTTTGCAGTTGTTCACATTCGCTATGACACCAAGTTTATAGAACTCTTTTGTGCCATGAAAACATGTCTTAGTGACCAGGTGTTCTTTCCCCCCTTGAAACATTCGTCCCACGAAACTAACCCCAAAAAATAATTCATCAACCATCCAGACACATCTGCAGCTAAGGATCATCCACATAGCCATAGGAACAACCCATCCGGAAAAGGCAACACATGCGCTCACCTTTGATTGCAGTGAACACGAGTTCATCGAGGTCGTAGGAGTTCTCAAAATACTCGCGGATTTGCCTGTGGTGCATTTGTGGACATAAAGTGGGCGAAAAATAAATTTTTCATAATGAAAAGGTACCACATGCAGCTATATTATTTGTAGCGGACTGAGTATGGTACGCAAGAAATTACACAACAGACCTGCGAGTGCACTTGCCGAGGTCGCAGGGAGGCAAGGAGCGAAAGGGGTACTTCTTGCCCGCCAAGGAGAGGGTTTGCTCGTTCTTCGGTGTCGTAGACACAGGCATTGTGCTTGCATGTACCTTGACGCTTTCGAACAGAATGCAGCAGCCCTTGGAAATAAGTTATGTTGATGACTACAACTCAGCAACGATTAACGCAAATTACGTAATTAGCCCCACGCCCTTTCCAGCGGCAGCCCCACCCCTCTCCACCCTCCCGGTGCAGGATGGGTGGAAGGGGAGGAGCTGGTAGTGGTCTAGGCGGGAGGGGGTGTGTCAGCTCAACCTTGCAAGCGGGAGGGGCGGGGCTCGAGGTTTGGAGGAGGGGCTGGGTGGCACATACACCCCCACCGTCCCACCTCCTTCCTAATAATCCGATTTCGAATTTCAGAGCCAGCGCTGCATGCTCTAGAGGAGACGGGTAGACATGGAAGTAAGTATTTCGGAGTATTTCTACGAGCGCAGTGGTCCGAAAGGCCATCGATGTGGCTACTGTGGATCGGACGACGCAAACACATCCAACGGAATGTGGACCCACCACCTAACGTGTCAGGATTACCAAGATCTGATTGAGAGAGGTTGGCGGAGGAGTGGCAAGTATTGCTACAAGCCCGTGATGGACAAGACCTGCTGTCCATTGTATGCCATCCGCTGCGAGGCGACCAAGTTTCGCCTCTCTAAATCGCAGAAGGGAGTCGTGATGAAGATGAATAACTTTCTTGAACACGGTAGGAAGGAAAGGAGCTCTATGGAGAGCGTTCAGCACGCAGTTGAGGATCAGGGCAAACAAGCAGACGGTGATAGTCAAGCTCCGGGTGTGCAAGCAACTTCAGCTGCCAAAGATCCCAAGATAGTTCGCCCGGGAGTTGGCCCGGATCCTGCCAAACCACCTTGCAGAAAGGCAAAGCTTGTCCGAAAGGAGCAAAAGCTACGGAGACATGCTGCAAGGGAGGGAGAGGGATCCCCGGGAACTACCGACAAACAAGACCAGCCCTTCTTCACTGGTGTAAGTACTTCAGAACAATCAACTTCAGCTGCCGCAAAGAGCCCAGAGGATTCAACTCCAAATTTCCTGAAGGTTGGACCGGACGGAAAGAAACCTCTAGAAATGTTTCTCTTTCCCCCCGCCTCAGACAAACCACCAGCTCATACACTCAAGATTAAACTTGTCCGTTCTTCACCTCCTTCAAAAGACTTCAAAGACACTTTCAAGGAGAGCTATACTGTGTACAAGAAGTACCAGATGACAATTCACCATGATACAGAGGACAAGTGTACTGAGCGTGGATACACACGTTTTTTGTGTGATTCTCCGCTCATTCCGTGCAAAGGGGCACCAGGTTGGTCGTGCGATTATGGCTCCTATCACCAGCAGTACTACATAGATGGGAAGCTTGTGATGGTGGGCGTGATTGATATACTTCCAAAATACTTATCCTCTGTCTACCTCTTCTATGACCCCGAGTTTGGTTTTCTCAAGCTGGGGGTGTATTCCGCACTGCGAGAAATGGAAATGGTTCGAAGACTCTACGTCCAGAATGCTGCTTTCGAGTATTACTGTATGGGGTACTTTGTGCACAGCTGCCAGAAAATGCGTTACAAGGGGCAATATTTTCCCTCCTTTCTCCTCTGTCCGGAGTCGTACCGCTTTATTCCCATCGAAGTCTGCAGACCCAAGCTGGATGCCAACAGATATGCTCGCTTGAACGATGAACCTACAGACCCGGAACAAGTTGAAAACTGGTTTGACAAGTCTCTGATCCTGTTTCAAAGGCAACTGATGCCTTATCCAATTTTCAAAGCAATTTGTGGCGCAGACCAGGACCCCAAAGTGAAGGAGTATGCCGGTTTTGTCGGACCTGCAGTTGCTTCACGGATGGCTCTCTTCCTAACTGCTGACGCAGATGACTAGCAATCATTACTATTGCATTGTACATACACACACAAAATATTGTAAGTGACAAAACTAGTCAGCCAAGTAGGTACCATATTGTTGTAACCATGCAGTCACGTCCGTCCATTGTACTACAGAAACACGAGACAAACCACGTTAGATTTCACGTCAGTCGTTAGGGAACACTTCGTTTGCTACTCTGCCATACTTCAAGTTCAACAAGGCTTGCTTCAGCGCTTTCCTTGTGGCAGCTTTGCCCTTTGTTCTCTGCCAAATACCAAACATCTCCATGGTGGCCGATCTGGCATCCGACGGGTGGGTAGTTCTAAGGTTTTCCAGGACAGAGTATTCTACTCCTAACTTGATGCCCAGATGTTGCCAGTCTCTGGGGACCCGCTCTGCTATCTTGAGTAAATCCCCCTCGGCAATCTTTTCAGCACCGCTGTTGACTGCTCCGTAGAGATGGGCGTGAGTTGGAGGGTGGTACATATAGCCGCCTGATTGGTGGTAAGGGACTGTGAGAGGTGTGGGTGTGCATATGTGTGCGTGTGTAATGTGCATGTATATTGTGTGTGTTGGGGGGGGGAGGTAAGAGGAGAGAAAGGATCGCTTGACCATGCACTATGATAGCCTCGTTCCCAGGCCAAACACTGGGGTATGTGGGGGCTCCTCCACACGTTCACCTGACGTCCATTTACGTCACTGCACGTGACACATTTTACCAGGCCTTCCCCTGTACTGCAAGCGACAAATGCTGGGGTGAGAAGGCCTGTGAACGAGGCTAGCACTATATATGAACCACTCAAATTGCAGGTGTAAACAGGAAATGATGGTGCTTTCCCTCCTTAATTAAGTGACACCATTTAAGGTGTGCAAATGACCCATATATGGTCGGCCATGAGACTTTCAGCTTCATGATGTCACTTTCAGTAATGTCCTTGGGCATGAACAGTGTGGGACAGGGGATGGTGGGTGGGATGGGACAGGGGTTGGTGGGGTGGGACAGGGGTGGGTGGGTGGGGTGGGAGAGGGGGAGGTGGGTGGGATGGGACAGGGGATGGTGGGTGGGTGGGACAGGGATGGGTGGGTGGGTGGGAGAGGGAGAGGTGGGTGGGTGGGACAGGGGTGGGTGGCAGTGGGGTGGGAGAGGGAGAGGTGGGTGGGGTGGGAGAGGGAGAGGTGGGTGGGGTGGGAGAGGGAGAGGTGGGTGGGGTGGGACGGGATGGTGGGTGGGTGGGACAGGGGTGGGTGGGTGGGTGGGGTGGGAGAGGGAGAGGTGGGTGGGGATGGTGGGTGGGTGGGACAGGGGTGGGTGGCAGTGGGGTGGGAGAGGGAGAGGTGGGTGGGGTGGGACAGGGGATGGTGGGTGGGACAGGGGATGGTGGGTGGGACAGGGGTGGGTGGGTGGGGTGGGAGAGGGAGAGGTGGGTGGGGTGGGACAGGGGATGGTGCGTGGGTGGGACAGGGGTGGGTGGGTGGGGTGGGAGAGGGAGAGGTGGGTGGGGTGGGACAGGGGATGGTGGGTGGGACAGGGGTGGGTGGGTGGGGTGGGAGAGGGAGAGGTGGGTGGGGTGGGACAGGGGATGGTGCGTGGGTGGGACAGGGGTGGGTGGGTGAGACAGGGGGAGGTAGGTGGGTGTGACAGGGGTGCGTGGGTGGGACAGGGGTGGAGGGGTGGGTGGGTGGGACAGGGGGAGGTAGGTGGAGAGGGAGAGATGGGTGGGTCACCAGACTAACCTTGTCCGGCGGGGCCCAGGCTGGAAGGGATGGGCTGTGCTGGGAGTCTGACAGGATTCAGAGGTGCCTGAGGCTGAGGGTTGTAAGACTCCCCACGCAGGTGTGCGAGAAGAGATGCAATATTTTGGAATCTCACATCCTGGAGCACCTCACCCAACCTCAAACCAAACTCTTCAGGAGTCAGTCCTTCTGTTTCACCCAAGTGTTCATGAAACTCAGCCAAGTTCAGTTGGTAACGAGTCCTCATACGTAGGCTAGCAGGTATCCACTCCAGTTGGGGTCCGACGTTGAGAAACACTGGGATGAACTTGTGTGCATGTGTGTGGATGACATTAGTGATGGCGTTGGGATAAAACATGCCCTTCTTCATATCGACTGGGTCTTGACTCTGCAGCAGCTGCTGTAGGGACGGGGAGCACACCATGATGACAAAATCGCTCCGATTGATCATGTCCTCTGTCCATAGACTCCAGTTCGTGGGATAGTGCTCAGCAGGCATGTCGTAGCCATCAAATTGACATTTCAAGCCACCAGTGTGGCTCAGGATGTCCGCGAGATCCACGACATCATCACAAAAGTCCTCAGGGGATTTCCCCACAACATTCTCATCTTTGCAGTACAGGACAAACACTTGGGGAACTGCACCTGCATACAAAATATGAACCAGTAAACAGTGATTCCCCAAAAGCTGACAGGAAGAAATTCCAACAATATGACCGCTAAATTAGGCCAGCAAAAGAGGGGGAGTTCCTGGTACCCTCCTTTGCCCCCCCCCCCCCCCCCCCCCCCCCCCCCCCCGTGAGTCTGAGTGATCAACAGACTCAAGGAGTGACTACTTAAAAGCAATTTGTCTTGTTACTTTCCGTCATCCCCCTAATGGTAGGGTTGTCCCCACCTCCAGGTATTAGTTGGTTAGGATGTACAGTTAGTAATCAACCTGGGGGTGGGTGGGGCTGGAGGTGAACCCCCTCAAGGTATTGATCGCTTGTTGCAGGGTTAGTAATCAAAACCTGGGGGTGGGTGGGGCTGGAGGTGAACCCACCTCAAGGTATTGACCACTTGTTGCAGGGTTAGTAATCAAAACCTGAGGGTGGGTGGGGCTGGAGGTGAACCCCCTCAAGGTATTAATTGCTTGTTGCAGGGTTAGTAATCAAAACCTGGGGGTGGGTGGGGCTGGAGGTGAACCCCCTCAAGGTATTGATCGCTTGTTGCAGGGTTAGTAATCAAAACCTTGGGGTGGGTGGGGCTGGAGGCAAACCTACATACAGGTACCACAAAAGCTTCCCGTGGCAGACACCATCCTGTGTGAAATCCTCCTGGGCCTTTCTTTTGAGTGTATAATTACTCTGAGGTAATCGTGAGGTAAATATACATTACAGTTATGACAGACCTTGGGGGCGTGACAGTGGCTGCTGCAATGGGGGGCGTTGCAGTGGCTGCTGTAATGGGGGGTGTGGCGGTTGCTGTAACGAGCTCCCTCCCACCAGCTGTGGTTGGTTGTACATGTTATGGGGATACATAGAGCCTTGCAGTGGTCCCATTGCACCTTGACCTTCCGTAAAACCTGGATACCCCCCAGGAGGGCCCCCACCTGCACCATAGTACCCGCCTGGCAAAGAATTGTGGCCCGGTTGTGGCATATGGGCGGACGAACCCAAGCCAACAGGAAGACTGTGCGAAACATCTTTATCTAAACAGGCACAAGAGAGATTATCATTGCACTTCTGCTTGTCACAGAGGGCAGACAAAGTGGATGCATAATGATATTTCGACCGACAGTGCCACCAGTACAGCCTCGTTCCAAGGCATGGCCTGGGACCTAGTATACTGAAATGACGTAGAGCCTGCTTCTCTCTGTCATTAATACACTCCTGCCTCTAGTGTAAACATGTGTCCCACGGTTAGCCAAATTAGCTAAATACGGAGCACCCAGTTTTTAGCTGCAGTACAAGTACAATCATGGTCCCATACCCAAACCAACCCCAGAGTGGATTAGGTGAAGACGGAGGAGGTGGAAGGAGCGACAGGTGAAGAAGGGGAGGTGGAGGGAGCGACAGGTGAAGAAGGGGAGGTGGAGGGAGCGACAGGTGAAGAAGGGGAGGTGGAGGGAGGGCAGGTGAAGAAGGAGGAGGTGGAGGGAGGGGCAGGTGAAGAGGGGGAGGTGGAGGAAGGAACAGGTGAAGAGGGAGAAGGGGGACTCACTTGGAGTGATCAGTGTCTGGAAGAGCTGAAACAGCTGGCTCTGGTCAATTTGGACTTGAGGCTCTGCTTGCAGTGCTGTGGAAGAAGCAGCAGCAGTACCACATTTACAAAGAGGACATCTAACGATTGCTAGGTGGCCACTCGGTTAAACATGCTGAACTGTGGAACTAGAGACCAGGTTCAAGCCCCACTGTGCAACAGGATCCCCTCCCCTGTTTCCAACCGTACTAATACCAGATTTTGACTATTGAGATTCTCATCTGCTAGGAGGGACTATATTTTATTATAGTACTGTTCTCAAACACACCAGTTGAGTTTGTCGTCTTGAAGACTAGGGTGCATGTCAACAGGACGCATCAGATCTAGTGTTGCTATATCGCTACCTAGCAATGTGCGTGCACCCCGCCCTTAGGATATATAATACATAATAGCACAGCAGTCACATGCTGCATGGCTGATACAGCCCCTCACCCGAGGGGCTACGTACCTCGGGTTCGGCACTGTATAAGCCCTACAGCACCGACTGCCATGCTGTATCTATTGTGAGGCCAAACTACCAATCTATACATTCTGTCAAACTACACGTACGAGGATAAGGGGAGGGAGGAATGTTGTCAACATCAATCCCAATCGCCTTTGCCAGATCCACTTGACCGGACCATACCAGACACTTTCCAAACGACTCAAAATGTCTTCGTCCCTTTCTCGGCAAGAGGAGGAGTAGCCTCTCCCTCTTGCTGCGCACGGAGATCATGGGCAGTGAGAGCTGCTCATGCTCGTCCGCAGTCAACATTCGTTCCTCGCGAAGGTATGGTATGACCTTCTCCACGTCTAGCTTCTGACTCAGGATGACAAAGTGGTCTTGAAGGCGACTTCTACTCATTCTTGTCAACTTTCTTTTGTCTATAGTGAGAAACCCAACCAGCCAAATGCCATCAAAATGTCATTTGCACAAGCATCTAGTTATACAAATCACAGACATGAAGCTCTTCTTTGTTTATGTCAGTTGAAAACAACTAAATTTCACTACTGATCCCTCACCTGCACAGGGTTAGACTTTACTCCCAACTCCACGAATGCTAGGGCCGTCAGTGAGTGTTAGCACAGATATATCTACGGTTTTTAGCCAGGTGATTCTCTCGCCATTTTCTAATCCCGTAAACTACTACATCGTCCTCCGTAAACTACCATCGTGAAGTCGCTACACGATGGTCTGGTTCCCAGATCCACCCCAGAACTGGAATCAGACAAACCGCGAAAGGGGGAAATCCACTTATTTCACTGAGCTGTGTCACGTCGTCGCGTATATAGCGCCAGCGAACTTCCAGATCTGTACTACGTACGCGTACGCACACGATTCGCGCAAAGTCTGAGAGTGTTTAGCAGTGGCAACGGCAGGATGGCGACCATCTTGGATCCTGGCTTTGCAAAAGAGGACGGGAAGACTCCGGAACGCGAGAGTATGAACGGAAGACGGCTGGGCCCAAACCTGGAGCTTCACAAGGCTGTCTTCCAAGGAGACCTCTCCAGAGTGGAGACACTCCTGTCGGCTAAGCTGGACCCTGGCGTCCAAGACCAGTATGGTGAGTAGTAGGTTCAATTACACGGGGGTGGAGGTTTGTACGGATACGATATCCTTCCATTCAACCTGGCCCATCAAGTGAACTTGATCCAGTCACCTACGATCTCACTCTTCCATCCAATTCAGGAAACACTCCTCTACACATTGCTGTTATGTTTGGACACAGAGGTATGTGTACGCTAATAGTCGGGTCAACTGAAGAATGCAATCCAGCTGAGAGATTTAGCGTTTAGGGTATGGTAGGGCCAGATCAGGCTGCAGATAAGTGATCGTGTTTTTCAGTTGATCCGAACTTACCTTGTTGTACCACCCAGCCATCTGTTCCCCAGCTTTTGTATCAGCAAAAATCTGGGGAGGGGTAGCTATGGTAACCATCTTCCATGTTAAAATTAATTTCCCTCCACACACTCGCATAATTATGTACTCAGCTATAATAGATGAACTCCTGAAACATGGTGCCCTGGTGAAGGAGAAGAACAACCTTGGCTGGACTCCCCTGGACGAGGCCATCAGCTATGGCAACAAAGCTACAAGTGAGGCAACCCTTTACGACGAGTAGTGGGAGTTGAGAAGCATCAACAATAGAACGATAACTCCCGCTACTCAATGCAGCAATGACCTATTCTCTGTCAACCCTTGTGACCACAACAACACCAATTTAATATTTAATTTTGCACTTCACAAATATTTGCTAATGGAGTTGCTGCATTAGTATGCACTCCCTTGGCAGGCCTTACTGCAAAGTGGATTAGTATTTTGTTCCCATCATTACTGTATCAGTTACAACCTCGTTATCCATTACCTTAGATAGTACCTTATCACAATGAGTACACTCCTTTCAAAGGTAGCTCTGTTTGACTCAAGTGTCGTAGATCAGCAAGCTCACTTCTTTGATCCTCCATTCCCTACTCCCCTCCCTCCTTCCTCTCCTTCCCCCTCCCTCCTTCCTCCATTCCCTACTCCCCCCCTCCTTCCTCTCCTTCCCCCTCCCCCTTTCCTCCCTCCCTCCCGACTTCCCTCCCTCCCTCCCTCCCTCCCTCCCTCCCTCCCTCCCTCCCTCCCTCCCTCCCTCCCTCCCTCCCTCCCTCCCTCCCTCCCTCCCTCCCTCCCTCCCTCCCCTCCCTCCCTCCCCCCTCCCTCCCTCCCACCCTCTCCCTCCTTCCCTCCCTCTCTCCCACCCTCTCCCCTCCTTTCCTCCCCGTCCCTCCCATCACACACACCAGTCGCAGTACTATTGAAGCAGCTTCGAGACCAAATGACCAAGGCACTGATAAGACGAAGACAGGAACTCATCAAAGCACTGAAGAATGTATGCGTGTGTGTGGATGAGATAGAGAGGTGACACCTAGGCTTGCACTCCTGGTAGGGTTAAAGTTATTTATGGTAATCTCGCAAAAGAGCTCCCACTACCAGGAGTGTGGTTACCGCTCGTAATAAGAAAGCAAGAGCGTAGGATTTTATTGCTGAATGTTTGCCATAGAGCCTGTGATAGCTGTTAGTAAATGTTGGTCACAGTAATTTGTTCCTTCACGATCGTCTTACCGTAAGCTACAAATTCTGGTTGTGTTGTGGTAATGAGCCAATGTGATCAGTATGTTGTCACATTGCTCACGCAGCTGGAAGACTTCTATGCTGAACTCAAGTGGGAATTCCAAACATGGGGTAAGTACTCTCCCTCCCTCCCTCCCTCCCTCCCTCCCTCCCTCCCTCCCTCCCTCCCTCCCTCCCTCCCTCCCTCCCTCCCTCCCTCCCCTCCCTCCCCTCCCCTCCCCCCCTCTCTCCCTCCCTCCTTCACCTTCCCCTACTCCCTCTACACACTATGGACTCTCCAATCACATTGTTTGGTTGCCATGGTGCTGATCTTGCAATCTTCCCTCTCTAGTTCCACTCCTTTCAAGACTACTACCTTCAGATGTTTGCAGGATTTACAAAACAGGGAGCTGTATAAGGTTAGCACCTCTTGTAGTTTCCTAACAAAGATACCCCACAAACTCACACCTCCCTCCCCCTCCCCCACCACCACCACCACCACCACACCAGACTGGACTCCACACTGGGGGACTTCACAGAGATGAGATGGGCACGTGGTGACCTCAGCTTCATTTTCAATGGGGAGGACGATCACACAGCACACTCTCTCTCCATGGTGGTGCTGGACAATCAGACCAAAGAGTACCAGCGGATGAAGCTGCTTGGAAGTGTGAGGAAGAGGGAGGGAGGGAGGGGGGAGGAAGGGAGGGGGGAGGAAGGGAGGGAGGGAGGGAGGGGTGGAGGGAGGGAGGGGTGGAGGGGGAGGGAGAGAGGAAGGGAAGAGGGAGCGGGGAGGAAGGGAGGGAGGGGGAGGGAGGGGTGGAGGGGGAGGGAGAGAGGAAGGGAAGAGGAAGGGGGAGTGAGGGGTTGAGGAGGAGGGAGGAAGGTAGCCTCATACCCAGGCTCATTTCCTCTTTCCTCCGCGAGAAAGAGCCTGGGTACGAGGCTAGGAGGGAGGGAAGTGGATAGATGCTTTGTTGGGTGGGTGGATTGGTTGAAGGAAGGCAAGGTGCTGTATAGTGGGAGGGAGACTGTTGTGAGAGCAAGGGGGAGGGGGAGGGAAATTAAAGAATAAAGTTTATCTTTTTTTACACCCACAGGAAGATGTAGACACTGATTTACGTGAACATGTGAACATGCTGACGTCTAGGTAATGCAACACATTTCTTCAGCCCATGAAGTTCTCATTCAAGTATACCTCCCTCTCTCTCCCTCCCTCCTTCCGTCCCTCCCTCCCTCTTCATCTCCTCCCTCACCCCTCATACCTTCCACCTCTCGCCCCCTCCCTCATGCCCCCTCCCCCCACCCCCCCCCCCCCCCCCCCCCCCCCCCCCCACCTAATGCCGCCCTCCCTCTTCTCTACCACACCATGCTCACAGGCCCTCATCTACGCCAACATGTCCACACAACCCATCACAGTAACCAGGGCACAGTCCGGGTGGTTCTTCAGAGTTGACAAAACAGTACGTCACCTCAACCAGCAACTGAATGGCTGTCCAGTAGTGCAACTGCTGTTATGCCACACCTTCCTATTAATATTGCAGGAAGTATGGCAATAAAGTATGGCAGTGAATGGGCCCAGGACAACATTGTGCATTACGTATTTATTTTATCATTGTTCATGTTAAATTGTGTTCACCCAGGAGAGAGTCGGAGAGTACAGTACGGACGTGTACAACATCACAAACCTCATCCTCATTGCGAGAAGAAGGTCAGTCGTGAGGGAACCAGCCCTCCAGAGAGGATAGAGACCAGGTTGAGTAGGAGGTCCGGGAAGAACGGATTCAACACTAAACCTGACCCACAAGGTGTTGCCCCCGACAACTGACAGGAAGACCAAACATCCTGGGAGGGGAAGACCCTAACATACAACCACATCAGAGGAAATTGGGCACAACAGGAGGGGGGGCAACCCTGTACCCATTGTGGAACCACTGATGTAATTTGGGTAGTCTCGCCCCCTCCGCGTGTGCGCGTTCAGGGTCTGGGAACGAGACTAGTTTAGGTTGTTTGGACATCCTCCGGTCTAGTGCTGTGATATTGCTCCTGGAATCAACACTGATTATTGGGGGTCGGATAATTGCCGATTATCCGATTATTGGTCAAAATTTGTGGAGGCATAATATATGTATGTAGTGATGCTTCGTTGAGCTCAAAATACGTACATACCACCAAGTATTACATACGTTTAAGCTACGATGTGAGTTTCCTACGATATAATAGTACACCATGAATACACAATAGTGTTTGCTATAAGTTTAAAGTATTAAACTATTGCATCTCACCATTTTCTGTTCCCTTTATTGTGCTCACTAACATACTCACAAGCAGATTTCAATAATTGATATCTTAATTTTGCCACCAATTATTGGTCTAAGATCTTTATATTGATCAATTATTCAATTAATTGATTATTGTCACAGCTCTACTCCGGTCACAATCCTGTGCCGTACCATGAGAGTAGAACTTGCAAACCTGTTCATTAGTACATGTGCCTGTTATTCCCTTGTGTGTGTACATACTTGTCTGTTGCAGAAGAGAGCACCTGTCCCCCGGAACAGATCCAGCAACACGAGGTACTCTTGTGTGTGTGATGTGGGTACTAGTGATCGTTGACCTTCAGCTGACTGAAGAATGGCACCCAGATGCCTGAGACAATTTGACAAAACATATTCCCTATGGCTATAATGCATAGTACATGATTTAGACACCCCTTTGCTACCGTAGGCAATTCATGGGGTTCTGGAAGGATAGATTCTAGCCTCGTTTCCAGGCTGTGTGCCACGCAGCCTGGAGCTGGTGGGATCCTCTGTACCAGCTGCACTACCTCGCTGCAGACACTCACTAGCTGGTAACCATGGTAACACATATCTCTGCCTCCTCCACACCTCAGGAAATGGCACGGAAGGTGGAGAAGGGTGAACTACATGAGGGAGACCTTTTGCAAGAAGAGGTGAAATACTATGTAGTGGGAATCTTCATTTGACATAATATTTTGTATGTGTGGGTTAATTGGGAGTGAGTTGTGGGGGGGGGGGGGGGGGGGGGGGGGGGGGAGAGGTGGGTGGGAGTGAGGTGTGGATGGGGAGTGAGTTGTGGGGTGGATGGATGAGGTGTGGGTGGGGAGGAGGTTGGTGTGGGTGGGTGGAAGGGTAAATGAGAGAAGGTTAACCCCTTCCTCTTGTGTGTTGCAGGAGGAGGAAGAGGAAGAAGAAGACGAGGAGGAGATGAGCTCCCTCTCCCCTCCCCCTCGTCCTGATGTAACCTGGGAGGAGTACATCAGCGCACCAGTGGGAGAGTAAGTGACCGTAGAGGATTTCTCAAAATGGAGTATGGCAGAACTTGTCCGGTATGACTTCAACATGGGCACAGTGGTTTCGGAACCCAACTCAGCAATGCCCAAAATGTTCTCACAATAATTCTCAGTAGACAGATCTTTCTAGATGTATGCTCCATCTGATGAGTTGGCACATCTCCATCCAAAGTCCGTCCAGTGTGTAGACATAACCCAGACTGGCTGTCTGCTGACTGTAACCAGCATGGGCTAACTTAGCTATGTGCTACGCACCATAGGGTGTGGCCGTGAGAATATAAAGCACTTCTACTTCCTGTCTTATGGCCAAATATGGCCCTCTGGTTGGTTCGAGAGCTCTCAACCAATTGCTGCAATGTGCATGATATGCATGGTCAGTCTAGCTGCTGTACCCTTTCCGCCTGGCTTGCTGAGGTGTACACTCGGGACATGCGTGACCGGCTGGCCAGGCGGAGATGGTCTAGCAGGCTAGAGTAATACAAGGTCTATCTTCTCTGTAGGCCTCGACGTTTGGGAAGACCTATGGACCTGAAGATTGAAAGAAGACACTACAGAGCCTCTGTTTGCATGGTAGGCAACTACAGTTTGAGTCAGAGTCAACTAGTAATCTCTAGTAATCTCTAGTAATCTCTAGTAGTCTCTAGTAATCTCTAGTAGTCTCTAGAAATCTCTAGTAATCTCTAGTAGTCTCTTGTAATCCCTGTTTCCCGCACAGGCTGAAGAATGCCCCATCGAAATGAAGAAGTGAGTGTACCATGTCCGCCTGATCACCCTGTGACTATTGTAATCATGTCATACTTGTGTTCATATGGTAGTCATGTGATGTTTAGTGATTATCATGTGAGAGTCATGTGGTTGTCATCAATCATGTGACTGCCATTTCACTGGATGCAGGTTGTTGGATATCCTGGAGGAAATTGTGCCATACAAGCACTTCCACAAGCTGCGGCAGTTTGTAAACTTGAAACTGCCCCAAGGATTCCCCGTTAAACTGGGTGCGTTCATCAGCGTGTGTCCTCGCAGTAGCCTCGTTCCCAGTCCCAGCCCAGCTGGGTGTGGGACTGGGAACGAGGCTACTGCTCGCAGTTATGGGTTCTCCTTATATGGAGAGAAAAGGTGAGGAGGGTTGGGGTGTGGCGGGTGGGAGGAGGCAGCAAGCACATCACCACAGTGGCACTGCGGGCCATGTGTAGCTGGTTCAGCGATTCACTAGAACTGTTGGTGGGTGTGGGTTGCCCACCGAGAGATAGAGGGAGAGAGGAGAGAGAGAGAAGAGGGAGAGAGATAGAGAGGAGAGAGAGAGAAGAGGGAGAGAGATTGAGGGAAAGAGAGGAGAGAGAGAGAAGAGGGAGAAAGAGATCATTCTCTGATTGTCTGTCACTGTGTTGTACGTTGCAGATGTCCCGGTGTTCCCGACTGTAACAGCCGTGGTAACCCTGCAGAAGTACACATTGAAAGAGCACTCCATCGGAACGTTCCTCATCCCTAGAGGCTACACAAAGGTATCACAGTGGTCCCTCCTCCACTGTGTACAATGTACCGTACTGCAACGATGTTACCATGTGCTCTTGTCTACTCCGTTTACTGTACACCATGTACATACAGTACTGTACACCGTGTACATACAGTACACCGTGTACACCGTGTACATACAGTACTGTACACCGTGTACACCGTGTACATACAGTACTGTACACCGTGTACACCGTGTACATACAGTACTGTACACCGTGTACACCGTGTACATACAGTACTGTACACCGTGTACATACAGTACTGTACACCGTGTACATACAGTACACCGTGTACACCGTGTACATACAGTACTGTACACCGTGTACATACAGTACTGTACACCGTGTACATACAGTACTGTACACCGTGTACATACAGTACTGTACACCGTGTACATACAGTACTGTACACCGTGTACATACAGTACTGTACACTGTGTACATACAGTACTGTACACCGTGTACATACAGTACTGTACACCGTGTACATACAGTACTGTACACCGTGTACATACAGTACTGTACACCGTGTACATACAGTACTGTACACCGTGTACATACAGTACTGTACACCGTGTACATACAGTACTGTATGTACACCGTGTACATACAGTACTGTACACTGTGTACATACAGTACTGTACACCGTGTACATACAGTACTGTACACCGTGTACATACAGTACTGTACACCGTGTACATACAGTACTGTACACCGTGTACATACAGTACTGTACACCATGTTCATACAGCTGCAGCTGGAGTCATGGAAACTAGGCTAACTTCATTGTGATCAATGGCCGCCTCTTTTCCTTACAGTTTGCTCCCAAAGAGAAGGGGCAGAAGGGGGAGAAGGGGCAGAATGGAAGCTCAGCATCCAACTCCACAGGTGCTAGCAGCACGTAGTCGGTCATGTACCAGTAGCACGTAGACTCACCCGCCAGCTTTTATTATTATTTATTGATATACCCACGTTATTTACACACCATAAAAATATTCTTCTATCAGAACCAGTTGATTTTCTATAGTTAAATTTCATTTTGGGTATGCTTATTTTATATTTTGTGCTTGCATGAGGCACAATAATTATTCCTATACTTTGGTTCACAATAATGACCTAGTCTCATTCCCGTACGTAACCACGTCTGCAACGGGCAAATTGTACAGCCTATAGCTTCCAAGTACATGTCAAAATATTTAATTTCTAGTAATCTATAGTAATCTCTAAAATAATTGCCTCATGCATGCAGTACAGTTCTCTTCATTTGGCTGCCAGATTACTTGCAGCTAGAATATTAATAATAGATTTTAAAATTAAATTTAATGCACTACAAGATATAATAATTATATACAAATTATTATAATAAAATAAACCGGACGTGATTGTCATGTGACAGCCATGTGACTGTCAACCATATATAGTTGCAACATACGACACGGAGCGGTAGACTAAAGAGTATATTATTATGTCTATTACACAGTATAAAAATTAATCTGTAAAATGTAACTTATAATTAACTCAGCATCAAGCTGCTTTGTACATAAAAAGTGAAAGTGAAACAGCAGGTACTGATGTACTGAAACACAGACATGTATTGAGAACTGAAAAACCAGTGAATGAGGGAGAGATAACTATGATCTTTATTAAACCATCACTGTCTCCAGATGTGGACTATTTTGAACCCTAGTGAACGTGTCAATGCTGGCATTGCTGCTGCGGCCAACCGGCTCCATGTAAGGTCCAGGTGTCCTGGGGGGTGGTCCAGGCTGCGTCCTGGGGGGATAGTCAGTTCTTGGTCTCTGATTAGTAAACGGTGGGATGGCTGAGTTTTGAATAGTTGCATAAGGCTGTATATCTGAGGGGATCCTACTCCTGGACGACCCAGCAGACATGACCCTTTGACCGCTTCGGTTGAGAGACATGTCGCTGTCTGTCTGGTACCATGGGATGCTGCCATTAGTGACGCTATCACCATCAGTAGTCTCCA
This sequence comes from Axinella damicornis, assembly GCA_963931865.1. Taxonomy (NCBI): domain Eukaryota; kingdom Metazoa; phylum Porifera; class Demospongiae; order Axinellida; family Axinellidae; genus Axinella; species Axinella damicornis. The sequence goes on along the minus strand of OZ007517.1, from coordinate 1,055,973 downwards.
CTAATGAGGGCGGTCGTGGGCTGTAGGGAGGTAGCTGTTCAGAGATGGATTCTTGGGAGAAGCTGGCCGGTGAAAGCTTGACGATGGAGCTCGCACTAGCTGGACTCGCGAGGCTCCGACTGTTACTGCGAGCTGATCTGGGGTGGCTATGCGTGAAGGTTGTGAACGTTGTGCTCTCTACCCTTTGTCTCTCGTCCAATGCAGGTAGTGGATATGCGACTGAACTTGCAGGAATTCCTTCTGAGTATCTCCGATGATTGCCGCCAGGAGCATTTGTACCGTTCACAGCAACATAGAGAGGGTTTGCAGCAGAGGGTACGTTATGCGGTCGCTGAGGGTGCACGTAGGTGCGACCAACCATCGCCAAGCTTCCTGTGCTGTTAACGGGTTGTGAGTACGGTTGAACTCTGGTATCAACTTGGTGTGAAGTTGCTTGCGGTCGCGGAGGTCCACTGGAATCAGATCCCAGCAGTCTGTCCCTAGAGACACTTCTGATTGGTTCAAGAGGGAAGTGTTCAGGGGAGGGATCTGTCGAGCGTGTCCCTGAAGTCCGCTGGACTCTGGGGAGGGGATCACTGTAGGTTGGTTCGTCAAACACACTGTCATTGTATCTCCCTCGTAGTTCCACCTGTTGAGAGGGCTGGGTCACAGGGTCGTTGTGGAATGCTGCTCTCCGTAGAGTGGGCTCATCCTTGGGCTGTTGCCTGTAGGAGATGAGCAAATTCAAAATTAAAAAGCCACACCAAATCAATCCCACCTCACTCTCAGTCCTATTCTTGGTGTGAGTTCAGTGAGGGGGGGGGGGGGGGGGGGGGGGGGGGGGGTGATTGCTTACTCCATTACGAAGATCTGAAATTTCTTAGGTCTTAATTGGTCATGTGGAAAGAGGCAACAAATGAAGGATGCATGTGGTCATCGTAGGCTGGTTCTAGTCCACTAGACTCAACTGGCTCCAGCTATTCAATCCCAGTAGATGATAAACAGCTAACAACAATGGATTGATTTCGTGCATCTTTTTACTATGGGAACTGGAGGGTGTTACATCACCATGCTGCCTGCTGATTGGTCAATATCCACATCACATGATCTCTTTGCCCTCCTGTTTCTATGGTGAAAAATCCTATGGAATCCTAACTGGCAATGTAAGGTCTTGCTCAGGTATAGGGTAGTGAATGGGCTCTCTGACCTGGTTGAGTGGCCGAACATCATCAATGGAAACAGGAGCCACTTCACCATATATGGCCGGTAAATAGTGAGCAGTTCCGACCAAAAGGCTATTGTATGGCTATAAAAGACCGACATATTCAGAACTAAGTATACGAGAGGGAGCATAGCAGAATGAGTGCTAAGAGTGGCTACTCTGGCATCAAAGTCTATGGCTGCAGGCTCAAGCTTGAGAAGAAGAATTTTCTTTTTTTTTTGCTCACAAAGAGGAACAAAAAAAAAAGGTGGAGACAATTGGGCACTCTATACCGAGTCAATCCATTTAGAAAATACAATGAACAGAAATTATAGAGCTAGACACTGGAAATTTAATTATGATTCACGCACCACACATCTGTAGAAGGCCCCTCCCTTTTCTTCTTAGAGCAACAGTAGATGCAGCACAGTACGATCACCACCATCAACAACCCGGCAACCAAGACTCCACCCACAGGAGCTGCGATGATAATAATAGTCTGGAGGTCCGGTCCTGCTGATGTTGGTGTCACTGCACACTCTTGGCTCGTGAAAGAGTCCACCTGTAAATTACACTCTGAGTCCACCTGGTGCAGATTTGCGTTGAGGTTTATAAGCGGGCCTCTCTGCTGCCAAGTCAAAATGGTGCAGAAGATCTCCTCTGTGGTAGACACTGCTGACGTTCTAACTGCACCTCTGAAAACAACGCCACCTGGAGAATTCTCACTGCACTGCGGAGGAATGTTAATCTGGACACTGTCGGGCGGTAGAGTGCAGTTACAATTGGTTTCAACAATTGTGATCAGCTCCTCCTGAAACTGGTTTCCGATGTGTTCCCTCAGGAGAGCTGCCCATTGGTCGCAACCGGTATTCAAAACTCGCACTTGGAAAAAGGCAGAGGTGCTTTCGATGCTGCACAAAGATGGCGCCACAGTAGGAGTTGAGCTGGACTGAATTTCAACTACGGAATGCATTGTGTCATTATTCGAATTGACTAGGCAGGTATACTGCCCAACATCAGAAGAACTGAAAACTCTGGTCCATTTTAAGTTTGCTGAAATGATACCAGCGTTGCTTTGGACGACCATCTCCGTAGTTACACCATTTGGAAGTGAGCTGCCGTTCTTCAGCCACTGCACACTCGGAGTTGGCCACGCAAATGCAGTGCATGTGAGTGCCACGCCCACGTAACTTGTTGGGATGGCAAAGGCAGGGGGAGAGGAAGAGCGGTTTGACTGGACAGGGCCCATCGGGCTGATGGTGTTGATTACAGGAGAATCTGAGAGGAGGGAGATCGAGAACAACGTCTGGTCATATCATATGTATCTCCCTGTCTGCAGATCTACCATCTACTCTGCTTTATTCTTTATTTTTCTTTTTGTATGCATTTCTCTATCTTATTCCAGTGGATGACTTTCCAAGACAGGTTGGCATACTTGCTATCGCCTTGGAGACATTTTAGACTCTGGTTTCATCCATCAACTGGACGGCTAACTTACGGCTCGTCCCAATTAACACATCCGAGGTGATTGTAGGTGCATCCCGAAGGTCTCTAAACAACTAGGAGACCTGCTTGAGTGCAATAACCCGCTTAGACTATGGGTTATATCTTTCAGTTTCGAAATACGAAATTTTTGATGAGGTGTCTATTAGTTCTAAAAGATCAAAGCACATTGTGCATACCATAGTGTAAGCAAGTAACAAGAACACAATGTCACAGTCGGGCACAATAATATTCCAACCATCATTACTCGCACTCCCTACCCGAGAGAGAATGGACTTACGTCTCACTAGGACATCCAACACTGCAATACTCGTCCCGTTATCGTTCACAGCCATGCACATGTATGATCCAGAATCCGTAAACCTCAGGGTCCTTGACCAGCGTAGCTCACGAACTGGCTGCCCTCTTCCGCTGACCTCAACGGAATCCACTCCATCCGGTAGTGGTGACCCATCCCCTCTCCGCCACCGGAGGACTGGACTGAGGTAGCCATCAGCAGAGCAGGAGAAGGTTGGGGCTTCGCCTCCATCGGTGAGGTCGATGTGCCGGGGGGAGGAGGGGGTCGCGGAGATTTGCTGGTAGGTTATTACCACATTGGGGGGATCTGACGGGAGGAAGGAGGAGATCGAGAGTAGGCCGGGAAATGTCAGAGGAGGAAAGGAGTGGAGGGAGGAAAGAAAAGAGGGATCGGATGGAGAAGGGAGGTGGGGAGGGAGAGAAGAGGAGTGAAAAAGAGGAGAGGGAGTACATGGGAAGACACTTAATCTACAGACTTACGGAAGACATTGAGCACTGCAGTGTCCTCCACCATCCCAACTACGTTCCCCACAGCACAGATGTAGGTTCTGGCATGTGAGCTCTCTACCCGGGCTATGATGAGGTCATTCCCACTCTGGACGACACCTGAAGGTAGGACGCTCCCGTCAGCCACTCTCCATTCTACGCTGAGTGTCTCGCTGCCTCCCACCTGACATTGAAACTGGACACGGTCGCCAATGTTGGCAGTGACAGCGGAGGGAGAGATGGAGGATGTGGGAGGGTCTGTGCAGGAGTGGGAGGAGGGAGGGGAGGAGGGGGGGAGAGGAGAGGGGAGGAGAGGGGAGGAGGGGGAGGGGAGGGGAGGGGAGGAGAGGGGAGCATTGAGGAGGGAGGAGAGGGGAGGTCGAGGGGGAGGAGAGGAGAGGAGAGAAGATGAAGTGTAGAAGGGGGAGGTTTGTGCTGCTATCGCTAATCTAATTAAGCAACTATGAAACATAAAACTGTCTGTCAATCACGCTTACTTGGGTAGACAAGCAAGATATTATCACTAGCAGTCTGGTTGCCAACGGTAGCCACAAACTCGTACAGCCCAAGCTGGTCCTCCTGTACGTCCTCAATTCTCAGCGTGTACAACGTGTTGTCCACGGAAGCAGTGTAACGTGCCCCAGTATCAATGGGGGTGTCATTGAGGTACCATCCCGCCATGTCCACTGAGGGGTGGGCGTGCACCGTGGCAACGAGGGAAGCGGTGTTGCCAGTAAGGACGTACTGGATCTCATCAGAGATGAAGACAGCTGGATTAGCTGTGTGTGTGTGTGTGTGTGTGTGTATAACAATACCTTCACACACACTTCCCACACAATGACCAGGAGTATTTACGCAACATTGTAGCAGATTTGATAACATGTCCGAGTCCCATGAGGAGCTTATTATGTCATCATTATATCATCAGGAGGGGACCACGAGCAGCAACGTGGTTCCTGCATGACTAGCAGCATGCAGCAACTTGCTTCTTAGCACATGTGATAGGCACATGTTTACAAACATACATCAGATCCTATAGATTCGATTCCCTAGTGATCGCCTTGCAGTCTCAATGCTGGTCTCACTCTTACCAGGTTCTTGTGTGGTGTATGTGAACCGGAGCAAGCAACTTCGCCAGCTATTACTGGTTGGGCAGGTGACATTTCCCCTGCACATATGCTATGCGTGTCTAACAATGCAGACCATCTCGAATGCACTCACAGCTGACTGAGAAAGTCCACAGAGTCAACTTTCAGAGCTAGGGCAGACCAAAACTTGCTTTGTGTAGTGCCTGCTACAACCATGCACTTACGATAAAACGGATATTACTGGAGCTGTCGCACAACCGGAGATACGGAGCGTTGAATCTTGCCATTTTTATCGCGTGTTGACCTGACCTTGAGAATCAGGAACGTTACGCACGCTTTCAACGAGAATCTATATCCTGAGAAAGTCTATGTATCACCCTGATCACTTCAACTCACAGCTGGTTATGAAGAGAGACAGCTGCACCGGGGTCTGGCCATCCGTGGTGAGGTCGGTCATGCAGGTGTATGTATCGATGGTGTCCCGCGTGAAGTTCCTGATGTTTAAGGTCTGAACACTGCGACTGGGATCCGCTTCTTGGTAAAACATGCTTTGTGAGTTTGACGAGATTCGCGAGCCACTGGAATTCTGCCACTGGAGGATTCCTGACCCAAAGCACTCGACCTCAACGACTGAGCCCTCGGGGGCAAAGAGAAGGTCTCCCAAGACCTGCTGAGCTTGGCTGTTTATGGCTGCATTGAGTCTCAGAGTGGCTGTGAGGTGTGAGGGAGGGGGAGGGAGAGGGGGAGGGGGAGGGGAGAGGGGAAGCGGAGCGGAAAGAGTGAGGGGTAAAGATGTGTTTTGTCACTTAACTTGTCTCAAATCCCATTTGTCAATTTTAGATGTGATATTTCCAATAACAAACTATAGTCATGCCATTTCCAGGTAACACCCCACCATTGTAGGGTTTGCAAAATCTGTAACATTCATATTGAAAGCAGAACTTACTGAAAAACTACTTTTGTTGATGGCTATAGGAATGAGGCTGATTGTGATCATCAACTTACGAGTGACAGAGATGAGTATGTAGTTGGAGAAGGCAGGGTTGGTGTGTGGGTTGCTGGCTACACACCTGTACCTTCCTCTGTCATCGTAGCGCACACGATTCGTAGGGAAGATCAGTGTGCTGGTCACCTGGGGAGAATGAGAAGGGAGGGGAATGAGGAGGAAAGTGAGGGAGAGAGAGGTGAAGGGGTAGGAAGGGGAAGGGGGAAGAAGAAGGAGAGGAAGGGGAGGGAGGAGGGAGGAGGAGGGGGAAGAAGGAGAGGAAGGGGAGGGAGGAGGAAGGATGGGGAGATGGAGGAGCTGAGCATAAGATGAAAGTATACATGATGAAATCACAGTGCATGTAAATTGTGGCAGGGACATCTTCCAGAGATTACTGGAGATTACTGGAGATTACTGGAATTCCATGTGCATAGCATGTTCTGTACAGTAAAGCACATAATTAGAATGAAGTGTACAGTTCAGATCACTTTGTAGTGGTGGGGACATCATCCAGAGGAGATTTCTGGAGATTACTGGAGATTACTGGAGAGTTCAGATCACTTTGTAGTGCATTAGTGTCTCACCAGGTCATTGTTGGTTCCTGGGATTATCTGTATGTCCAGCGGCAAGGATGTGCCTCCCTCCCTCTCCCAGCGGATGGTGGGGAGTGGGGATGCAGTTGCCGAACAACGAAGAGAAAGATCTGACCATTCTGCAACCACCGACACGTTTTGGATGTTGTAAGGCTGGTCAACAATAGTTGAGGGGACTGTGTGTGTGTGTGTGTGTGTGTGTGCGTGTGTGTGTGTGTGTGAGAATCATAGTAAGAGGGACGTGGTCCTGCTCTACAGCACTGCATTCCTGTCCACACAGAATCACTACGGGAGGATTTGAAACAACATAGGTCTAGGAATGTTGATGCAATGGGATACGTATTTTCTGCCTCTAATCTGACAACGTGCTTGACACATTAAACTCGTAAGGTGATACCCTAGGTTTGAACTGTCCTCAGAGCATGTATTACCATAATAATACATGCTACTAATAATACAACCATAATAATGTAATTGCTTGGCCAGTTACATGTAAAATTGATGTGTATACATCTATAGCCCCATACAAATTATGTACAGTGAAGTTGACAAAAAGGTGCTCACAGCATGTAAA